>LNAC01000720.1:158870-398440 GCA_002007465.1 Ailurus styani | reverse complement strand
AACCCATCCACCCTATCCCTACTCTCCCACCCCCCAGTAACCCTCAGTTTGTTTTGTGAGATTAGGAGTCTCTTATGGTTTGTCTCCTTCCCCATCCCATCTTGTTTCATTATTTTTCCCTCCCTACCCCCCACGACCCCCCACCCTGCCCTCAAGTTCCTCATATCAGAGAGTTTAGATCTCTCTCATACTCAGTATGGCCTGTGTTGGGCCCTTCATGAGGTTAGCAGAGCAGGTGGAGGCCCAAACACTGAGATCTAAAGATTTTGGGGATGTCTTCTGTCTCTTGTGAACATGGAAACTCACAGATTAAGGGCTGGAAGTGACCTCAAAAGATCACTCCATCCAGCCATCTGCCTTTGTCATGTGTCAGACATTATCTCAATTTTGATGATGAGGTAACTGAGACTCTGCGAGATTACATGACCAACCCAAGGTCATATGCTGAGGAAGTGACTACAGAGCCCTGAAGCCCTGGCTTAATAAGCTATAACTTTTGTTACACGTTAGAATATTTCATTGGGGCTTTGAGATACTTTAAAAATATTTATACTTTATAACTCAGTTGAAAACTAAGAAAAAAATATGGGTAGTGACAGGATTGATAGACAAGAGAGAAATACTGAAAGTGAAGGGAGAGAAGTTCTCAAAGGGAAGTAGAGGGATGATGAAGACAAATTTTGGTCACTTCCTGCTTTTCCTTGGATAAAATCTATTTTGCATTTCCATTGATACTCTTCTGGAATTTTACAATGATGGAGGTAGGGAAAAAGGAAAAGAAGAGAGCAATACATAATACACTACACATTTGTTGTCTCATTAAATTTTCCCCCCACCAAAATCTATAAAGTAGGAACAGGTCCCCCAGCTTTTATCTAAAACCCTTAGAGTTAGATGGCTCCCAGATTCAGAATTGCTCAGATTTTAGAAAGGCAATACATGTATCATAAATTACAAAACCTTTCCAATAGCATCTGGGATAACATCCTGTAATCAAATGCATTTGTATTTATTCAGCCAAAATATGAATATTCTCATTAAGTGGGATTAAACAAGACTATAAATAGCCTCATATCAGTTCAAGTAAGGTTTTGCAAGCCAGCCAAGTTCAGATAAGGTTAGATTTTGACATCAAGTGGATTATTTAAAAAAAGCTCTGTTTTGAGAGATTTCTGGAATTTGAAACTGCAGATAAGGGATTGGGGGATCTACATTAATATCCCATATTATTATCATATCACAAATGAAGAGATACAGGCTTAGAGTTTGAGTAATTGCCTAAGTTCCCACAGTTCCATGCCAGAAGTGGGATTGGAAACCAAAGCCCTAGACACCACACTGTCCTCTCATTCCTGCCTCCAAGGAGGGCGTTTCTTCTCTCAAAAAGATGGAAGGCAAACTTATATGGACGCATTTATACAAAGTGCACAGATTCTTGCTCTTTGTATTTTCAATATAGTACAGGAGGGCTTGCACAGCATTATGTACATGGTACACAAATTAATAGCCTATGAAAAACTGAATGCCAAGCCTTACAGATGAGCACAAAGGAGATGGTTTAGAGATGCATAGAAGAAGGGTCTGGCTTCTCTGGGTTCATAATCAAGATGGTGGTCAGAACCTCTCAAAGGGGGTATGACAAAGGAGATGTTCACCATGGATTTATATTCACAACTCTTGTCAGGGAGGATGAAGGAAGAAGGAAGTTCCTTACCTACTGCCGCAGGACATTGGCCAAAGAGTCATCACTGGGAAGGGTGCACATTGTGTGGATATTTATGATGGTGAATAACCTATGCAATACTTTAGATATGCATATCAAAATATGATACTTTTATTAATTCCATAAATGTTGGTTAAGCATTCTACACGGTATTATGGTGCTAGAACCTACTGGGAATAACAAAATAAGTAAAACTTATTTAATACTCTCATAATGTCCTCAAGAGGAAGAGACAGAAAAAGATAAGGCACATAAAGACTTAATTTTAATACAAAGTAAAGAATGAATAAGGTCAGTAGAAAGCAATAAATAAAGTGCTGTGAGAGCTAACAGTATGGTCATCTGACCAGAAAATTCAAGAAGGGCTTTGGAGATGATTAGGAAAAAGGGGTAGCACTGGAGATGAGTGGAGATAGGGAGGAATGTGTTTCAGATGGGAAGAACATAATAAATCAAGGCCAATTGGCATTTCATTTTCTTGGATTCCTGATTAGAAAAGAAGCTATATGCCTATATGTACATTTTTATGTCTATATTTCTAATCCATATTTATGTAATCTTCACTTTTAATCTCTTTTATATAATCTCCATTATGTAACTCTTATTTATTTCCTTAATTCTTTCATTTTTTTCTTCAATTTTTAATGGTCTTCAAGACTTTGCAAGTGATTCAATGATTTTTAGTAAATTTATAAAATTGTGCAACCATCATCACAATTCAGTTTTAGAACATTTCTATCACCTAGTGATATTTCTTTCAGTCCATTTATAGTCAGTTCCTACTACCCTTCGCTGAAGCAATCACTGATCTGCTAACTATACATTTCGCCTTTCTGAAAAGATGAAATAAATGAGATCATACATTGTGTAGTCTTTTGCAACTGGCAAAAGACTGTTGTGCCACTTAAAGTTTTTGAGTTTTTCTCATGTTATAACAAGTATCAGTGGTTCATTCTTTTGCTGTTGAACCATATTTTACTACATGGATATACCACATTGTGCTTCTATATTCACCAGCTGATGGACATTTGTATAGGTTCCTATTGTTGGCTATTAGGAGTAATACTATGAATATTGTCAAGTTCCTATTTGGGTATATGTTTTAATTTCTCTTAGATTACTAAATCTACTAAGATTTCTTGGTTTATGGAAACTTTATATTTAAGTTTTTAAGAAACTGCCAAATTGTTTGTAAAGTGGCTTTATCATTTTACATTTCTACCTGCAAGGCACTGGGATTTCTGTTTTGCCACATGTTTTCCAACACTTGGCATTGTCTATCCATTTTTTATAGTCAATATAGTTTGTGTCTCATTGTGATTTAAATTTGCATTTTCTGAATTATTAATGATGTCGAGCACCTTCTCATGTGCTTATTGGCCATATGTGTGTCTTTTCTGATATGTCTATTCAACTCTTATCAAATGTATAATTTGCAAATACTTATTCCCAGTCCTTGGCTTGGCTTTTTGTTTTCTTAAAGGTGTCTTTTGAAACACAAAGGTTATTAATTTTAATGAATACAGTTTATATTTTTTATGGATCTTGCTTTAATGTTGAATCTAAGAAAACACTGATTAAGCTAAGGTCATGTAAAATGTCTGTTTTCTTCTAGAAGTTTTATAGTTTGACTTCTTCCATTTAGATCTATGATGCATTTGAGTTAGATTTTTAGAAAGGTGTGATATAAGGATTTAAGTTTATTTTAATTTTTTTTCAAATGGATAGCAAATTGTTCAAGTATGGATTGTTAAAAAGACTATGGCTTCTCTTTTGAATTATCTTTGTACTCTGAAAATCAGTTGTTCGTGTGTGGGGGTATATTTCTGGATTCTCTACATTGTCTCATTGATTGAGTTGTCTACTCTTATGCCAATATTACACTATATTGATAATTGTAGCTTTATTATATACCTCCAAATAAGGTAGTATCAGTCCTCTAATTTCATTCCTTTTTTTGGAATATTATGTCAGCCATTCTTTTTGAATTTTAGAATTTAGATCCTTTGAATTTTAGAATAAGTTTATCGATTTCTATTAAAAAAGCCTTCTGGATTTATTATAAGGAAAAAAAAAGAGGCCTGTTAGGATTGTGAAAGGGATTGCAGTCCTTCCAATTTTGTTATTCTCTGCTATCATTTCCTTTCAGCCTGTTTGACTTACCTTCATATTTATTGTAAGGCACATCTTTTAGCAACAATTTTTTTAGTCTTTGTTTATTTAGAAATGTCTTTATTTCATCTTCATTTTTGAAGAATGATTTTCCTGGAGACAGAATATATGGTTGATGAGATTATNCAATTTTTTTAGTCTTTGTTTATTTAGAAATGTCTTTATTTCATCTTCATTTTTGAAGAATGGTTTTCCTGGAGACAGAATATATGGTTGACGAGATTATTTTTTTTATTCTTTTTCAGTTTTAGGTATCATTCCACTGACTTCTGGACTCAATTGTTTCTGATGATAAGTCAGTTGTTAATCATTCTCCTGTATGTGATGAGTCCTTTCACTCTGGCTGCTTTCATATTTTTCTCTTTTCCTTCAACTCTATAGACAGTCTACAATATATCTAGATGTGGATCACTTGGATTTTGCTAAATGAGATTCATTGATCTTTTTAAACCTGCAGATTAATATTTTTATTAAATTTGGGAAATTGTCAATCATTTCTTCAAATATTTTTTTCTGTTCTGTGTTAGTTTCCTGGGCTCCTGTGACAATATGCCACAACAGCGTGGCTTAAACAAGAGAAATGTATTGTTTCTCAATTCTGGATGCTAGAAGTCTAAAATCAAAGTGTTGGCTGGGTGGGTTCCTTCTTAAGGATGTGAAAGAAAATTGTTCCATGACTCTCTCCTATTTTCTGGTAGCATCAGGTTTTCCTTACCTTCCTTGTGTCACCACATTTTCTTCCTTCTGGGCAAGACATTCTGTGTCCAAATTTCTGCTTTTTATAAGAATACCAGTCATAATGCGTTAAGGCCCACCCTAATGACCTCATCTTAACTTCATCTTCCAACTCCCTAGTTCCAAGCAAGGTCACATCACAGGTAGTGGGAGTTAGGACTTCATAGACTTTTTGGAAGATACAATTCGATCTATAACATGCCCCTTTGGCTCTCTCCTCTCCTCTGGAAAACAAATTACATGTATGATGGTATGCTTGATGTTGTTCTATAGGTCTCCGAGGCTCTGTTCATTTTTCTTCAATATTTTTCTCTCTATTCTTTAGACTGAGTAATCTCTATTGATTTATCTTCAAGTTCACGATTTTTTTTCCTTCTTCCACCTCAAACCTGTTCTTAAGGCCTCTCATGAAATTTTCTATTTCAGATATTATAATTTTTGACTCTAGAAATCCCTTTTGGTCCCCTTTTATAATATTTATCTTTCATTGATATTCTCTATTCATGGTCATCATGCTTTTCTTTAGTTGTTTAGATAAAGAATCCTTTAATTTTTTGAGCTTACTAATAAAAGCTTTTTTGAAGAGTTTTTCTGCTAAATCCAACATCTGGAGATAACCAGGACAGTTTTCATTGACTGCCTCCTCTGCCCCCCACCCCAAGTAGTGGTCAATCTTCCTTGTTACTTTACATGTTTTGAAATTTTTGTTGAATACATTTTACGTAATCTATTGTAGTAATTCTAAATATTGACTTTCAACTTTTCTCCTGTTGTTTTGCTATTATTTTATTTGTTTAGTAATGTGTTGTTGTTGTTTTAAGTGTTCCACGATTCATTGTTTATGCACCACACCCAGTGCTCCATGCAATACGTGCCCTCCTTAACACCCCCCCCCCAAAAAAACCCTGTTTCTCATTTGTATGGACTAAATCTGTGAACTCTGTCTCCCCTGCGAGTTATAGCCCATGATGTCCCTATTCAGTGTTTTCATTTGTTTTGTTTTCATTTTTAGGACAACTTCCTAGGTATCATCCCTTTGTCTGCATCACTTAGTGTTTAGGCAAAGATAGGTCAGAAGTTACGCTCAAACACCTTGAAGCAATAAGGCTTCCACTCTCTGCTAATGGGTGTGGGTGTAGGCTGGAGAGCACATTCAAATTTCAGGCCATTCCCAAGCTGATCCTAGCTTTTGCTTCCTTTCATGCTCTCTTATATTTCCTCTGAGAATTTGTACGTGCTCCACCAATAGGAATGTTCAAATGGCATGAGCCTGTACCAGTCTTTCCTGCACATCTGCACTTTTATGACAATCCAGTACATAGATTGGCTGGGCAGGACTGCAACCTCAGGCTAGTAGAGCCCCTGAGAGTCCATAGCAGAGTCCCTATTAGCTTGCTACTAAGATGATCATTTTAACTATCAATGCTTCAATATACGTGAACATTCTACAGCATAAGTAGCAATGCTACTAGCAAGTATCATGAGCTAACAGTGCTGAGGGAGAGACAGAAGAAGCAACTGACACCACCACCGCAGGCTTATATTGTTCTTAGCTGAAATTCAGTATTTTCCAAGAATAAATGCTTCTAAATATATTGTGTGCCTTTGGTTGATTTCCAGAGCTCTCAATAGTTGTATCTGATGTTTTTGTTCAGTATTATAGTTGCCTTTTAAGTAGAGAGTTCCCCTTTCTGTCATGCTTGGAGAGAATCTCTCATTTCAGGAGGTTGTTTTTATCAGTCTTGTCTTTGATTTCCTCAGCACTGTGCACTGACTCTTTGCTGTGTCCTTACAATGATATTTTCTCCAATGCTTTCGGTCCTAGCAGCTTGGGAGATAGACTGATACTGGAGATAGCTGAGCCAAAGAAAATGGATGAAACTTCATTTCTAATCGTTTACTTTATCTCTAGAAAATAACAAGCTTTACAAATACTCTGACTTTTTTCCATCAATTAGCACTCTCTGGAATGTATTGCCTCCCCTTTTCATACCAATTGCTGCTCTAAAACTCTGCTCAAGATCATCCTCCTTTATAAAGTCATTCTTAATTACTTCAACCTCCTCCAACTTCCCTTCTCTTTGAACTCTTTCGTTCTTATTTTTGCCATTATTTTTGGAAATTACACGGAGTCTATCAGATATTCTTTTCCTAACTATTCTTTTATGCACTATTCTTTCTTATCTCCCCAGGGAGATCACATTTATTGAAGGTAGAAGCAAAGCTATTATTTTACATGTCTCATAGATTTTACTGAAATCCTAGGTATAACCGGTGCACAATTTAGAGTTGGTAGGTTGAACTGAATATGATCAACTGAATGGTTGCCTAATTGGTGATCATGTCATATACTTTTAGAAAAGTTGGAATCATAAAAAGATGTTTTATACTCTTCTTCACACGGTGCGATTTTCTGTATGCCTAAGTCACCCAACTTTTCAAAGTCTCGATAAAATACCTCCTTCATGAAGCCTTTCCTGATTCCCTCCTTCCTGAATTGGCAGTGTATCCTGTACTTTGCCTGTGGTATTTGTCACTCTGCCTCACAGCCTTATGTGTATGCCCTTTTCTCTTATCTATGAGCATCCATTTCAGGCAATGATTTATCTCTGGAGCCTCATCTGTAGAATGTCCTGGTATACAATTAACTTGGTACTTGTATACTAAATAAATGAATAATGGGTGAGGCTCAATCTTGGCTTTATAAATTATACTCAGCTTATAGAATATAGTGGTAGAAAGTGTATTTTGTAAAGTCAGAGGAGGTCAGCACTGGGAAGAACTTACAGATGATCTAGAATAGTTACTTTTTCAGATAAGATCACTGGAGTCTAGTTAAGTAAAATGACTTGATCCAGCAAATTAGTAGCTGAGGTCACTGGAAGGCTGATGAAGTTGTTTCACATGTTTTTATCCAGTCTTCCCTCAGGGATACAGAATGAAACTGTGGCTTTGCACATGTTACAAGCAAACATTGGCTTCATCAGAATTCCAAGTTTCATTTAGTGCTTCTGTTTATGTCAATGAATTTATATTCAAACCCTTTCACCACCAACAGTAGAGCTGGTCTTGCATTCACTGTAGGGTAACAGATTAATGGGCCCATTCTAATAGCAGAGTTACCAGGTCGAACAACCAAGGCTTTCCCTTTGATGGAAAGATGTTAATAGACCCCAATGTATTGACTGGCCCTTAACAAGGAAGTAAATTCAAAACTAACAAGAAAATGTAAACCTGATGTGATTTCCCTAACCAAAACAGAGAGCAAATAGACCCCATTCTCTGTGAAGTGTACAGCTACTAAACTTTAATGACAATATCAGTTCTGCTTGATGAGGGCAATAGTAAGTCCTCAGTTCATCTATTATAAAGATTGGAATTTGGGCTGATTTCACTGTACTTGGCAGGTGGCCGAGCATTAACGAGCTAATGCAGGCCATATTCTAGCTGTACTTAATGAAGGCAGCGTTCAAGACATCAACTGCAAGCGAAACCTTATATACATATCAGGTTCAGACTGAATAGCAGAACATTGTGTTTGCTGGGTTGCTGATGTTTAAGAGCATGTTAATCTCAAATTAGAGAAATAGTAAAATCACAGTTGTAGGTTCTTCACGTTAAGTTAGGTAGCTGTCAAATCTATGCTTTCATTTTAATGGGGTAAATGTACTTTGGGAAAGGGTACCAATAGAGTGTGACAGGCACCCCTATGAGATAGACACTTCCCTCTGGTTCTTTTAAAACAACCCATGTTTACATCTTATAATAATCTACTGTAGAATTTTTCCTAAGCCCCTTCCCCTTTAGCCCTTCTGCCCCTCTGTATCACACTGACTCCTCCTACAGCACATGAGAATACTACAACTAGAGAGAACTGCTTTCATTAACTGAGAATGTAATACATGTCAGGCTCTCTACTAGATGCCTTACCCATATCATTTAATTACAACAAATCTTTTCAGTTAAGCATTGTTACATGCATTTTAGAGATGAAGTGCATAAGAATCAGAGAAACTAACTGCCTTGCTCAGGGTCACATAGCCAGTAAGGGATAAAACAGGTTTTAAACACCCACCAGTCTGCACCAACACCATGACTTCTTATTTTCATCCTTGATTCTGACTTTTGCACCCAAAAGACATCACTTTCAGTTACTGTTGTCCATCTTCTTTGTCCTAACCCCAGGGAAAGAAAGCATGCAGCCCTCCCCCTGTTACAGTCTTCTAGGGCTTTCTTCTTGAGAAGAGATTCTGTAACAGGGAAAAGCAATCAGAGAAAAGGGACTTTGCATAATTTTTCTTAATACGTATTTAATTTTTCTCAAACTGTATGCCCAAAATATCTTTGGGGAGCCATCCATTGTATACACTTCTATAGTGTGGTCTACAGACAGTAACAACAAAAATAGGAGGAAAGCCAAGAAAACTTTTACTACTGTATTATGTGCCCAATGCCAGTCATAGTGCCTGACACATAACAGGTGAGCAATACATACAAATTTGACATTTTTGATAAAAAAGTATTCTCCCCAAAATTCATTTCCTGGTCTATTTCATAGGATGATCTTTGTCTATTCATTACACATGGTTATAATGTTAAGTGGAAAAGCAGAGAATGAAATCTTATCCATGCTATGATTATGAGAAGAAAAAATTATGAGTGTGTATCAAAGATAACTGGAAGGGAATATAAAATGGGAGCAATGATTTGTTGGTGTGGTGGAATTGTGGGATGATTTTCTTCTTCCATGTTGATTCCTATTAAAGGCATGACAGTGTTGTGTATGCAATAAATAATTTTTAAAAGTATAACTGTGAATACCAATTAAAACAGAGGAGGGTATGTGCCAACACCATCAGAAAGCATAAACATGATATTTCTATTTCTGCCAGAGTTCTGGCTTCTAGTGAGATCTTTATCCTTGTCACAAAGTATAATCAACCCCCAACTCACTGCATGAATGGAGGGAAGTGCTGATGACGGTTGGCTCCACATGTGGATGCCAAGGGACCCAGGGCATCCTACCAGGTACTCCCCTAGAAGCCTTTCTGCTGTCTGGGGGCTAAAGAGCCTGATAGGTATGGTTCTGTAGATCACTTCTAAATAATTTACACTGACTACCACGAAAGCATTTGTACTCTGAGTTCCTTAACAGAATTTGACCCCAATTGCTGTTGTCACAATTACATCGTATGGTTTGATAATGCTCAAAGGCACAGTAAGGCCTAAACTAGTGACTTTCAAAGTACTGTTCCTGAGTAGCAACTTTGGGGCTTGTTAGAAATGCAGACACTCCAGTGCCTCCATCTTTCTGAATCAGAAACTCTAGGGGGTGGGCCCACAAACCTCTGTTTTAACAAGCCTTCCAGGTGATTCTGATGATCAGTTTTGAGAACCCTTGGACTACATGCACCCCACTTTGTCCCTACCCTGCATTAGCCAAAGGGTCTAATATTTTACTTTTGTCAGGACTGATCACTTAGTTCACATAACTCATTTACTCTTTCAGGTGCGACCAATGAAAGTTATTTAAACACAAATGTGTAGAATAAAAAGGGTGGTGTTTTAAAATGTTATGTGCCAACAACATGTTAGGTTGAATTAATTCCTCAATTTGCCCTGAAAAAACAGATTCTTTAGGGTGTGGAAGTTGAGAGTTTAACTGGAGACCAGTTATGAGAAGAGGAAATGACGGCAGGGCAGGAGAGGTGATCACAGAGTTAGCTGGGGGTAAATCTAGGTCCTGTAAACAAACTTTACCTACCATTTAGGCTACTCGAACCAGCATCCCATGCATTCAAACCAGTTCAATGTCCTCTTTCGGAAATGGCTCCCATCTACCTCTCCTTATTGCCAAAGCTGGATGCATCCATTCTCTGAACATATATTATGGATTTAGTACTCAAAATGGGCCTGCACAGAAGCCTCAGTTCTTGTCCAGAAAACACCACTTTCTTATAAGATGCAAAGCCATTTTCAATCAGAGCAAAAATAACGTGCAGCTCAAATCTTGTTTTCACATGTAATTATGAATCATTTATCCTGTCTTGAGCCCTGCTGAGCATGGTTCTATCCTAGGATCACCATAATCCCCCTGAGAACACAGACGTCCTTGCTTCAGCACTTCCCCACTGAGGGCTTAGTAGAGAAAATACACAGAAGCTACACCACCAAAACAAACCCTTCACCTGAGACTATCAAAGATGTCACCTATAGCAGCGATGTTCATTGGAGGACCTCAGGGTGTGTTGCACCCTTTGTGTAATGCCACCATTCATTACCTGCGTGTCACTTTGCGTTTGGCTCTGCAGTCACCTGTCTTGCTGAAAATGAGCAGTTGGATGATAGAAGAGTGAAAACATAAAGCTGCTTCCTTGGGGATTAAAAGAAAACTGAATCCTGAAGTCAACATGTATTTCCTGTCTAGGTAGGACCAGGACCAGCCATAGGGAGATTTACCCTGTGGCAAAGTTTGTTTTCTCCCATTGCTATACTCTCTTGTCCCCAGATTGCCTCTCCGTTCCCAAAGTACCAACCATGCATTCTGTAGTGTTACCCCGACTGACCATATGACGCATTTTCGTATCACCTGCATTCGTACCTTGTTCCAGCTCTTTTCCAGGCTGAATACGTGCAGTCTTCCCCCATTTACTCATGACTAAGTAGGGAAGCTGGACAGCATACTGATTATGAATATGGGCTTTTGAGCTGGAGTGTCTGAGTTCAAATCCTGTCTCCACCCCTCAGCAGCCGGGTGGCCTCAGGCAAGTAATTCAACCCTCGTTTTTGTCAGCTTTCTCATCAATCAATATATGTGACATTTATAGCTACCTCATGGGGTGGTCAGAGAGGCACATGGTATGCGGTTAAAGAGAAGTTTGTCCCTCCCCCCCGCTGTTCTATATCTTGTCTCACCGTCATCTTTCTCTTTTTGTCACACTTATTTGTAACACTTCTTCCTAAAGATGGATTGCTAGGTGCACTGTGTATCTGGACATGGCCCCTGCGATGGTTTTCTTCTGGCCCTAATATTTCTCTAGTAACATATACATCTTTACACTTAACCCACTACTTTTTTTAAAATAGAATTTGGGAACACTTCTCAGATACAATCTATTCGTTTTCAAACATTTTCCCATTCTTTTGCCTTCTTATCAAACAACACTGAAATGCCCTTCTTAAGATGGGAATAATATAGAAGAAAATGCTTTGACCTCACACACACAGCTGAATGAAGGCTGGTTTGTACCCCAAACACAACAACTTCAGCTTCATTTCTAATCATGATTTAAAATCTTTTTACTCCTGTGATGTTCTCTCTTTCAAGTCCAATATTTGCTGGTACAATACATTAGTAGCTTTAAAATATCTTCTTCAGGCAGGGAATGTGAGCTATTAGCAAGGCTATAATACACCAGCTAAAAGGAAAAGGGTGAGAGGCGTGGGTGTGGGCAAAAGGTGTTCTAAGTAACCCCACTGGGACATCATCACTTTAGGAAACAATTTTACAGTCATATAGTTAAATTAACTGGTAGTTAGAGGCAATTATGTGATAAAGTAAAAATATTTATGTTCTTTAGAGCTCCAAAACTGTCATTTGAAGTGTGACAAATTTTTAAGTAATTTCACCTGCAACTTTTGAAAGATTAGTTCTATGACTAAGGGCATAGAATTGAAACAGGTTGCCACTATAAAATAAAATCAAACCTATCTCCCCTTGTAATTTTGCTTGAATGTAGTGCTCATGAAATGTCTCACTGTCATAGTTCTCATGCTTAAAATCTTTATTTTCTAAACAACTGCAATTTGAAATTTAAGATTTTCAAATGCAACCTTCCCTAAGAAATCTAAAATATGTGAATGCACACATGCATACACACATTTGTATGGTTCTTGGTGCCCTGCCTTATCATTTTTTGGCCATTTTTTGATGGTAAGCATAAGCTCACACCTTTTCTTCTTATTCTTGTTAAAAAGTACATTGGAAGACAGAAGCCATAAAAAACAAAGAAATCACCTACTACTGTATCTTCTACATAGCTATTTTATGGCTTCTCATTACCATTTTTGTCTCTGCTCATGTACATTTACATTTTTACACAATTGAAACTGTAGTGTATGTATGACTTGGTGTTTTTCCTCAATACTTCCTATTGTGCGTTGTTAGTCTCCATGACCATCATTTTAACAAGCTGCAAAATACTCTTTTGAATGACTACATCCTAATTCATTTTACTGTTCTTCTATTGTTGGGTACTTCAATGGTTTCTAGTGTTTCACTATTGTACATAGTGCTGCGATGAACATTTTTATGCTATGTCTTTCTCTTTCTTTTATTCTATTTCCTTGGGCTAGAGTCCCACAAGTGGGATTACCAGGTTAAAATGTATGCACTTTTTACTTTGGCAGCTCTTGATACCTAAGGTCAAATTACTTTTCAAAGTATTTTATCACTTGACATGACCTCTAGCAATATAGAAGTTCATCTATACCTTTGTGTCTTTCAATTTCATAGCAACATGTTTATTTATATGGCTTCAATGGTAATATACATAATTCTAAACCACTTAACTATGTCTCCTAATCTTTGGCCTTGGTGGAGGGCCTTTTGCTCCTGTAGCTTTCATGGGTGTTACTATCAGAGCATTCAAATGCAAGTACTTACAGGGATGCACATGTACACATCCCCAGACGTCAGACTGATAGTGGGGTAGGAGTGGGGGGAATCAGTCAGATATTTGCCCTCATGTATTAGAAATACAAATATGTAAAGGAAAACAAAATGTAGTATGGAGTTCAGTCTCCAGGCTTTCTCACTTTATTCTCACCTCTTCTTTCCACCACTTAACTGCCTCGATCCTAAACTCTAGCACCTGCCAGGGCTGTGCTCTCTTTCATTCATGGTGGGACACGAGCCTTTGTGTATCTCTGTTGGTTCACCTGGCCTTTTACCATAGATGTCACCATAAGAATATGTGTATATTCAATCTGTCCCTCCCCCCAACCCCAAACTGTTCCCAGTCATGTACACAAAGGGCTGCCCACAGAGCTGTGCATGGAGCAGGGCCCTGGACTGCAAAATAGCACAGGAGATGAACATGCTCCTGGCTGGCCAAGCAGTGGATGAGCTCACTGAGCTCCCACCAATTCAGATCATGAGTTGTAGTCCTCTAATCATGAGAGACTGGATCAGAGCCAGTAACTCATTTCACATGGGTCACTCAGGAGCCCAAGATAGAAATAAGTTTGAATCAATGCAATCAAAAGGTGAAAACCTCCATATAACTAGAGGTGTAAGGAGCAGAGCTTATTGATATCTTGAATTGTTGTAGCTCCCATAAAAAGTTATAGCTTTAACCTTTCATATATGATGGTTCTAGTCTAATTTTTATTACAATATTATGGATAATGTATGTCTATTAGAGAAAATGTGCACTTTTGAAAATGATAATGCCATATTTACTTTTACATTTTCTTGCACATAGAATTTTGCCCCCATTTGGGGAAATTTCTGCTTGGGGCAGCAATGACAAGGGTCAGCTTTTTGGAGCTTGAAAGCCCTCACGTTCCCAGCCACAGGAGACTGAAATAATAATATAGGCACCACATACCTCCAGAATAATTCTGGCATATGGGCTTGGAAAAGGAACAGCTCTATACCTCTGTTGAGTAGGATGCTCACCCAGCCATTGTAGCTTGGAACTGGGCCCACATGGATGGGTGGGTGGACTAAGCTGCTGGACCAGCCCCTCAGTGGAGATGAATTCAATCACAGAGGTTCTCAAGAGCACACTCCCAGATCCTTTTGTCAAAGTTTGGTTCTCACATTAGGAACACATTTTATATTCTATTAAAAAGGTGCTCCTTCTATAAAGATCTGCATACAAAATTAACTGCAAGCAGGAGCAAACAGTATTGAGCTATCTGTCACTTAACGGAAAGAAGTGAGGAAGAACACGTATCTGAGTACGATTCTCTTTTGCCTCTCCCGCTTCACCTGCATTGATAGAGGAGTATCTGAGTTTTGTTTTACATTACCAGTATTTTAAAAATGGCCCCAGAGAAGATGACTGGCCATTCTTCTACCAAATCAAAACTTCAAAACTTGGAAGGAAAGAAACCCTAGCTCAAAAATTTATTTTTTCAATCATTTGTGCTCACTTTCATTTTTAGCTTCCCATGATACAAAGTAAAATCTCTTGAAAGGTTTAAAGTACCATAACAACACGTTCTATATTCTCTCAAACAGGCCAGCACGTGGGCCGCAATACCTCTCTTCTCTCTCCTTAATGAGAACGTAGATTGCCCAGGGAGCACTTTAAGGATGAAAGGAGGGAACACTAAGTGGGAGATCCAGACTTCAATGACCTCTGTCACATCCCCTGTGCAACTTTAGGCAAGTACTGGGACTTTAATAAAAGGAGTAGACTCTCACGGGTGAGTGACATTTGCACAGGTCTATAGTAAAGAAAGAGCCACATTTTACACTGCAGGAACACCTTTAATTTTCTTAGAGTTAAAAGATCTGGGGTGGGGAGTGAAGAAGGGTTATATGAATTAGCACTGTAAGTGTTCATAATCATCATTTTTGTTTCAGTAACTCTGAAATGGATATTGGATAGAGGTATGCTATTTGGTAGCACACAAATGAATTTATTTCCTTTTGTGCATGAAGCCCACAGTGAAAGACTGTTGACATTCTAGATTTTTTTAAAAAATCATATTTAAAACATTTCTTACATTTCCTATAAGGCAGGATTAAGTGATCCCCCCCATAATAGCTCCATGCCATGGAAGAAGCCTGTAGTCACAGAGAATCTGACACCACCATACACTCACTACAGTGTGGCCTCATGCCCTGATAGGAGTTTCATAAGAAATAAGCAGACTTGGGAAGCCTGAGTGGCTCAGTGGGTTAAAGCCTCTGCCTTCGGCTCAGGTCATGATCTCAGGGTCCTGGGATCAAGCCCCACATCGGGCTCTCTGCTCAGCGGGGAGCCTGCTTCCTCCCCTCTCTCTGTACTTGTGATCTCTCTGTCAAATAAATAAATAAAATCTTAAAAAAAAAAAAGGAAGAAGCAGACTGTGCTAGGGGGAAGAAAAAGACTCTCAACGGTATCAAGACAATGCTGCCAGAAGGTTGGGAATCTTTTTTTCATATACACGGCTGGCAAAGATTTCCTAGGTTTCCACTAGCAGGGAAGCCAGGCTCTCCATCCCTGCTCCCAGAGCTGACTGCAAGCCATCCTGTCACATGTTTTCTTTCCTAGCTGCTATGGGAAAAAAGTACATGGTTGGCTCCATAGGGGCTGGGGACTTCCCTGTGATGCACTTAACGAAGTGAATATGTATATTTTCAGCCCTGCGGGTTAGGTGAATTGATTCAGATCAGAGTGTAACGGTCTTCCGCAGCATGTCCTCATAACTCGTAAGGTGACTTGGAAAGCATGAACGCCATGCTTCATGCTCCATGGTTGGTGCTGTTAATAATATTGATGATAATGATGACATTATAATTAATAATAACAATGATAGTAACAGGCAAAAGTTCTCCTAAGGAAATCCACTATAATTTCATAGGCTCATATTTTCCTATATTTTTCTGAATGTTTACAATAAGCACATGCTATTGTATGTGCTAAAATCTATTTAGATTCAGACAAAATTATACATGTGTATGTACATGTATAATCTTTATATACATAGGCATGTATACATATGTGTCCGTGAGATATGTATATATATCCCAATCATCATATGGAAGGGGCTTCTTTTATTCTGTCAACCATGTTTTGGGAGCACAGTGTGCCGTCCTGAGAGCATTCGTGCTGCTTTGAAGAATGTCCAAATGGCAACCGGGATGACTCCAGAGAGTTCTGTGAAAGCTTCGCTGAGAGGGGAACGGCTCTCTCCATATTTTTGAACATGTGCAAATTCCCTTGCCCACACTTTGTATACTTCCCCATTTCTGTGTTTGCTTCCAGAAGGGAGAGGGCCAAGAAAGAGCTGAACTTGTTCCAAAGGGAGGTGTTTCTGGCAGGTGTGAGGACTTTAAGATAATAAAAGCATGTCACAACCAGCAGCCCCTCAGCTGAGCAGCAGCTGCCTCTCCGCGCTACCCACTAAAGCCTGCTTTGGAAGTGTAGTTGGCTTCAGACACGAAGCAGACCCACTTCTGTGTTTCCAACCATTTGATCTTTTTACCGCATAGCCCATTGCTGGGGATTCCCAACTACTAAATTAGGAAAGTTTGAAAACCTCTTTATTTCAACCAGTTCCCATCAACTATGGTAGGCAGAGCGCATTGTTTTATCTTAAGCACATAATTTTCCTCAAAGAGCTTGTGGCAAATAAAAGGACACAGGGATTAAAATCGAATCAAAGGGAACTATGTGTCAGCAGTTATGTATTTTGGGGGGGAAACAAGTTGTCACCCCAGAGGTGGGAAATTCCAGAATCTTTTGTTTCTGGACGAAACTCAGCACAAATGTAGGTAAGAAATGGAGTCTTCTTTTCCGCTTTATATGGTTAATGTGGGTAAGAGCCACAGTGAGCTGAAACTGACTTCATTTTGATTGCTTTCTTGTAAGTAGGAGATGGATGTTAATAATGTTTCAGACATACATTTTTATAAGGGTTTTAGAGGCCTTAGGCCAACATGGCTGGATTTTTTAAAAAAGATTTCCTTTATGCTCTTTGCACATTTTTGAGCTTCAAACTAAGATTCTATGAGCCAGCTATTTTCAAGTGCAGATAACAACATGATTGAAACAAATCTCTATTAAAGAAGAACAAAGATGGATGAACACATTTTCTTCCATTTTACTGGGACTTACCAAATGTTGGAAGTTTAAAAAAATAGTCAAAAACCAATATAGCACAGAAACAGCAACAGTGTTGGAATATTTGATGCGTTAAACAAAAACAAAAGCAAAAATACTGCTCCACAGAAATTAGTGGTATAGTTGGAAAGCAAGGCATTTTGCTTTGGAGGAAAGTCTTTCTCAAGCTTTAGGCTATATAAAACTAAGCAGCGACTACTAATTCAGCCCCACAATTTTCCTGTGATTAGTGGTAATGGTGTCATTGTTAATGTTTCTGGAGGGACATAAGGGGTTTCTGTGGTATAAGAGTTTATAAGCTGGTGGATTTTGAGATGGGTAGAGTATTTTCTCATTTTCCCCCCTGTATTTAAGGTGATCTTGTCTTATCCTGATGTAATCAGGATTCCCCAGAAATAATAATAATCTTCCCAACTAGTATTTATATATGTACGGTCTGAGTTAGATGTAAAAATAGTATCATTTCACAAGAGCACATAAAGTCAGAGGTATTTCTTTGTGTGTATTTTTATAAGCAATCATCCCCCCATTGACCCTCCCCAGAGGAGGCTAAGCTGGGAACAGGCTATTTCTGTCAGCTAGAATGTCTGGCTCTTGATGCACAAGTACTAGACAGATCTGGGTTGGAACAGGGACTGAAGGGGCCAAGGTCATAGGCTGGATACCAATTAGCTTTGTACAGAGGATACAACTGTGTCCTAGGGGCACAGGTGCCCCTTGGTCATCTGACTGGGAGCTGCATATGGTTGATCTTGAGGGAAATCCTAGTGTGAATGATCCAGTATAATCAGTCCTATCCACTGAGATCACACCAAATGCATATGCCCTTCCACAGTAGGTTTCTCCTCCATGACCACAGGGTGCTGGTCATGTGTCCTAAATGTAAAGAGTTGGTGGGGGATGGGAGGGAAGTTCCTGTGAGTTTTGTGGCATTATTTTCTAGGTCATCCACTTTGGAACTTTTAAGCTAAGGTTTGTGATCTGAAACCATGTTATGTACTGAGAGGACATCCTATTTCAAAATATTTAGAGGTGTAATATGCTTACAGATACATAGCTCTAGCTATCCAATATGGTTTAATTGGCTAGATTTCATTAGTTAGAAAGTCAAGACAGTGCTGTGAAAACAAGCTCAACTTTGAAGTCAGACAAATTTAAATTAGAATCCCAACTCCATACTACTTTCTATCACCTTAGGAAAGTTAAATAATTTACCAAGCCTCAGTTTCCCAAACCATAAAATGGAATATGTTCGATACCTATCTTTTTCCCACTTGGTTTTAGTGATACTCCAAATTTCTCTTTGTCTTTCCTCAGTATCTTCTGGCTCTTTTCACTTACATGGTTTTGGAGTTTTAAGTTTCCTTAAATGAAAACTTCCTATGCCAGTTTATAACAACTCTGAAAACTCCCCTAATCCTCCTAGTAGGGTGAGTTCTAACCTCCCCCACTCCCAGCCCTACCTATATGTAGTAAGTGTGTGTGCCTGTGTTGGAAATGATAGCTTCAGGTAGTACTAATCTCCATGCTTCTACACTTTTCCACCTTGAGCTGGGTGCAGCTTTCTGCTTGCTGCTTCTACCTGAAACGGTCCTTTTATGTGGCTCAGCACTGTTGCCACTTTGGGAGGGGAAGAAGAAAATGAGGGAAAAGTGTTAGGAAAAGGTGATGTCACAAACTAAGACCAGAAAGCAACATCTGAACTGGAACAAGACAGGATGTCTTCAGGTGTTGATTCCGGGCTTCCTCTCATTCTTTCTGTCCTCCAAATGGCAGAAGATATATATTTTTTCATCTCTTAGCTCTTTCATTAAATATAAAAGGGATACTATGACTATACATTAAAAATTGATTACATTTACTTAAATCTTAGAAGCTAGATTTAGAGTAACCTAATCATGGACATGCAAAGCAAAATGACTATATAATTCAATTCAGAAACTGACAAATTGGGAATACACGTTGATATTCTGAGCTAATATCTATTAATATCAAGAAAGTGTGATGTCTTGCTACTGTACTGTGGTTGTATGAGGCAAACTCTAATCCAATTAAGTATTATAGCCTAAGGTATAGGTCTTTTATGACACACCACCAACAACCTTTGTTATTGATCATGCAATCCAGAATAGGTATTGGTAGATAGAGTACAAATCTATAAGTGTCCACTGTATTCACCCAGTGATGAATAACTTAGCAACCTATTTTAATTCACCTTAATTTGCAATTCAATTGGTTACACATTTTCCCCCAAAGTGTTAATCAATTTTCAATCAAAGCAGATTGAAGTGTCACCCCGGGTCCCTTCAGAGTCCTAAAGCATTGTTTATTTTAGAGGCAAAATCTCAACTCTTTGGTATATGTCTACATTTTCCTGAAAAGCGCTGAGCTATAGATTTGTTGGTTTACTGACCCAGTTGTACAAGTAAAAGTCCACATCCTCTTCTCCTACCCCATGCCACCTTGCAAAGAAACCAATTCATATACAGTAATTTCCCAATATGGCAGCTTTGGATAAATTCTTAAGATAAAAATACTTGCTTCAGGCTATAGCTGTATTCAAGACTGTCCAAACAAACAAATAAACAAAAAACCCACAAGCCCTCTTGCCCATGTGTTCCTCCCTCTGTTCAACCTTCTGGTTTCCCTAAAGTTGTTGTCTATGTTTCCAGATTCACATATGGGTACATCTTGCCCTGTTCTGGATTTTAAAGTCCTTCATATTCTAGAAACCTTCCATGGTTCCTTTCTTCATCAGAGTTTAACCACCCTGAGTTCCATTTTCCTAGGACTTCTTGGATGACAAGCACTAATCTGAATTATTTGACCTCAGGGACAAGGGGCTATGGTGGCTTGATGTACTAATACTTCAATATTGTAAAATACAAGCTCCATAAGGGAAGGACCATGATATTATTTTAACTTACATTCAAGTCCAAACTTTCCATCACAGTGCCTAACAAATAGTACTCAATTTTGAGCCCGTAAGTATTCAATAGCTATTGTTGAATAAAGGAATAAAGATACTTATTTATATTCTAATGGGGGGTTTCAAGGTTTTAACCCAAAGCATTTATAATGATGGTGTTACTAAAACTCATAGCAAACTTCAAAGGGGGTATTTAGGGATTAGGATGTTCCAGAAGGTATGCTAAATGTTTCATGCTATTGGTTGCCTGATCTACCACAGGTAAGGTTAATTACAATTAATTTCACAAAAATAAATTTTTATAAAATATCTAGTTCATTCATTTGGCAGGCATTAAAATGTTCTATTTGAATTTAAAATATATAACTTTGAGGCTACATTGTTTAGTTTGGATGATTCTGTGGTTAAAATTAACAAAGTAATTTCTTTATTTACTATGGTAGAGATGAAAAGGAATGCTTCTGATCAATGGTAGACTTCTAAATACTGTCAGACAAGTCTATCAACTGACTCTAGTTTCTTTATTTAGGTAACTCACTTCTTCCTCTGATCTGGCAAATTCCTCATTTTCTGATCTCTCACATACATCATTTTAGCTTTATTTTTACTTGTTTGGAAGAAAGCTACCCCTGCCCAATTTAGCATTGTGGAAGTACCCAAAAGCAATTTTATTTCATTCAATTTCATTTTTCATCTCATTATTAAAGATGTATTTATTTATTTCAGAGAGAGAAAGAGAGAGAGAGTGAGGAGGGGAGAGGAGAGGGAGAGAGAAACACAAGCAGATTCCTGACTGAGCACAAAGCCCTTCCCTGGGCTCTATCCCAAGACCCATTAGATCATGACCTTAGGCAAAGACTGCACCACCCAGGCACTCCCAGAATCAGTTTCAGTAGGTTAACATCCCATCACAGAGTCATCAGACTGAAACAACCCCCTAACAGTCATAGAATTCCAGAACTGAAAAAAAACACTAGAGATCATTTAGTCCAAGCCCTTTAGTTGAAAAAACAGATTTGACACAATAAGTTGTCGAGACTGACACAGCAAGGTTAGAATCGAATTTAGGCCCTTTAATTCCTATTCCAGGATTTGTCTGAAGTTGCATCCTTAGTCATGGAGCTATTAATTCATTCAAGATCCCTTTTATTAAACATCTATAATACAGATTCTGCTAAAGCATTGGTGATGCAGAGATATAAGATAGTGCTAGACCGACAATATCTACTGCACACTGTCCCTGACTTCAGGGTGTTCACAGTCTAATGAATGTGACAGATGTCTAAACCAGCAGTGTAAAACTGTAGGCCTTGTGGAAACACATAACAGGGCACCTAAGTCAACCTGAGATCAGGGAAGACACCTGAGCTGTGGCTCCTCTTTGAAGCCCCATTGCTAACATGAACAGACACAAGGAAATCATTGCTGAAAAGAACATCTGACTTATTGGTTGTGTTCTCCCCAGAAGAGTGCTTCTGTGACATTCTAGTGATCTGCAGTATGTAGTATTGCCTATAATCAGCAGAAAAAATGGACTTAAAAGAACAATGACAACAACCTCCCAGACAACTTAGGGAGAAAAACGAATAGCACTTCTTTAAGCAAGTAGTATTCTAATTTTTTAGAATGGATAAGAAGGAAAAGCAGGAATGCCAGAACCTATAGCTGGGTAAGATGTTAAGCCAAAATAGATCACATGTTCAGTGGTGTCATTACTAGTGAGTTGCACACAGGATCAACCAATTCTTGTAAATCACCAGGCCAAACAGAGAGCTTCACAGTCCAAGAACTGCATGTGTAGAATTAGGAATTAGATACATTTCTATGGTCGGCTGAAAGGGAGTGCAGCTATAGCAAAAAGGAGTTTCTAGGATGGCGACTTGTTGGCAGTTCAAGAAGCCATATACGTTATCCAAGGTTTATCTAATCCAGATACCACAGGATTGGCTTTTTGTCTAATCAGTTCCTCAACAAAAATATTCTTGTCAGATCACTGGTCAGATCACTGGGTTATTTTGCTTTGGAAAGAAATGTTTCTTGAATATTACAGGTGGAAGTCAGAAGAAAATAGAATATAATATTACAGGAATTTATGATTGGCTGATTATTATACCCATAAACTGAGGTGCACCTGCAGTTAAGTTCTGTGATTGGTTTTCATGAGGATTTCATTGACAGTCAACATCTTCATTTTTCTTGTTATAACAGCAACCTCACTCTGTATATGTGCATATATAACAGTTTTTTAAGGGAATGCAAAAATGTTTCGAAGGGTCTTTTTAAAAATCAAATAAGCAGCTGCAAATGGGGAAATAACCATTCCAACTCTGTTTGGGAAACAGCTCTGATCACTCAGGGTATTCAGCAACTGCACAGGGAACTTATTTAGAACAGCTCTGAATATACCATGAAAACCAGCCCTAAGCTAATTCATCTGATTGTACTCTTGGCAGCTCTTTTCGGATTGCTAACACTTTGCAGCTGTAAAAATAAAACAAAAACACCCTTGAAATAAGTTAGGTGCATATATGAAAAGCACAGCTGGCCTACTCCTCCAGATCATCTGCAGATACGAGATTCATTTTTTGAATGCTATTTTGCAAAGGGGAAGACCATGGCCATCTCTGAAGAAAAGCCAAAATTGCAAAGAGGATTCATTCATAGTTCTTTTTTCCCTCTATACCTTTTCTCTCCCATGTCTCTGGAACCATTTTACTCAGCTCCAAGGAAATTGCTGTTAGACACATCAGTTTTGGCCAAGTACACAAAAAACCAAGTAGAGATCAAGTAATTTTTTGGAGGCTCAGAATAACAGAATCTAGATGATTCTGGCCATGACATGTCTTTATTTACCATCAGGATTCTTTCACCTCAAATTCTTTGGATAATTGTTTATGTCCACATGGTCTTTATAGGAACACTTTTAAGAAGTTATAGGAGTCAAATTATCTTGTTAACTTTTACTGTAAAGGAGCTAAAATATCTTTCTGGACAACTTTCTGCCCATCTCCAGGAGTCTGCCTAATAGCACTTTCAGAACCAAACACTTGAATGATCCTTATTTGCAATCTTCTTTACTAAGTTGCACATGAATGTTTTGTCATAAGCAAAAGTCAGAAAGCTGCTGAGAGAAGGGTCTACATCTCTTCTTACAGCATCCTTGCATACTGCTCATCACAAATTTGATGTTATTAAATTTTCTCCATAGTTCCCTTTTATCTTTGTCATAATTCTTGTAATTTACACTTGATTTTTGCTTCCTGTTTGGTCTTATCACCAGCATTCTATTCCATCAGTCTTCTTCTCCATCAGTAATGGATTACTCATTCTTGTACACCTTCATGCTTGATCACACTTGTTCCTTTTGAAAACCCTTTCCCTTTGTTTGGAATATGCTCTCCATTTCTGCCTGGGAGCTTCCATTTGTCCTTTCCAGTCACGATGACCTTCCTTTGGAAGCCTTCTTGAACATCTACAAAGAAACCCTCTGTATCTTTTTCTCAGCTCTTCTGGAGCATAGTGTGAATTATTTCGTTATAGGATTGATCATGTTACCTTTCAATGAGATGGAACATTCCTTGGGTCCAGAGCCTTGTCTTTTCATTCTTGTATTCAGAAGTGATATACAGGCATTAACCAACTATGACACCAGCCACACATCCAGTTTATCTGGACTGAGGACATGCAGGGTGAGTGCAACCTGCCTGTGTCGCCAACATAAGCAGCTACCATACGTTCATTAACCATTTACTGAACAAACTGAGAGATTTAAAGGATGAACAAAAAGATGAATGGATGAGTAAATGATTGTTTTTTCAGTGCAAGTTCATGGAGTATCTTACTAACTTGACTGTTGGTGGCAAAGAATGCCTTTTTAGTTTTAAAATATTATCTCAAATTCAGAGGTCACTAGCTATAAAAACCTGGAAATAAAGTTTCCAGATATTTTATTCAGATCCTGTTTCGAGTGGGTCTTTCTAAGCTATAGGCAAATCTCATTTATATGTGGGTGGATTCTCTGAATTACAGTTTATTCATAATAAACCATGTTTTAAAGTTCTTATTAAGAATTAGCACCTACTCTAAATTAATTAAGTGTTCACAGTGTGGCTTCATTACATGTTTGAAGTGTTGTGAATTCCCAGAGCACCAGACACATCCATATTCAAATGTAAGTGCAAAATAAAATTTAAAAAACACATTACAGAGCTAAATGTAAAAACTTTTTGGATCATGATTCTACTCATCTCTTACATGAGTGGAGTCCTTCCAAAGTGTGTTCTCATGCATTTAAAAGGCCAGGTGAGCTGGTATCATCCCCTTTTACAGATGAGAAAATAGGAACCGACGAAGAGGAGCAATGGTTTGCCTAGTGAAATGCAACTCAATAATGACAAAGAAGGTCCCAGATCCACTATCTCCTAGATGAGACCTGGACTCATGTCTCCTGTCTGGTATTTTTTGGCTACATTTCTCTGCAGTTGCACAGTGGAAAACACAGGTGCACACATAACCAGAATTGTGTTTCCCTTCTATGCTCCTGGGTATAAGATGCATATTACATGCTTATTTCCTGGGTATAAAACTGAGCCCAAGGTTATGCGGCGAATGGCCTTTGTCTCAAAGGCATTTAAAATTACATTATCAAAATATTATTAATATTTTGATTACATGAACTCATTTCTTTTGAGAATAAATTTACAATGTTTTAATTGTCACCACGGTATGTGGTAGCTAGTGACATAGTTGTAAGCAGATGTCAGTAGAAATTTCAATGGCAGTACCAGGTGATGACAAGCATATCACAATATAGAAAATACTGAAATAAAATTCTTATGTTCTAAATTATCTGGCTAGATCATAAAATTCAGCGAAGCAGGGTATTTCTTTCAATATGCTTTCTAACACCTTGTCCAGGAAAGGCGTGGTTATCAATTTCTCTGAAGCTTAAGTCATAGCTCAAACACTTTCACTAGAAAGAGGGTTTTTAAGGATTTTTAGCTTAATGTCTCTTTTCTTAATTTTATCCTTGAGCTCTAAGTAGATCTTCTTGATTCCAGGGAAATTATTTCTTTTCTTCTTCTGGGTTTACATTCTCTGCATGGTTGTTGAAGGTGTGTCTGTGCTTTCTTTCTCTTTAAATAACTAAGTTTTCTAAAAACTTATTTTTTGCTAGTATTTTGCCATATATCAGTGTGTAGACACCAAACAATATTTTTAGTAGACTTTATGACAACTTGAAAATCCAGAAAAAACGTTCATTATTAAACTCAATAAAAAAGAATTTCTTTATTAGACTATTAAAGTTAGCCTGACCTAAGTCTATTCATTGCTGTTTTAAACAATCATATTCTCTCATTTATTATGACAAATATCAATAGCTATTGTGCTCATCTCACACATCAATTAACAAACCAGTGGATTCTGGTGCAGATAATTAGTTTTACTATAAAAGAGACCTTTGCTTAGCTGTTGGCTTTCTTTTCTGAAGTTGGTACGATCCAAGTTCACTACTAGGACTTGGTTTGAATTTTAACCCAAAGAGCTATAAAATACTTGGGGCTCTTCTACCCCTCCACTTGCCTGATATGTTCCCAGGTCCTGTGGGAATTAGAGTGGAAGGTGAGACATATGACAAAAGCCTCTAACCCTACTGGGATAACTCTCAAGTTCTTCAAACTTTTTTGGTAAATATTAATGACCAGTCACTGTGTTCGATGTGAGAGATACAATATGAACCAACACAGACACATTCTCTAATCCCCCCAGTGACTAAGAAGCAAATGGAACAAACCATGTTACTCAGATAATCATAGTTAAAAAGTTAAAATTACATATATAACAGGTACTTCCAAGGAGAGAAATAGGATCTGATGAAAGCATACAAATAGATTTTATCTAAATAGGAAGTAACTGGTAACAAATCTATCTATCGTAGAAATTCAAGGATGGTTAAGAGGACTGGCATAAAGGGCTGAGAGCTCAGGACAAGTGGGAAAATAATATCTAATGTATAGAAAGACATAGGAGAACAGAGAAAATAAAGGACGTGAAAGAAAGGAAAGATAGGGATAAGACATATAAGAAAAGTGTACAGCTGATAGAACTTCTCACAATGTACTGCAACATCTAGATGTCCAGACAATATGGAGTTTGTTGAGAAGATGGTGATAGGAACCAGTTAAGAAGGGACCAGAACAGAGATGAATGTGTAGCAACATCAGAATCAGGAGGGATCTGAATAGAAAGAGAAATTCTGAATAGAAATCTGAACTACAGACTGAATTCAAAATGTTTTGGGTTTAAGCGATGAGAAAATATGTGGTTCTAACAAATTACTATAGTTTTTGAGAAAATATCGCATCATGCTTGCCCTTTTTGACACTCTGATCATCTCCCTTCAGTCTCCCTACGGGGGCTCCATTCTGTATTTGCTCTCAGGCTTTGGTCTTCCATCCTGACTTCTCCCTGAATCACCCCCAGGAAGAGCACATAATCTCTTATCTCATGACCACAGCCATATCATTGACTTTCAAAGCTATTCTTCCAACCCTGACAGCTATTCTCCACTATAACCCATATTTTAAATTTGGATAATCTGTTGTCAAACCTAACTCCATACATCCAAAACCAATCAAACTATATCTCTACCCTCTCTACAGAATCTCTAACCTAGCATTGCCACTTCTGCTAATAGCCATGTATTGTCCCAAACACAAAGGCAGAAATCTTTGAGGCATGCTTTGGTCATCCTTGACTGCTTCACTTCTTGTAGCTCCATAGCCAGTCTATCACCAAATCGCATGTTTTATCCTGTGGAGGTGACTCTGGAGTTTGCTCATTTCTCATTCCAACTGCCAACATCCTGGTCCAGGCCCATGCGGCCTCAAGCCTGACCCATGGCAGAGCCTTTGATCTGTTCTCCTAGGCTCCAGGGCTTTCTTCTCTCCAATTTACTCTGGAAACATCTGTGTCATATTCCATAAATAAATTTTAAACATCTTTTTCCCTTTTAAGAACTTCTATGAGCTCCACAATATTGTACAGTATCTAATCTAAACTGTTCTCCACTGCCTCCACCTCATGCTGGGTTAACCTGTGCCTTCTATCTAATACTTAACTAATGTTTCCTGACCAAGAAAAATTCTTCCCTATGCTCTTAACCCATACAGTTTTTTTTTCCTTTAGGTCTACTTTGTTGTTTTATAATCTGTTTAAACACATCCCTAGAGTCATGATATATTTGTCAAGCACTACTCTCTATTATTTATATTATGAAAATAAGAATGTTTGTTTTTCTCCCTTTCCAAATATAAAATTAATTCGTATTTATTGTGATTTTCTAAATTATGTACTACCTCCAAGAAGTTGCGGTAACCATCATTCTCTATTGAAAATCACAGGCTGTATTTTTCTAAGATGTTTTTTATACCACTTGGTCCTCTCTGACTTCCGTATCTAAATGCCTACAGATGCATCACACTGATATTTTCTTAATGAAATGCTTCATGCACTGTTATTTAAATGTATCATGAAGACTCTTTAACTTAGACAAGTTGTAACAGTTTGAATTATTTTTACTCTTTATAAGAAATGAAGATATGTGATAATAAAATCAAAATAGCTCCAAGTAATTCCCTCTTTAGGCCTGAGGAATATAAAATTGATGTATAATTATTGGAAAAAGCAAATATTTTATGAAATAAATCAATAGAATTTTTTTTTTAAGCAGGCAGTGCTTGTACTTGGAGAGATTATTCCCTAAGTATTCAAAGATGGCTCCTCTAAGTTAGTCAACTTCTCTGGTTTTTCCATTTTCCCACCTTTCTCTGTGAATTCTGCTTTATAGAATAATACGGTCTTTGGAAATAATGGATTTTACTGTTAGTGCCCTAAATTCATTCTGATTGGCTTCGTTATAATGGATGTGGAATAGCTGACTATGTTTTGTTTTTGACTACATTTTGTTTTTTCACTATTCATAATAAATATTGATCTTGGAAAAGACATCTTGGGACCAATAATGAGATACATTCTCCACATGAAGACATGGACATCATTACTGATTTGTGCATACTTAATAATTCTTCCAAATTATCCCTCAGTGATAGGAAGTCATTTGGTCTGAGTCTGGAGGCCAACTATACTATCTGACAGCTGTGACTGAGCTTGCATTGCCTAAGAGAGAGGAAACAGCCTCCTCACAAGTTAATTCGCCATAAGCATTCACTGTGCCCCAGTCAAAATTAATATCCTTTTCCTCTTGACTTTCACAGAATTTTGCACATCTCCATAACACAATACCTGTAAGAAGCTCCTTGAAGTCAGAGATGTCTTATTTATTTCTGTATTTCCCAAATCCACCATAGAACTATGTTGCTAGGAGGTTCTAGATAAATTATTGTTCCATTGAATACAAAGACAGCTTTACCCACCCCAGACATTAGCATTTCAAGTAATTGTGCCATTCCAAATAATGGATTAATCTTCCTGAAGCATACTTGAAAATTTTTTCATAGTTCCCACCCAAATAAAATCCAAATACAGAACTCAAGACTCCTTGTGACCTGAACCTGATCCATTTTTCCTGACTCACTGCCCACTAATCTTCATGAAGGCAACACAGACAAATTACCTGCTGTTCCCTGGGTCTACCCCAAGTTTTCTAACCTTGTTTTCCCTTACCTGAATATTCATCCAATCTTTATACATTTAAATCCAAGTGACTTTCTAAATGTCCCCTTTATAAGGTTTTTCTTCAAACCCCTTCTCTCTTTACCCACCCCTATGAACTGGAGATTAATTGTTCTTTTGAAAACTTGCATACCATTCATTAGTGTCTTCTTTTGTTATATTTACAGCACATTCTGTCTAGAATTATAGTAGTTTTTATAGCTGTCTTAACTTTCTTTAGGGTAGCGGTCTTTCTGATTTCTTGTTTACTCCTCCAGAGTACCTAGTATATGTGCATAGCAGGTGCTGAAAAAGTATTTGTTCAATTGCTAATAGAATGGTTTCTCAGAATCAAAAAATATAGAGAACCTCTGCTCCATTTTAGGGACAAGGATTATGGTCTGTATAATACAGTGACAAATAGCATGGACTTGGAAGCAAACTGACTCAGTCCGTATCCTATCTCGGCTTCTTCCTAACTAATGACCTTGAGCAAGTTATTTGACCCTTGTCTGCCTCCATGTTCTTAACTGTGGAATGGGATAACACTCATATCTACTGCATAGGGTTTATAATTTAATGAGTAGTGCATACTTAAAAACTTAGAATAGGTATATAGTAGGTATCACTAGTCACAAGAATTAGCTCAACCCCTCAGAGCAATTTTCTCAGATTCTATTATTAATTTTCTGAAAGGTCTTTCCCTTTCATCTCACTCATTTCCTATCAGATTCTTTCCTTTCATCCCTCTCATTTGCCTGATCCTGAATCACTGCTGTTGAAAGATTGCCCCCATAGCTGTTTTATTCCTTATTAAGTTTATTCCTAGGGTTTCTGAGTTTAATATTACAAATAGCTACATTTACATTTATTATGCATAGACTAATGTCCATATACTGAACAAAGTGGTAGATCTGTAATATGCAAATGAGATTTTTTTATGTTTTAAGTTTTTATTTATTTATTTATTTATTTATTTATTTATTTTTAAAGATTTTTTATTTATTTATTTGACACACACACAGAGAGATTACAGGCAGGCAGACAGGCAGGCAGAGAGAGAGAGAGAGAGAGGAGGAAGCAGGCTCCCCACTGAGCAGGGAGCCCGATGCGGGCCTCGATCCCAGGACCCTGAGATCATGACCTGAGCTAAAGGCAGAGGCTTTAACCCACTGAGCCACCCAGGCGCCCTTAAGTTTTTATTTAAATTTTAGTTTGTTAACATATAGTATAATATTGGTTTCAGAAATAGAATTTAGTGATTCATCACATATATAACACCCAGTGCTCATCATGGCAAGTGCCCTCCTAAATATTTATCATCCATTTATCACATTTCCCATCCACCTCCCCTCCAGTGACCCTCTCAGTTTCTTCTCTACAGTTAATAGTCTCTTATGATTTGCCTCACTCTTTTTTTCTTCCTTCCTTCCTTCCTTCCTTATTTTTTAAATTCCATATATGAGTGAAATCATATGGTATTTGTCTTTCTCTGACTGACTTATTTCATTTAGCAGAATATAGTCTAGCTCCACCCATGTCATTCCAAATGGCAAGATTTCATTCTTTTTGATGGCTGAGTAATATTCCATTAGGCATATATCTATATCTACATCTATATTTATCTATCTGTATACCACATCTTCTTTATCCATTCATCAGTCAATGGACATTTGGTCTCTTTCCATAATTAGCTATTGTTGATAATGCTGTTATAAACGTTGGGGTGTATGTGCCCCTTCAAATCAGTATTTTTGTATCCTTTGCATAAATACCTACTATTGCACTTGCTGGATTGTAGAATAGTATAGACATTATAACAATATTTGTTCTTCCAATCCATGAGCATGGAATATTTTTCCATTTCTTTTGTGTCATCTTCAATTTGTTTCATAAGTGTTCTATAGTTTTCAGAGTACAGATCTTTAACCTCTTTGGTTAGGTTTATTCCTAGATACCTTATGGTTTGGAGGATGAATGGGTTTTTTATTGATATGTCAGAGAGAGATAAGGAAGAGACAATATTGTGGCAGAAACATTATTATAAAAGGAATGTGTGTGTATGTGTGTGTGCGTGTGTGCACACACACGCGCAGGTAAGGAGGAGTGAGAGAAAATAAAAATTCAGGCTAGGTGAAAAACTAACCTTCCCCCATAGGAAACTTCTTTAGGTATCAAAAATATTCAGAAACTTTACATGGTTTCCTCAACAGCAGAATATTGTCAGCCCAAACAACTAATTTACATGAGCTTTTCATTATGACAGTCAACACATTAACATATAATTAATAATTTTATTTATTTTTTTAACTTTTTAAAAAAGATTTTATTTACTTGAGAGAGAGAGAGAGTGTGAGCACACAAGCAGGGGGAGAGGGGCAGAAGGAGAGGGAGAAGCAGGTTCCCCACTGATCAGGGAGCCCAATGCAGGACTCAATCCCAAACCCTGGGATCCTGACCTGAGGTAAAGGCAGATGCTTAACCAACTGAGCTGCCCAGGTGCCCTTAATATAGTTTTATTAATGTTGGTAGTTATTCTATTTCTTTTTGATGATAGTTATATTCTTATGCTGCTTTACTATTCAGCTTTAATGAATAAATACTCATTGGTTTGGATTCATTTTTGCTAGTGATGTCCTATAGATGGACACATACTTAGTGTTATTCTGTTCTCTGCCCTACTCCCTCTTGAGGTAATAAGTACCCCGTCAGGGGGCGCCTGGGTGGCTTAATGGCTTAAGCCTCTGCCTTCAGCTTAGGTCATGATCTCAGGGTCCTGGGATTGAGCCCTGCATCAGGCTCTCTGCTCAGCAGGGAGCTAGCTTCCTCCTGTCTCTCTGCCTGCCTCTCTGCCTGCTTGTGATCTCTCTCTCTGTCAAATAAATAAATAAAATCTTAAAAAAAAAAAGAGTAAGTACCCCATCAGTCTCTGCCACAATGAACTACATGACTGTATTGATTTCATATGTAATGATTTAATGACAAACACATATCTCTGTGTCTTTGCATCTCAGTTAAAATTAACATGTCAGTAACATTTTTCCAGTAAAACTTTTTTTTCCCAGTAAAACTTTTAAAAGCACTTATGTTACTCACAAATCTGACATAATTCTGCTATTTTGAATTTTGAGTCTTTTATTCAATTGGAGCAATCATACCACATTCAGTCTGAGTATCACAGGCCTGTGTGACATCCCAGACTTGACTTCAATGTTAAACTCTGTAAATAAGTTCCATCCATCATCCCCCATCCATACAAGAAACCAAAAAGCTTCTCTTTGCACATTCTTTTTCCAATTGACCCCTGTCCCCCCACAAATACAGTAGAATGGTTTGGTTTGAGCAAAGTCAAGGAATGCATCTTTGGCAAGTCGTGATAGCCCTCACACCCTCAGGTGGCCATCCACCCCTTTAAAGCCCATCACAGCTCAGTGAACTGTCACTTTTCTGTGTCTTCGCTTTCTGTACTTCCCACATGCTACACAGAGAGTAAACCTACAGACACCATTTTAAACTTTAAAGAAGACCAAGTGAAAACTTTGTGCCGACTACTGCACTCTCTGCATTTCAAAAGACAAAATAGCCATAAACAGTATTTAATAATCCCCATGATATGTTTTACAGATAAACACTATAATCAATCTATTGTCACCATGCCTACATTCAAACTTTTCTTTTATATATCTTAAAAATCATTTTAATAATTTCCAGGAGAGAGTAGAGATTGTTTCTCTGCTGCCTTGCAATACTTTTTTTGTGGGGCTTACTGGTTTACACTTATACTTCCTGAACTAGATTCAAGTTTTCTTTTTGAAAATTTCAACCATGTGGTCATTTTGAATTATCATCTACTAGACCTAATAGTCACATGGGGGAAAAATAAAACATTCTATCAGGGATAAAAATTTTAGATATCAAGGTTTTCTCAATTTCATTATAGCCATTCTGTGGGTCATCAGTAGTAGCTTGTAAAATATTAATAACATCTGAGGACTTTTTCCTATTTTATTTGTGAATGTGACATACAAGAAGGGGCTGATTCTTCTTTAGGCTAGGCAATCTCATCATATCGCCATCATCATCAATATCATCAAGCAATTTTTATTAAATGATCACATTGGAACGCCATTGTGCTGAATGATGTACACGTCACTTTATACCCATGCCAACTAAAACAGGCAACGAGAACACTGAAGTGTATATATAGTGAATTTTCCGTTACCCAGCAGTATTGAGATTTCAAATGTTCAGTTTAATAAAAGCTTTCAGTGAAATTGAGATATTTAGTCAATTCGTCAGGCATATTCAACTTCCCCTTCTTGTTTAATCTACCATAGTTAATAGCCTGGAAGAGCATATCTCCACAGGATCTCTACCAGCCCCTGCTGATTAGGCCAGAGGTGGACAAGAGACCAGGAGGAATAAATCCAGTCACTGACCAGCCACCAATTAGATATTCTCTCTTAAGAGTTTAAACTGAGAGAACAAGAACAACAAAGTAGGATTCAACTCTGACACTGGATAAAGGTTTGGGGCCAGAATCAGTGCCGTAACAACTCCGAGCTTCGTGGAACCCAAAGGGATGGGGAGCTGCAACTAAGAGTTTTGTGCTATGAGAACAGAGCAAATGTACAGCCCAGGTGAACAACAATACAAACCCAGAGGAAGTGGGAGACAGACAAGGGTCCCAGGAAAGTCAAACTATGTGAAACTGGATTTTATGAGATTTAACCAAAGCCTTTTAACTAATGCCTTTATTCGCTGAGCTGATTTGGGGAGGTGGGGGGATGTTTAAAACTAAACTATCCTTGACAAAGACCCTAGTCAACTAAGACAAGCTAATTTCAGAGGATTAAAATATATTAATACCCTTTAAAAGAAACCTTCCTAGACTGTGGTTTGATTTCAAACCAATGCTTGAGAAAGTCCTCCAGTATCCCACAGTGGCCAAGATCTTTCATACCAAAAGAGAGAGAGATAGAGGGAATTAGGGCTGAGATATAGAGTAGAGAGAAGGGTCTGGGTGTCAATGATGGGGAACATTCTTTTTTTTTTTAGAGAGGGGAGAAGGTAAGGGGGAAAGAGAATCTCAAGCAAACTCCCCACTGAACACAGACCCCAAAGCCTGCTAGATCTCACAACCCTGAGATCTTGACCTGAGCTGAAATCAAGAGTTGGATGCTTAACCAACTGAGACACCCAGATGCCCCCCATGAGAAACATTCTATTAGTCCACTAGGTGTTTTAGAACCAGAGCCGCCTGCACTCTCCCAGCACATACACACACACTCTCTCTCTCTCTCTACACACACACACACACACACACACACACACACACACACACACACACAATAGTGCACAGCAACATAATCTCCAATAGGTAGCTCATTTGGAAAGTGGATAAATAATGATGGTGGGGTGGGGGGCGTGGGCAGGAGGAAGGGAAGGCAGAGAAAGCCAGGGCTTTCTCTTTCATTGATTCCCAACACTCCATTTTTCTCCTGACACTGACCCCTTAAAGGGGATGAGGTGGCATAGAGACTAGTGATGTCCCCTTCTCCCTCCAATCCACACTCTAATGATCAACCACAGAGGGAGCCTTAGTTAAACTGTCGGATTCATCTGGCAAAATGAAGATAATCACAAATGCATATGCATATGTGCATGTTCCTTTTTGCCTGAAAATATATGCAATGATATAAAGTGCTGATTATAATAGCATCTTACAAATGTGTGACTCCTTTCTGATACCTGATAATTCTGGCCATAACCGTGTTACGGAGTCCGGTGTGTGTGGTCATGTAATGAAAGCCAAAATATAATTTCTCTGTGCATATAGAGACAAGGAACTGAAATGAGGTTATGATAAAAATTTCCTGTTTGAATCCTAATTTCCTTTGCACTTCAAATCACAATCTTAATGTTAGTCTGATATTTGCACGTATAATTTTAAAGTGTCTATTTGCTATATGTGTATTTATAGCAAATTGACAATACACAACTTTCTTCACTGGAGTCTAATTTGGTAGAAAACTTTTCATGTACATATAAACAGTATACATCTTTGACCTATTTTTATTTTCACTTAGATTTTGTTTTGATTGTATAAAGGTAAATTGGATGGTGTGTCATGATTCATGTGCTTATTTTTTATTTTTTGTGTAAATTTGTTTTTATGCATAAATACATAAAGTAAAATAATTATACCAATAGTAATATGCAATTATTGAATGCTTATCCTGGCCAGAGAGATGCTAAGTTCCTTTTTTTTTTTTAAAGATTTTATGTATTTATTTGACACAGAGAGAGAGATCACAAGCAGACAGAGAGGCAGGCAGAGAGAGAGAGAGGAGGAAGCAGGCTCCCTGCTGAGCAGAGAGCCCGATGCGGGCCTCGATCCCAGGACCCTGAGATCATGACCTGAGCCGAAGGCAGAGGCTTTAACCCACTGAGCCCCCCAGGCGCCCAAGATGCTAAGTTCCTAACTTGAATTATTTCGTTTAACTCTGTCGATCAACCATATGGAATAGGCATTATTAGTAGCTCCACTGTATAGATCAGGAAACTGAGGCTGTAAGAGGATTTACAACTTCCTCCAAAGTTATCCCACTTAATGAGTGGCAGAGAGAGGCAGGACTCAACTCAAGCTCGCCTGTCTCCTAACTTTACCATCATAACTACTAAGCCACACTATTTACTCTCTCTATCATCTATAAAGGCAGATGATTTAAGCTAAAATTTGCATCCTGGGAAACTGGATCTTAAAAACACCATTTGTGATTTATAACCCCTAGATATGTTCTTTAGTACACACAGTGTATTCAAAATCCATCTGAGGTCTCTTTAAATGTCTTGTGATCTTAATTACATAAAATAATAACTATGTCAAAGAAATAATCATAGAGGATATTTTTAAAGGAGCAGAAGGGTCCCCCCCAATTTAGGGGACCATTAGTTAACTATGAAGCACCTAATTTTGTTGTTTTTAATGGAGACATTTGGTATTTAGAACAAAATATGTTTATGCATTTGTTTAAGTCCCTTTGGGTTGCTCAGAAGTTTGATATTCTGCCTAAAGGAGTTTGTCATGACAGGGAGGAATGCAGGGAAGATTTTAAAAATATAAAGCCCAGTTTTTCTAAAGGAGATTTTACTGAACTGGAATTACCCTTCCTCTGTTCCTTGGTGCATGTGACTCACAGAAGACAGCTTCTCCTGTTCTGCCATGTGATTCAGGGCCTGAGAGGATCAGAAACATGGAAGGAAATCAAGATATGTGATCCCTTTGCTTTGGTCCCAACAGCTGAGCAGGTCTGTGGAGACCATCTCCTCCTCCCTGCAGAGCTCAATAAGCTTGGAATCGAATCATGACTTGTCATGGGAGCTGCAATTCAGACTGAGACTATCACCCAAAGAATGAAGACAAAATATGTGAGGCTTTAAATATCTTCCTGAAATACATGCTTCCAAACTCACAGCAAATTGATGGAACAACCACTCCTTCACATGAAATAACCTAAAGATTAAGAAAAATGTAGGTTTTCAAAAATAAACAATATTCTTCCCCAAACCTTACCATCTCCAAGAGGCTTATACCAATGATTCTCATTTATAGAACAAAAAGTCTTTCCAAATAGGGCCCCTGAAGCCATCGATAATTAAAGACTGAGAAAGTAAGTTAAGTATTAAAAAAAAAAGCCTCAAAGTCAGATTCTTTTAGTGAGACAGCTACTTAGGACTAAAATAGGGAGAAAGCCTGAAGAATAGGAACCTCTCTTCTGAGTGGAAATAGGTTAGCTTTAAGGAAACAGATGATAGCATATGTTAAAGCTTCCTTTCTCCTATCTTCCTCACCCCAGAGACTCCCCTAACAAACAGCCCCAGTCTTGTTAATCCAATAGCTACTTTCTCCTTCTTCCATAGTAGTAGAATTTCAGCTGGTCACATGGATACTGAGGGTAAAGACTACATTTTCCAGCCTCCTTTGCAGCTAGATGTTGCCTGGTTCTGGTCAATGGGACAAGAGAGGAAATGGTACTTCAAATTTCTGTCTTGCAACCTTAAAGAAGGGACCTTTCCCTTCCTACATCATGCTACATGGTGGTGAACCTTGCTGGACCATAGAGAGTAAAATTCCTTTATTCCAAGGTTACCGATGAGGCTTAAAATCCAAAGTCTCCTAAATGTTGGCCAACTGAGAGGAATGGAGAGGAATGAAACAGTAAACATAAGACACAAATTAGATGGTCCCACAGACAACCTTGTCTATTTTCCCACTCTACTCCAAGTTGAATATCTTTCACTAAAGTGCAAGGACTGTACTCTAAATTGCCTAAAGAGAAGAATTGGATAATCTAACCTTAGGAGACATGGGGTGATGAGAAAGATCTGGATATGGGGGGCTTTCCTCTTAGGAATTCTCTCCTTAGTTGTTACCTAAGGAAAAAACAAAACTAAAAATACATAAGAATTAGTTCTGTTTCTGATTATTTACACAGTGAATGAGTGTCCCGAGAGGTAAAGCATTCCCCTTACTCAGTTGAAAATGAATGCGGTGTCCATATTAAAGTTTAAAACAGAGACTCAGAATTACATCAACCAGGTACCTTACATTTTCCCTGGCTTTGTTCTGGGTGCAGTCAGGCATGAGGAGCTGAAGTGCTGATCCTCCCACCAAGAGTCTGGCTGGCAATAAAATGACACTACCTTTTGTCATCTAGGAAGCAGTTACTCACACAGCACAGGAACTTTTCTGTTGAAGTAATACTGGAAACCTGGTCTTAAAAAAATAATAATAAAGAATTGTGCTTTACCATACTGACATGCAATATCTTGAAATCTACAGGGGATTTTTCTACCTGCTGGGGGTTATAGAGTGTGAAAAAACAGCTGTTAGCAGTTTCAACAGTAGATTATTTTGCAGAAATTTTCATGACAAAAAAATTCACATGCATTCTCCAGTATTCCTTTTCTACCCTCTTCCTTCAGGAAGCATCTAAGGAAGAATATAAATTTAGTTTCCTTCTTTTTTTTTTCTCCCACTGTTTAGAATGCCCTAAAGGGAACAAATGTGGTGGGGAAATAAAGTAAGGCTATGAGTTTTATGAGATTGGCATACAAAATTGCCTTCCTCATTTTGTGCTGTGAACTCAATCAAACACTTTATTTTCTCTAGGAGAAGAAACCCAAACACAAAAACACACATACAAAAGAACACCTTTCATCAATTACTTTCACAGAAAATCTTTGAGAGGTTGGTTTTCTTATTCTCCCTTGGAACTAGATCTATAACAAACTCCTGAACAATCTACATTTGGTATCACAAGTTTAGGGTTGGGTTTTTTGTTTTTTGGGTTTTTTGGGGGCATTTCTATACAATTTTTGGTCAAAACACTCTTTTGCCAAAATATGTATCTGAGATGTTCATACATTTTTAAAATACTTACATAATGTTAACAAAATATTTACTCTTTATTCTTTTCAATATTTTACCTCTGAACAAACGTATGTGTTTAGGGTTGTCACTACCAGTTTGAAATTTAGAGCCTTATTTTTTTGGAGGGTACTGTTATGTCTGTTACTGCCTTTTTGTTAGAAAACATAATCATCGCTGTTCAGGCCCAGTTCCCACTGCTCAGCCTGACAGGACATAAACTATTTGGTGAAAATTCCTCTCTTGGGGGTAATTCTTGTCAGGAGTCAGTTGTTGAGCAAAATCCTGAGACACTGAGTAAATGAAGGACAGTTAAGAATCACCAGTTCCTTTTTAGTGCCAAACAACACCACCAAAATGCAAACCCCAAACAAGCAAAGAACGATTCTTGTAGACCAGGACAACTGGTTGCCCAGTGCCATAGCAATGATACTATCTATTGATGACTATCTATCGATGACAGTAGATACTATCTACTGATGACAGATTTGAAATCAAAATATTCATTGCAGGGGTGCCTGGGTGGATCAGTCGGTTAAGCATCTGACTCTTTCTTACTACCTTGCTTGCTGAAATCCCACAACTTAACAAAGAAGAGGTGGGCGTTTCATCTCAGAAGCTTTCTTCCCCAAGAGATGCAGAGAGCTTCTACAAAAGGTGGCCTTTCCCCTCCTCTTTCCCATATCACTGGACTGGTTTCCTGTTTGCCTTTTACAGACTGTTTTAAATGGTCCTCTGAGTAGATACATGAGAAGCTGTCTATCTGATTTCAGAGACCTCTGTGAGGCTCTCCTGCCTTTAATACCCTTGCTGGAATTTCAAATTGTGCAAACAGAATTACAGGATTTTACGGTGGGGCCATACCTCTGAGAGCATTTTAAATCAGTCTCCAGCCAATTCAGGGACCCTTTCTTAACCTTCAGTGGCACATGAGTAGTAGAGAACAATTATTTTGGAAGTGAGGTTCCCCATTCAAATGATAATACTTAATTTCAATTTCTGACTTCTCTTTGTGGATGAGTTTTTAAAATCCATACTGGAAAGTAGGATTTGAGAAAAGAAAGGGGATAGTAAGGAGAGACAGTGAAAATAGGAGGGCTATTTAATCAGGTGGCAGAATACTCTGAAGAGTCCAAGAAGAAGCCCTAAAGACTTTGTCCTTGAAACGAACTATACAGCTGAGGTTCTATCCAGCTTGACCCCAAGGATTTGAAGCACCTTCTGAGGTATCTCCTTTATGAAGCAGTTGTTTGCAAAAAAAGGAGGACCATAGCTATGTTTATCTAAAAGGTACCAGGTGCTCGAAGTTATCCTCAGAGAATTATAAATCTCTTATTTGTGCTACCCTAGAGGCACTCATTTGTCATCTTTTCTATCTCTTTAAATCCTCTATTCTCATTGATCCAGACCATCTATGTTAGAAGGGGGTAAGAGCAGAGAGAGAGAGAATTATGGCTGGGGGCCCAAGGCACATGGAAGGATGACAGGTGAAGACACTGAAGTGACAGAGGCAGAGACACTGTGGCTGTGAAAAGAGGGGAATAAAAGCAGAAAGGCATGGATACAAATGGCTAAGAGACACATGAAAAAATGTTCAATATCATTAGCCATCAGGGAAATTCAAATCAACCACACTGAGATACCACCTTACACCAGTTAGAATGGCAAAAATTGACAAGGCAAGAAACAACAAATGTTGCAGAGGTTGTGGAGAAAGGGAACCCTCTTAAACTCCTGGTAGGAATGCAAGCTGGTACAGCCACTTTGTAAAACAGTGTGGAGTTTCCTCAAAAAGTTAGAAACAGAGCTACCCTATGACCCAGCAATTGCACTACTGGATATTTACCCCAAAGATACAGAGGTAGTGAAAAGAAGGGCCATATGCACCTCAATGTGCATAGCAGCAATGTCCACAATAGCCAAACTGTGGAAAGAGCCCAGATGCCCTTCAACAGATGAATGGATAACGAAGATGTGGTCTATATATGCAATGGAATATTACTCAGCCATCAGAAAGGATGAATACCCAACATTTGCATCGACATGGATGGAACTGGAGGAGATTATGCTAAGTGAAATAAGTCAAGGAGAGAAAGACAATTACCATATGGCTTCATTTGTTTGTGGAACATAAGGAATAGCAATAGAGACATTAGGAGAAGGAAGGGAAAAATGAAGGGAGGGAATCAGAGATGAAGACAAACTATGAGAGACTATGTACTCCAGGAATCAAACTGAGGGTTTTAGAGGGGACAGGGTGGGAGGATGGGTTAGCCTGGTGATGGGTATTAAGGAGGGTCTGTATTGCATGGAGCACTGGTGTTATATGGAAACAATGAATCATGGAACACTACATCAAAACTAATGATGTACTGTCTGGTGACTAACATAACATAATTAAAAAAATTTAAAAAGAAAACAAAACAAAACAAAACCAGAAAGGCAGTCTGTTTCCTACCCAGTCAACCTCTTCCAGGAGGACAGCAGCCTGGAGAGATGCTCAGGTCTCCGTGAATGTGACTAAACTGGGTCCATTAACATCGTCATGAGCAATTGTCATCTCATTATTATGCTCATGTTCCCCTGGTTCCTGGGTAGCAAGACATAAACACCTTCTTTATGTTTATGTTCCTGAAAGTCATATGTAGAAACTCCAACTCCAATGGAACAGTGCATGGAGGTGGGAACTTTGGGGGGTAATTAGGTTTCGATAAAGTCCTAAAAGGGGAGACCCTGAGATGAGATTAGTGTCCTTACAAGAGAAAGCAATTTTACTCTCTCTCTGCCCTGTGAAGACACCAAGAAGAGAGCCATGTGTAAACCAGGAAGAGAACTCACTAAAAGCCTGACCACATGGCCAGCCTGAACTCAGACTTCCAGCCTCCAGAACCATGAGAAATAAAGTTCGGTTATGTAAGCAACGTAGCTTATTCTGGTAGGGAAGCCCAAACTGACTGAGTCACCTTTTGTGATCACTGGTTTCAGGAAAGGCCCTAATATTTGTTACATTGGCCTAGTCTAATAAAGCAATTATTAAGCAATATATTTTAGTAGCCTGAGCCCAATTCATCTACCCAGGAAGATAAATTTCCTTATTTGCTACCAGGATAATACTAACTATGAGTAGAGAAGAGATTTCCTTGCATTAATGAAAATCTTGATACTGTGGTACTGTCTCTCTCTAACTAATTAGGTTTCAGAACGATCACACCTCTGAATCTTTTGGGTCTGACTTGGTATTAAGTCATTTATAATAAGGCATAAACTATAGCATGCTTTCTATTTGTCTATGATTTATCCATGGTATCAGGCATCTTTAGGAAACTAAGCCCTTTATATTTCTTTTATTGGCAGAAATCTCATTAATTTGGTGTGTGTGTGTGTGTGTGTGTGTGTGTGTGTGTGTGTGGTGTGTGTGTGTGTGTTTTCCTGATAAGGCTCAAATTATTACCAAGGTAATCTTGAGTAAGTTTCAATCAGCAGCCTCACAAGGGGGAATGGCATGCAGGCAAGTGGAAACACAGGCCCCAGCCACCTGCATGCAAAGCCAATGCTCATCTTCCCTCACCATCCGCAGTCTCCCGGGGAGATGAGGATTAGGCTGAGCATGTTAATTCAGGACGGAATAAAATGGCTTAAATCTTCAGGCAGTTCCATCCATACCTAGATACGGCAACATTTCACCGTGCAGCAATCTTGTCAGCAAGGAAACATAATGCACAAAACTGTCACTAAATTATACACTGAAGCCAGTTTGTATCGGTGGCAATAGATTTTATGATAGATCCTACGCTGAAGCAGGGCCCATAATTTATATCTATCCCATGTCTCTTGCCTCTCCTTGATAAAAGTCAGGAGGAAGGAATATTTGTATTCCACTGTCCTCTGCTGAGGGTGTTTAACATGCTTATAGGCCAAATTAAGCTGCTTTGTTTGTTATCTCCTGGCTTCCAGAAATAGTCAGCTCTGATAATGTGCCACTGGAGTTCTGAGTTACCACATCATGATGTAATGGCTAGGGGAGTACAGTGAAACCACAAACGTCCAAATGAATTGACACAATTTCCTGCAGAGGAAGCAATCTGAAAATAATAGGCAGAAATTCTGGCTCCTTTTACACTTAGAAGAGATGAAAATCATCACTGAAGGGGTGTCTGGGAGTGTTCTGGTTGATCCACAAAAGGGAATGCTCACAAAAATCAGGCTTTTTTACATGTGTGGCGAACCCATCAAGTGTTCTTTATCTACTGTCTAAAAGGGGGCAGGCGTGTGGAGTAAATAACCAACACTGAGAATCACCCAGCCATCCTTTTTAAGTCTGGGCATCCCATCAAGAGTTCCACAAAACGATCGTACTCCCTTTTACTTCTTGATTTTGCACCTGCCACTTCCTCTGCGTGGAACCCTGCATTCCTTTCCACCCTCTACTCCTCTTTTCTTCCTTCATCCCACCCTGACTCCTCCCCAGGCTTCGCGTCACAGTTTGAGCTTGGTCTCCAATGGGGAAGTCCTCACTGAACAAGCCTGGAATTCAGGGAAGTTCTCTCCATGTTTTTGCTCAGTAACCTCATCACCCATGTCCTCTTCAAGCACATTTCTATCCACTAGACTGGGAGCCCCCTGGAGGTAGGCATGGTTCTTTATTCACTCTCCCATCCCCAGCAGACTCCACATCTGGGAGTGGAGATGCTGGGGCAGAGGAGATGCTTGGTCAATACTCAACAAAAGATTATTGAGAGAAAGAACCCAAGCTATGAGGCTTAGCTTTGTTGTTGAAGTTTGGATATTTGGGGTTTTTCTCTTTAAGTCCATAAAGGCATTTACAAGCTCCCTCTAGCAGACCTGCAGTTTTTGGCATGCCCCTCTATGATAGACTATTCCATTTGCCCTTTGGGATCTACTCTCTACTCTTCTTCACCCTGTTGTATGCCCTGAGATATTGACTTCCCAGGCTTTCAGACTCGTGCACCTTCTGAATTTCAGTTGGATTCAGTCAGCAGAGGGCACCTTCAGGAGACAGAATATGAGAGGAGAGGTTGGTGGGGATACTTACACCCCAACACACACACACACACACACAACCAAATCCCCACTGCCTCCTTGGCGGGTTGGCGCTAGTCCCTCTGTTGGAAGACCATGGTCCTTTTGATAGCCTTTTCCTACAACCCTCTGGCCTCATGACTCCCACTCCTCTTGTCCACAGACACCTAAGGGTAGTGGTGACTCCTCTCATTTCTAAGCATAGATAGCTTCTTCATCCCCTAACCTGTGCATGCCTTTGTAAAGGACCTTTCATTAAATTCTTTCTAATTACATGGTTGAGAGTTGTCATCTGTTTCCTGCTAATAACCTGAGGGATACGCCTTCCTTCCCTAATTCTCCCCTGTGAACAAAGGAGACCACACAAAGGCATTGTCACTGTCACCATGCCCACTCCTCCTGGTGGGAGGGCAGCGATGTTCACAACTTCCAAAGACTACTCCCTTTGCTTACTCTCCTAAAGGAAATATCATTTTGAGAGAGTGCTTATCCACTTTTTATTTATTCATCATTTAACAAACATGTATTATGGCTCTGTACTTGACGTTTGAGATAAAGTATAAATAAGAAAGCAAGGTCCCTGACCACATGAAGCTTATAGACTGATAGGGGGAACAAGATAATAAATAAGAAATTTAATTTATAGCGGTAGAAAAATGCATGGTGCCACAAGATTTCTGATAATATCGTATAGTTCATATATGAAAATATTTCCTGTAAAGGTTCCTACATTTTAAAAATCTAATAAAATAACCGAAATATAATGACAAATGTTTTGCATTGTACTTGAAAAGCACAAGACATTCTGAGACTCCCTCTAAGCTCTGAGTGCTCAGCTTCCCCTGGTTTCATGTCAGCCTCGTGAAAGGACATGCGTAGAGTCGACCTGGTGTCCACAGAGCTGTGCTATCCACCTGTGGTTTGGAGCTGAGTTGGACAAATGTAGTCTGATTACTGATAGGTAAAGGGAGATACATCATTCTTCTAAAGAACATGCTTAATAATGAGTCTTTGTGATATATTTATTTCTTAGCGCTAATGAAGGATTTTTTAAAAAATCAAAATAATTTAATGTTGTCTCCTATTATCAGGAGATTATAATCTGGAGTGATGTTAGATTTGAAGAAAAGGAAACTTTCTAAACTAGTATCATGCAACCATTGTGGAAATAAGTCATACCTTCATGCAACTAACATTTGTTAAATGCTTGCTGTGTGCCAGTTTTGGCATAGGTGCAAAGGAGGTCAAGGAGGTTGTAAGGCAAACAGACCCTGGAGGAGTTTACATTTTAGTTGAGGAGAGTGTCCAGAACTTCAAGGCAGGAGAAGAAGCAGCCTTCAGAAAGGCAGCTGCTCTGAGCCTTGAGCAAAATCAGGTAGGAAAAAAGTCTCCTCTAAATGGTGCTACGGACCCTGAAGCTCCTGTAGAACTCAGGGTGCTCCCTCCACAACTGCCCTTCCAGCACGCCACTTGCGACATCTCTTCCCCTTCCAAGTGTCCTCTGAGAGCACGGCAACGCTCCAGCCTGGTTATGTGCATTAACGCGAACCCGGACGAGCCCATGGTGACCCATCTACATTCAAGGTGGCCCTGTGAATAGCACAGTTGCTCATGTCCACAGGGCACCTCTGAGCCCAAATCCACTAGACGAGGTGGTTGTGCTCTGGTACAGCAGCACAACAGGCAAATTTTCCACTATTCCAACCCGAATTCCGACTCTACTCACCCTGCCTGAAGCCAGGTAATTAAAGTTCAAGACACCCAAAATCCAAGTTTTCTCCTCAGTCTTTGGAGACTCTTTGGCCTCAAAATCAGGCAGTGCAGAGACACTGTAAGCAGGCACATCTGCCTCTGCCAGATGCTAGCTTTCTTCTAACACCCTCCATTCCCTTTTGCATGAGCTCCCTAAGATAAAAAAAGAAAAAAAAAGCGTGGTATCCATTAGATTTTTCACTGTAATTTCCCATTATTTGACCTTTGATCCCTTCAGCCTCAACTCTTCTGTTTCACAGCATCTCTGCAAGGCCCTGCCATTTGTGGCTGAGGTTACAGGTGTTCATGGGATGCTGCTCAGAAATAACTAGCTTGCGGAATTTTCTGAAGATCAATGCACAATGCAGTATCTCTTCTCCTGGACATTTTTTGCACTCTATTCTGACAAGTGGAATTGGAGGTAAAATTTTTAGAGTCAGCCTTGTGGTAGCTCAAATTATATTCTATAGGTCTTGTCCAAGATGCGAGTAAAGAAGTGTTGAAGCATCTATGTCCATCATAGGTCCTCTCACACTGAGAAAGTATGATAGGGATGAGAAAGAAAGGGCACAAGTTTGTCCCCAGAGACCTAGTTCCTCTTCCTCACTCTGCCGCTGGTGCAGGGTCTGCCTGTGGCCTGAGCCTCTCTGGGTCTCAATTTCCTCACAATACTCCTTCACTATTTGGACTTGTTACAGGCAAAATAAATTCCCAGAAAATTATTCCCTAAAGTAAATTTTAACTATCTTTTAAAATCAAAGGAAAATTGATATTGTATCCTGCACTGGTTTCTCCATGACCCTGGCTGGTGAGAACTGCCCAGCTTTCATGGGGACACAGAACTGCACATGAATAGGCCCAAGAAGATGTGGGGAATCCATTCATCGTTGTCCTAAAGGTCTTGCTCACTGACAAAATGCTTCTAAGCTCCTTTAGGGAGAAACTTGGAAGGTCAGCAGCCTGAGGAAGGATTAACAGAGGCTGAGAATCTAATGCTAAAAATTGGGTCTGTCCTAGCACGAAACACGGTGTGAAAACATTTTCAAGTATTCTGTGGTGATGATACTAATGACAAAATCTTTTATTTCTCCAAAGAAGCTCAAAGAATTTCATCGTCCTTGTATCAATCATCTTTGCCACTTCCCCATGAGGAAGGATGAGGACAGGCACTAATATGATATAAACGGCAGCAGCAGAGTAAGCCATCACGTTGAACTAGAGCCTTATAAATTGTTCTTTGCCCCTTGTAACCAAACAGCAGCTATAGTGAGAGGCAGGGAGGGGGGTTGGCCTGGTCTCAGGCCAGAAGCAATATTCCACAGGAGACCTCCAGACAAGTCAGTGCCCCCAATTTTTATAAATGGCACTTTAGACAACCATTTATCATTGATTAAAGCCTGTCTTAGATTTTGAAGTTATCTCTTCGGTCCTGATATTTTTTTAACTGCATAAAACCAGGTTTCCACCAACTAGTGATTACTGGATTTCCCCTTAACCCTCTGATTGTCATCAGTATAAACAACTACGTATCATTCCCTGATTGCCATCTGAGTTCTTACTCCTGGGTTCTTGTTGTCCAAAAAGAATGAGCCTGCTTAGTCATCACCCTTTAAAAAATAAAGAAGACAAAGCCTTCTCTAGGCTTTTCTGGCCTAAATATCTCCTTCTCTACTTTGCTCACTCTCTGCAGTCCTTGCAAGTCCTCCTTATTAAAAATTAAATCCCTATTCCCTGCTCTGAATGACATCTCCACAAATACTCATGCAATTCCAGTTTAAGAAGTAAATAAATAGCCATGTCCCTGGCAGCTGTAATTGTCCTCATCTCACTACCATCACCAACATTAAGCAGGCTCCCACAAAGGTGAGGACACTATACTGGCCAGAAAGAGCTAAAGCAAGCAGTTATTGCCCCCGGGGCAATCCACTTCTTGAAATAATTTGGTATGGCCCAGCTCAGAAAACAAACAGTGGGTAGGGTAGGCTAATTGGGGGAAGCAAGCAGGAAGCCTATGGAGGGCTTCAGGAAAAGACAGTTTCCCCAACTTGATAATGATGGAAAAGCAGTTTTATTACTTGAGGGTGGAGGTCAGTCTGTGAAGGGTTAAGGAGAGTGCACAGGGAAGACCCAGAGGCACTGGGTATAGGTCACTCTTCTTAAGAAAACAAAAGTGATGGGAAGGATATACAACAGCTAAGGGTGAATCCAAGGTCAGCAAAAGTCTCCTCCCAGATAAAAATTTCTTGGGGTGGGGAAGAGGAGGAGGAGGAGAGGAAGGAGAAGGAAACAAATAACCAACAAAAAAGGCAACAAAACAAAAATTAAACTTCTTCATCTTATGATTTTAAGGCTATATTTTGCTCCCTGTCTCAGTTTCCTGAGGTACCTCAAAAAAAAAAAAAAAAAAAAAAAAAAAAAAAAAGGAAAGCCTGAAATAGAATTCACTGCCTTCCTTCTACTACAATATAGGTGTGTGAATGCACAGAAGGGAGCAAATAGGTCTTTCCTATAAAAAAAACAAAAAACAAAAAACAAAAAAACCATGTTCAGCTGTCATGCCAGAGTCCTTCAAGTAGGTTGATTTCAGAATGGGCCTGTCTGACCTCGAAGACATCTGCCTTCCAATCTGAGAGTCTAGGATCTAATTTCCAACAAACCCACTTTGAAAGCTCCTGGTAAGCAATACCTAACCATGTGACCACAATGGAAAAAATCAGGCAGCCAAGGAATCTGGGGCAGCCATTCAACTGCCTATAACAGTGTCTTTCCCCTGAATATCTAAGGATTGTAAATGATGGTTCATTCCTTATTCATTATAAAGCTAAAGACCTGAAAAACTCTACTGACCATGGTACTACCTTTCCTAGAAGTACAGCTGGAAGCTACAAAATTAGAGAGCAGCCCTAGCTCTTGAAAATAGTGTTTTTCTAGAAAGCACTGCTTTGTACCCAAGGAAACTGCTTCAAACCAACACATCCCTCAACAAGCCTTATTCTTGGGAACTTAAAGTTTATTTTTTAAAATTATTTCTTCTCTTTCCAAAAAAAAAATTTAAATAAAATGCATTATTCAATACAGTTCTTTCTGAGTGTGGTCTCCTTGATACACTGAAGATACAAGTCTCTGGATTGGCTGCTAGGAGAACATTTTGGCACATGGTAATTATTTTGCATGAGAAAGCCTTATGACTCATCAATACTTATCACTTTAATGATGTCCTCTTCTAACTAATTTCTTTTAAGAAGTGAGGCACCTCACTTGTTAGCTTGGTAGAGCTGTAGCCAAGGGCGCACTTGTATGACACATACTAATTCACAGTGTCTCCACCAGATAGATGGGACTTTCCTATTCCTTAGTTGTCTATCCATAGAGAACAGTGAGGAGGAGTTCTGAACACCTAGTATTCTAGTGTCTAGTTTAACACCTAGTTTTAGTATTCTAGGCTTTCTTTTATTCCTTGGGAAGTTATAACAAATTGATGAGGTAGTAAATTAGTCTTTTGTTAAATCAACTCCATTTGATAGTAATGGTTAAATACAAACTAGAACATTGATTGCATTGAAAAGTAAGTTGACTGTCACTTTGATGTCCTGTAGCTGCTGTGGTCATTTGAGAGCAAATGGACAATGCATAACATTTCATTCCAGAAGATCCTTTTGTAATTTCATTTAAGTTAGTTTTCAGGCCAGGCTACTCAGATTGGGGAGCTGAACTCAAGTGCTGGGTTGTTTGGCATGATAATGAGCTAAGATCACATCAAGGGAACTGGGTATCAATGCAACTTACACAATTATGAAATAGTGTATATATGAACATGGCACTCCTGAGATCAGGGCCTATAGAGTCACTATAAACAATGGTGTTGCTCCCAACAGAAACCACCCGTTCCACTTGGCTCAGCAGGGGTAACTGTGCAAGTGGAATCCAATAGCTCACAAGTCCAAGGCTCCATTCTGCAGCCAACCTGTTGCCCACAATTTGACGAGTGGTTTTCTGGCTTCTAAAAGTAACTTTCTATCTCTGTCTTCCTTTTCAGACCCACCCAAATTATAGCTTTGGCTGTGAAGAAGGGTTAGAAAAATGACCACATAGTGAAAAAGGTATTTTTTTTAAAGGTAATTGCACCATTTACTGGTTCTGCTTCAAGTCTAGTCCAGAGTCAAAAAATATCAAAATGACACAAGATAGCCTCATTGAAAATTTGTCCTAAGCATGGCTCATGCCTTTCACTAACTGAAGACATATGCTCCCAACCTGTTGCAGATCATGTTTTAGGGAGATGCTAACTCTGCTCCAACTCAGAAATTCTCAAAGAGGAGAGGAAAATGGCAAACTCCATCCCCACTAGGGCTGCCCCCAGGAGCAAAGAGCTCCACTCTTAGACCTCTGTACGCTTCCTGGGGTAAGGAGTCCCTACTGCTATGTAAGGGTCTCTGTAGAAACTTACAGTCAGCCCCAAGTTAGCAAGTAGCAGAATTTGTACTACATTCATTACTTCATTCCATAGTGTCTACTGAGAGCCTATTATGCCTCAGGGATGATTTTAGGCACTTTATATCTGTGAAGGTCCCTGTGGAGTTGACATTCATGGGAGGGGGCAGTGGAAAGACAGATAATAAAGACAGACGTAATAGGTAGATTATGGAATATACTAATAGGTGATAAGGGCTAAGAAACATAAAACAGATCCGAACGAGGGGACTGAGAATTTCAGGAGAGGGGCAGTTAGCAATTTTAGAATATGGTAGTCTGGGTAGTTCTCTTTGAAAGGTGGTATTTGAACAAAGGCAAGAAGGAAGTGAGGAAGTTGGTGATACTGACCTCTGGAAGAAAATTTCAGGTACAGGGAACATCCAGTGAGAAAGCCATAAGTCAGGAGCATGAACACCATGTTTCGAGAAAGTCTAAGAGGCCAATCTGAACTCCTCTAGTGTGACTGCATGGGGGTTAGTGAATGGGGGATGAGTGAGTGGGGGATGGTGTAGGACATGAAGTCAAAGAGAAACAGGACTCCAGATCATGAGGAATCTTGTAGATCACTGCTTCTCAAACTCGCAAGTGGTTATATATCATCTGGGATCTTGTGAAAATGAAGAGCCACCTCCACTTGGTGTGGGGGAGGGCCTGATATTCTGCATCTCTAACAAGTTCCTGGTTGTCTCTGGTACTTCAAATAGCAGAAATTTTAATGACTATAAATGACTTTTACTCTGAATGAAGTAGGGAATCTACTGAAAGATTCTGAAAGTGTTGAGAATAGATTGTTTTGGAGGAAAATAAGAGAAGAAGGCTATTGTAGTAATACAGGCAAGAGACTTGGATTAAGGAGGTATCAGTGAAAGTAATTAGATTCTGGACGTGTTTTGAGAGTAGAGCTATTATAACTTCCTGATGGATTAGAAGTTGTGTGGGAGAGAGAAAGAAACCAAAATGATGCTAAAATATTTAACCTGAGCGACTGGGAAATGGAGCAGCCATCAACCTGAAATGGCAATGCTGCAAGTGGAATATGTTCTAGAAGGTAGGTTAGGAGTTCAGTTTGGATGTAATTCATTTGGCGATGTTAAAAAGGCAAAGTGTGGAACTTTAGAAAGAGAGGGCTGAACTGGAGATGAATGTGGGAGTGGTTGACAGGAGACAAATAAAGCCATAAAACTGGATGAGATCACCCAGAGAGAGTATGTAGATAGAAAATAATACACCAGTAATAGCCCTGGGGCATCATCTCCAGGAGACAACACAGAGGAAGGCTGCAAACAGAATTCTCTCTCAGATTTCACTGGAAGCCACACTGGTGAACTGTATTTGAAGAATCCTGCTATGTCTCCCATACCACATCTCAGTCATACAGGTAACAAGGCCATTGCTCCTTTAATAATGATTTATGGACACATGTAGAGAGGGAGAAAAGCACTTTTCCACCCTCTACAATCTCAGCTTCTGGATGGAGCTATGTCCACCAGCATGAATTATCATCTGAATGGTCAACAACTTGGAGTCCCTATGTGGTTTGTTGCAACAGGTGAAAAACAAGCACCCATTTAAGGTAGCAGCACAAACATTTACTTATTCATTCCACTACACAGAGTGAGCAATACAGTGTCTGGCCTGAACAATACAGAAGCTACAGAGAACATCACCTATGGATTTTACCTACCTAACGATTTCAATAACCTTAATAGCTGAGCTTGGCTGAGATCCTTTAGTAACAACACACACACACACACACACACACACACACACACACACACACACACACACACAGAGAGAGAGAGAGAGAGAGAGAGAGAGAGTCTGTTGCCCCTGGGAATCTATCTTGGATCCACTTCTCAAACCTACTCATTCCATCTAGCTAAGCTTCTATTGTAGATTTACCCTTTATGACCCTTCTTTTCTCTACCTTCTTTTCTCCACCTTGCTAACTGAACTTTAGGCTCATCTCTTTTCCTGGAATATGTATTTGGCTCAGTTCTACCCATTGCCTAAGGCCAGCTGCAGTTTCGAAGACCAGAGTGGGGAAAAACTGTAGGCCCTCTTCTTACTCAGGACTAGAGATAATTAGGAACTCTCCTTGAAAAAATTGTGGTATAATAGAGATTAATGGTATAGGATTGCTTGATAAATGATCCATGGTATGTATGTGTGATTATTTAATTTCATGTAAACATAGACGTGGACTATTAGTAGCATAGACACTGTCATGTAACTTGTGGACCTCTGGTCCATTATGCCTTATGTTCCATCTCAGACTACGGTACCATTGGGGGTGGGCAGTGGGGGTGGGGGAAGAGAATCACCATTCTCTGATAACCACCCAAAGGTTAAGTGTGCCTGGTTTCTATTAATAATTCACTCTGGGTCTCTCATCCATGAATTCATCTATACCTTTCCTGAAGCTATTGACATTTTAGAATGTACCACCTCCTGGGGGTAATGACATAGAATTTTATGCATCACTGGAAAGTGACAATGGAGAAGAAATCTGTCAAGGCCTGCTTTGGTTCCTGTTCCCCTAGCCTGCCTCTCCCAACTGCAGGGAACACATTCCTCCCACCTATAGACTAAGCCCTGCTCCAGGCTCTAGGCCCAATCCTGTCTTTAATCACAAGGGTTTAAAGAGTTCTTCAACATTTACAGGCCTCAGAATCAAATCACTGTAGCTGCCAGTTCTGTTAGATCACATGACCCAGTTCTATAAATGAGCTTCTGTCTTGTTCTTGAGATCAGCTTCCCCCCTCCTACCCCAGTTCTGGCAGCATAATATCTGTCTTGCTCCTTTGTATTGAGGTCCCCAGCTTGGTAACATTCCCAGTCCTCCTGGCCTTCTAGGAATATGTCCTGCCTTTTTTTTCCCCCAGGACTTCTGCCCAAGTGGTGGGAATCCTCTCCCTGAACCCTGGAATTGCCTGGTGCTGCCTGTTTGCATGTCTTCCTGCTTCATGATCCCCCATTTCTGTGCTCTTCCCACCTGTCAGGACTGCAAGGAGTTTCACATCTGACCCTCTGCACTCACTGCTTTCTGGATCCACCTGTTGTTACCGATTGAACTGTGTGTATATTGTGAGTGAGGTATGGATGACACTTGCTCTACTATAAGTAGGAATGCAAGAGAGATAAAGAATATTAACCTAAGCCACTGCTTACTGCTGTGCAGATTACATACTGCTCAATTGCAGAGGGCAACATAGGCAATGTCTGTAAGGTACAGCATATCGCCATGAACATGGCACCCCCTGGAGTTGTGTCGTGCAGCAACCCTGACGCTAACCACAGCTTGATATCCCGGGGATATCACTTAGGGATTGTGCTTATAGCAAGTTAAGTGGCTATCAGCATATGCATCAGTGTTTAACGTATCAGCGTTTATGTTTGGGAATGCTGACTCAAAGCCAGATAAACTTTAATTATAGCCTAATAACAGGGTCAGAGACAAAAGAAAAAAGTGAGGCAGTATGCCTAATCTCAAACACTGAGTAAAGTTAAATAATTTAACAGACAATGAGAATTAAAATTTTCATGATTGAGGCTGGCTGTTAGCGCAAGACAGGTGGCTTAATCCTGAAATGATACAGTACATATTCCAGACTATAATGGTCCTCCGAGCATATGTGTGGCCTGAGTGTGCCAAACAATCAGTTCCTCCTCCACCTGCCACAGAGTATCTCCTCAACATTAAAGTTGGGTTTTAGGATTAACTGAACTGGAGCCCCACTCAACTCCCTCTTGTGCCCCTTCCCCCCCCACCAAATGTATTAGAAACCCACTACATATTCATCTTAACACAAATCAGCATTATTGACTCGATGGCTCAGATAGAAGTTTCTGAAGGGATAAGTTATGGGCCAGGTGTATCAGGGAAGGAGAGGAAACAATAATGTCAAGATATAGGGGCAAGCTAATATATTTGGGGGAGTGGAAATGATCTGAGAGGGAGGAGAAGTGGGATCAAGTGGAGGTTAGACTACTATCCACTGTGCAACCCTGGCCAAGCCATTCTACATCTCTGGGCATCTGGCCTTTTGTAAAGATGAGGGAGTCAGATTAGATGACATCTATGGTATTGTCCACCACTGAAATTGCAGACTATAAATTGGAAGGTGAAGCTTCTTTTGTCACAGAGTCCCACGGCAGTGATCTTCAGATAAGTGCAAGGTCACAAACTAAACCAACGCTACAGGAATCCCCACCCAGGGTGAAGGAATGCCCCAGACCAACTCCACCTCCTCCACTATTCCCCCCAAGGCATCTCTGAAGGAAGATGAATGCTTAATTGAAAAGTAGGTGCTCCAACAACAGCCACGTGTAATTGAAGAGGTGGTTTCACAGGCACCATTTAAAATGTAAGGAAATTGGAAGCCATACACATTGGCATTCGTTCAGAAGGTAGTATTGCAAACACTTATTATACACCCAGATTTTCCTCTCATAAATTAGATGATAATGTACGTGGTTAATTCTAGCAAGGTATTAATATCACATTAATCTGAGTCATAAAAATAAAGTGTTTATGGATCTTATTCAGCCCGCTAAGAACCAAGCGCCATATGGAAGGTGGTATTGGAGGATGAGGTTCACAGATGGGTCTCCTGGCTCCTATTCAAGGAGATGCACCCTTATTCTTCTAGTCTACTGAGATCCTTTGTCCGTTAGGCTTAGCTCTAGCTCCATTTTGCCCTGAGCAGCTCCCCCTAAAGCCAGCCTGCAAGCCCCCTCTTGCTGATTTCCTATGGCACTCATTGCCTGGACATCTCGGTGAACCTCTGCTCCCTGGCCACTGTATGTTTTTCTCTAATCGTCACATATATGCAAGTCTTGACATTCCGATTAGGTTGTAAACTCCTTCAGACCAAGATTCTGTGATGCATTGCTCTCTTTTCAAGGGCCTGGCATTGGAGACTGGTACATATTTAATGCTCAGAAAACATGCTTTGAACAGAATTAATTTCACAGACTTTTGAGAGTCTACCAGAGGCCAGGTTGGGAGATCCAGTAGTGGATTAGAGAATCTCCATCTTGAGCATTCACCGAGGGAAAGTCAAGAGAAAAATGTGTGCATATAATCGCTGAGACACAGAAGTCGTGGAAAAAGAGAGAACAAAACGATCGAAGAGGAGAGCAAGTTATTTCAAAAGATGGGCTCTACCTTGTTTCTCAAGTTGTAGCATGCATTGGAATCATCCGGATGGCACCACTTACTGGGCCCCCCACTTCCAGAGTTTCCTATTCAGTTTTGGAAATGGCCTGAACATTTGCATTTCTCACTAGTCCCTAGGTGATGAACTAACCCTAGCTCAAGGGCAATACTTTGAGAACCACGGGGCTAAAGGGCAAATAGGCATGAAATACAGAGAAGCATCTCAGCAGTTATTTTGATTTTTTCTAAAGCAGTGGTGGAGGACATTGCCATGTGAGAAGTACGAGCAGGGAGGTAGAGACAGGGAAGCACCCACAATGTTTAGGATGGCAAAGAGCTGTATGGAGAGATGAGGTTCCCAGAATTCAGGGCCATTATTCTGGGGGCCTTCAATGTCATGCCATGGAGCCTGGGTTCCTTATTGGGCAACAGAGAATTTGGGAGTATTGTACACAGGTCCCAAGGAGAGGCTGACAATAGAAGGCAATAGAAGAATGGACAACAGGGCTTAATAACTGAGCCACGAAGCCAATCTGTCTTTATTAAAGGGAAACCAAAATAGAACTGAGACATGTGTTCATCCGAAAGCCACTCCATATGTTTCTGGAGTTCATCTGAGTAAGCGGGACAAAGGTCTCAATTTGACCATTGCCTAGGGTTTTGAGATTCTGCTCTTATTGTCACTCATCCACACAAAAACACACAGGTACACCAGAATTTAGAACATGCCTCTTCACACGCCCCCATGAGTCTGCAGCTGTGAAGTTAGGATTGAGCCCCAGTGCTAAATGCATGGCTGTAGAAGCATTTCCAAATGCACGGCGTAAGATACTTCTCTGTCAAGTCAGGAGCTGTCCAGAATGCAAATACGATGTACCAGTGGAGCTAAAGAGGAAGAAAATCACCCTGAACTCCCCAATCAGGCTCTGTCTGAAAGAAAAAAGTTGCATTTGAACTCTGTCTTCCAAAATAAAAACTACAGCTAACAGATAGTGCCAAACACTGTTCCAAACACAATAAATACATTATGCTATTGAATCCTCAAAAGAGATGATTGTTATCTTTATTTTACAGATGGGAAAACCAAGACACAGAGAAGTAAGGAAATGTGACAGGTCACACAGCTAGTAAGAGGTGGAGCCAGGATTTGAATTCAGAAAGGCCCAAAATCAGCATTTGTGTGTTAATCCATGACACTAGATTTGCACTCTCAGTTGCACAGGGATCCCGAGGTTACACACGCATTTGAAAAATAAAGTCTTGATTTGTCTCTCACTCCTCTTCCCTCCCTCTCTCCCTTGCCTCTTCCTTCCCAAATTATTGAACATTGATGGTTTGTCAGGCAGTAGGCACAGAGATTGAAGCTGCTTTTTAAGAGTTGAGTGAAGAAGCTGTTCTAAGCAAAGAAATAATGTTAGCAGTAAATTACCTACGTGGCCAGGATACAGGGTCTTCAAAAAGATCATACCGCTCCATGGGGCTACCCTCTTCAGAGTGCAGCTTTGGCTACACTTGCAACCGAATCAAATTCCAGGACCTCATCCCCAGCCTCATTCAGTTTCCTATCACAAGCCATACTGAACCTTTTTGCAATGCCAAATAGGATTCAAAGCTCCCTGGAAGAAGAGAGTGTAAAGAGGGCTTTTATATAGTTATGGGGGAAAAAAATACCTTAAAACACATTCATCTGAAGCCTTCTTTCAATTCTCCCATGGAATGCTAACCTTTATTTGCAGTTTGTGAGATTCATGTCAGAAGCTTGCTGTAGCCTGAGGTTTAAACCAGAGAGATTCTGACTTGGTCCTGAGGCAGGTACCTTTGTAGCTTTCTAATCTCTCTCTCTGAAGTTCGGGGGCCTTTAAGGGAGGTTGGTGATGTTCCCTGCGGAGGATTTTCTGTCATTCTGTGGGCAGGAATTCATGGTTGTGATACAAAGAACTGAAGTTTAAATCTCTTTACATTCTGCTTAATTGCCATTATTGGCCTAATTGCAGGTACAGGGCTCAAAGAGAAGGAATGTCACTTGCCATCTGTAGCCGGAAGGTGCTTGAATCAAACCAAATCTGTTCAGGATGCGAAAGACACTTTAGCATATGCAGATGCCCGAAATGGCTTTACAGACCCAAATCCTTTTAATAAGCTTAAGACAGGCCTGAATTTATTTAAATGTCTAATTCTAAATGTACGTATGCCTGGTAGTAATGTTTACCATCTGTCTGACACTGCCTGTTGAGGTAATTGTCAAGCTACAGTATGACATATGGTGCACATATTTGGACCTTAAATATAACAGCCTTGGCATGAAACAATTGGAAACCAAGATTTAATCTTTGGTATCATTCAAGTTGGAGTTGAACAAACAGACAGTTCTGGGCTATTACTGTTTTCTTCCTTTATGATAAATACTCCTCCGTAGACATGCTTGAGAACAACATTGGAGGGGCAGGCCTTGTTTCAATGCACTGCCTTTTTCTCGCTCTGGCTCCCACACTTGGAAACCCAGTTGGAATGGCAATTCTGCAGTGGAGGCCGGAAGCCAGTCTCCGACCCAGGCAGCATCTGGTCTCAGCCAAAGAATATAAGGAGGGTCCCACTTGAGAGCCCAGCCGAGCTGGTTGCCCAGGCGGAAGAGGCAGAACCGAATCCAAGGCAGTGGCAGCAAAGGCAACTCTTCTTTCTATTCTTTATTCTATTGGCCTGTCTTCTCTTTTCATCTCTGCTCTATTTTACTTCCTTATTTTGGTTTCCAGTCGTCCTGTCAAATATGGTAGTGTTGGAGGGAGGGAGGAAGAAAGGCTAGAGGACGACAGCTCCAAGAGCCCCCCTAAAGCCCTGAGGAGATGCACATGATTCCAAGAGACGAGAACAACACCCTTTTCAAGTTATTTTGGTTAAATGGTAGAGACCCTAGAGTGACAAATATCTCAGGCACTGCTCCCTTCATTCTTTAAATACTAGCAACATTGTAGCGTTAGATACAGCTGTGTAGATGCCTAAAGCCTGACTTGAAAGACCTACTTTATGCTTGGCTTAGAGGATGAGTGTAGCTATTGTGGTTGCAGTCGCTGTCTGGATCTAAAGCGATGTAAATATGGCAACAGGAACAAGGCAACTCTTGCAGTAATGTAACTAAGAATGTGGTCCATGCCTCTTCTCAATGCCTATGGCATGTCCTTATGCACCGCACTCCATACAATAATAGCTTCCAGTATAAAGTCAACACAGACACTCTTTCTCTAACCCTGTTTCTATCCCTAGGCTCCACTGCCTTTTCATTCAGAAAAGGAGGCATGGGAGATTCTGGAAGATGAGCAGGTTACTCAACAATGACCTGGGTGTGCGTGCATGCATGTGGACGCCTGCACCGACCGTGTAGGAGGTCTAAAAGGCAAAGATGACAATACACGGGGTTAGCCAGCAAGGTAATCCAGCCTTGGACTTTCCCCCTGCTCTGAAATGACGACTCGATTCCAGATTTTGGCATCCTGCCAGGTTCTGTATTTAAATCTGAAGCTTAACATGTCCTCCGTTCCTAATTAGCAACAGGGCTAAATTTAGCAAAGGTTTCTCTGGTGCCACCACAGTCACAAAACGACTCTAATACCGAACATGAAGGCCGGGTATTTGATGGATTTAGGAAAAGACAAAACAAACTTGAAGGTGCCTCTCTGAGATCTGATGGACTCAGAGGTCAAGAAATTTTGAGGCAAAGGGATAAAATTGGCCATTGTGTAAATTTTGATACAGGAAAGTCCCTCCCTTGGGGCTCAGAGTTCACAGTGTGGCAGCCCAGGGGTTATGCTCAGACAGGCCTGGCCCAGGGAAACAATGAGAAGAGGGCACGATTCATTTCTCTTGCCTCCCAACTCCCCACTCCTCCCCTCCTACTGCTCTCTCTGTCCTGCTTCTTTTCCTCTGACCACCCCCACCTGAGGGACAGTCCCCAACGGGTCAAAGATCCCCTATGCACTGTCCTCTCCCTGCCCCCCGCCCCGACTTCTCAGCACACTGAGACTTCAGTTATCATGCAGCAGTATCCCCCACACCAGCCTTTCCTTCCGGTTGGCCATCCATCCTCCCGGTGCTTCCTCCCCACGCTCTACAACTTCTTTTTTTTTTTAAGATTTTATTATTTATTTGACACAGAGAGAGAGATCACAAGTAGGCAGAGAGGCAGGCAGAGAGAGAGGAGGAAGCAGGCTCCCTGCTGAGCAGAGAGCCCAATGCGGGGCTCGATCCCAGGACCCTGAGGTCATGACCTAAGCTGAAGGCAGAGGCTTTAACACGCTGAGTCACCCAGGCACCCTACAACTTTTTATTTTTTTTAAAAAATTTCACATCTAGGGGTGCCTGGGTGGCTCAGTGGGTTAAAGCCTCTGCCTTCAGCTCAGGTCATGGTCTCAGGGTCCTGGGATGGAGCCTCGAGTTGGGCTGTCTGCTCAGCAGGGAGCCTGCTTCCTTCTCTCTCTCTGCCTGCGTCTCTGCCTACTTGTGATCTCTCTCTCTCTCTCTGTGTCAAATAAATAAATAAATAAAATCTTTAAAAAATTAAAAAATAAAATAAAAATTTCACATCTACAGAGGAGCGGCAATAATGTGATGATGAATGATGAACAGGGGTATAACCTTCACCTCAAGTCATCTTGTTACATATACTTTATTTTTCATTTTCTCTTTCTTTGTATGTGTGTGGGTGTGTGCACACGTATGACACATGCAGTATTTTGGTTTTTGTTCTGAACCATCTCAGAGTTAGTTAGGCACCTGAATTCCTTACTCCTCGGTATCTTCACAGGCCTCGCCTAAGAATAAGAACATTAGCTAGATAATCACAATTACAATCATCACACTTAGGAAATTTAACACCGATACTCTATGACTAGGAAATATACAGCCCGTGTTCACATTTCCCCAATTGTCCCGTAGTGCCTGTTACAGGTCTTTTATGTGAGACATGGATGTTTATGAAAGGTCTGAGCCGGCGGTCTGCCCAATGGGCTTTACGGCTGTAAACATCACTAAGTGTTACCACTTTTGCCACACCATCAGTGGTCGAAAACATCGCCGGACATGGTTAAGACTTACATTCTTATCCTCACTTAGGAGGTACAGACTGAAGATGCCACATGGAGGGCAGACCCCCAGCCCAGGGCCCGCCAAAAAACCAGGACGGAAGAGTAGGTTTATGGTCCTTTCTTCTCCCCTCATCTCAGATCTCCCACAGCCCTAAGTCCAACTTATGTGAGGCCTGATTTCCTCCCTTACTCCTGGTCTATTATACCCCCTTCTCATGCAAACAGCCACTCTGAGCCACTGTAATTACAACAGGAATGAGACAGTTCTCCTGATAGGGACAAGCTCTTACTCCCCGCTCCTCTTTTTTCCCATTGAGGACAAGGAATTTCCACTCCCCTCCACAAAGAGAAAAACTGTGGGGAGACTACTGAATCCCCTACTCTGTGAAGTGACTCAAATCTGAGCATGCCTGGCCAGCGCCTTCCTCTTTTTCTCCAAGCTGCCTGTCTGAGCAGACACACTTACATGCTCACGGCATCCCCTGTGTGTGTTTGCATGCGAGGTGGGTGTGGTTAGGATGGCCATGGTCAGCATAGACAGCAGAGGAAGGGGCCTCTCTGGTGGCACATTGAAGTCATGTCACATTCTCTAATTAGCTTCATCAAAAATAAAGCTGCTATTTTGATATTTGTCTGGTGCCTGTAATTCCCTGTTGTTTTCCATCTCAGGAGGGCTAAAGGGTCTTATTTCTTGGCTCTCTGAATCCCCAACTTTTCATTCAGAGCATTAACCATAATAGAGCAACACAAGTTTCCCACTGCCCTTGCCATGGGGTGGAATGGATACTGTGCCTGTACTGACTCTTCCCTCTTGAAGGGTACATAGGGTTGCCTAGGCTGTAGGACAATGGGGAGAACTCAGGGCCATGGACACAGGGTGGAGGTGGTGAGGACAGAGGCAGCCAGCCAGCTTCAGCTGAGCCCCAGCCAGCTGGTGTGCTTGGAGACTCCACAGAATTCAGAAGGTGGGAGGGGAGGCCCATGATTCTTTTAAGCAGGTGCAAAGAATTTGAAAATGAACAGGCGAAGTCCCCATTTTAAACTCCTTGGGGAAAGGGCAGATCTGGCTGATACTGCCTGTAATATATCATCTCTGGTGACCAGGAGGGAGCACCACAGCAGGAGGAGCAGGGAGCTTTGTGTCTGGCTGCCAAGGGCTAATGCGTTTGCTATGGAAACTGAGCCTTGGGTTCCTACCAGGTTCTCTGGTGACACTCGGGCTTCTTTACCAGGAGGTGACTAAGCTGTCCTTTCTAACAGACTTTCCCTTAGATACCAAGAAAAATGGCCTCTTGTTAGTTCGGGATTTGGGTGTGGGATGAAGGTTAAGCGGCAGTACGTGCAAGGACTGGAGTCTTTCAGCCTTCCGCCTACATCACTAAGACTTTAAATTATCCTGAACAAAGTCTAGTGTGTCTCTGTGTGTGAGAAGAAACGAGAAAAAAAAAGATGTCATTCAAAGCAGAAGTGAAGTTGTCTAGGCTGTGAGCTGTCACACCTAGGGATGTGACACGTGAGTATGCGTGCGTGTGTGTTGTGCATGTGGGTGCACACAAACAAGCAGAGATACCTATGTTTCCCCAAGGAAGAGTGAAATTATTGTATGTGCCATGTCTATAGAGCTGCCAATGTTTGAATAATTCACCTCCACCTCTATCACACACATATGCTTGTTTTCCTTCCCAAAGAGTAAGACCAAAATGGCCCTCTCCCTGGGTCTACCCCCCAGTCCTTACTAGAATCATTACCTTGATGTGCTCGGCATGTTTGACTCTATGGATTGTTTCTCAAGTGAAACTTTTAAGATCCTGTGATTGTGGGACTTACACAGTGCATGGCACAAGGGGTGTGTCTAATAAAAGGGTAGACATGTTACGTCCTTTTCTATGAGTGCCAAAGAGTAGGGTGTGCAGGTTAATGACAGGGGAGTCCTGTCACTTATTAATTTGGTGACTCTGGGTAAGTTATTTGACTTCCTTAAGTCTCACTTTTCTCATTTATGAAATAATTATTTCATTTTCATTATTATAAATAATAAGGACAGTTTCGGGTCATCATACTATGGCTAAAGTATACAGTGGAATTCCTGGCAATAATCAGAACTCAATAAAATTTGGGTTGGAGCTAGAATAGTGCTTTATCAATAAATTGCTATATTAGAAAAAGTCTTACTGGGGCTCTGCTCCTTATCTCATAATTAACATAGTTGGGTAAGAGTCTCAAATCAACCAGACGATATCTGCCATTGTCTTGTGTGGAGATGTGTGTGTGGGGTGTGGTCTTGGCGACAGGAGTTGTCTTAATAAGTCTTCAAAGCAGGCTTTTGCATGTCTAATGATTTGGGAAATTTTTCAACAAAACCCCCCAATTTTACATAGCATTTGCATTAATTCGGAGTTAGGAAATTGCTTTTCTGGACATATAAAAAAATCTGAAAGTATGTTGGAGGAAAAATCCATTTTATTCTTTTTTTCCCTGTGATGCTCCCATTGTGTTCTTTATCTTAGGTTCTCTGAAGACCCAAGGTTCCTCTCTTTCACAGCAGTTAGCCAGGGATGGAAGGAAAGAAAATGAACTTATGCTTCAAGCCCCTTCTGGCTAGGAGGAGAGGGATCTGATTTCCACATGAGTATGGGAAAGAAATCAGGGTACAGCACCACACGCTTTCTTCTGCCAAAGTCCAATGGTGACACCTGTAATCCTCTGACCTGATACAAGCAGCCAGAGCTACAGTTACTTGGTCACAGCAGATTCAAGCACAGAACCAGGGCTACCACTGCCCTCAGTGTGGAGAAGAAAGACAGGAATGAGAGGATACTGTCTGCTTCTCCCCCCTCACTGGCCAACAGACTTCTCTGGGGTCTGCCTCAGCCATGTGCCTTTTTTTCTCCCAATCTCCCCAAACCATGGCTGTCTTTATCATGGGAACCCTCGAGGTGCTCCTTAAAGTACACAGTTGTGAAGCCATGGCTTTGAATGCAGATGAGGGACAAAATACATGAAGGAAAATGTATTTGAAATCCTTGGCTCCACTTCTTGAATGTGGTCAAGTCACTTAAATGCTTTAGATCTTGCTTTCCTCATCTTTCAAGGGAAGCTATTGGTGTATATTACTCACCTTGCTATTAAGGTGAAATGACACACATTTTGAAAAATACCTACCATTGAATCAATGCTCAAATGTGTAAGCTTCCATCCCTTGTTGACCGTAACACCTGCATGTGGGCTGGACGGTACCTCTATCTTTCAGAAGGACACCTGTCTGTTGAGCAAGCTTTGCTGGATGAAGCAGCAACAGCCACAGTGTGGATAACTATGGGATCTTGTGTTAGAGAAACCACAATACTTAGGGTCGGGAGACCTGGGTTCTAGGCCAGGATCCTTCCTTTACTAGCCCCATGAGTGTACACAAGTCACCCGACCTCTCTGAGTCTGTTTCAGCCCATCTCTAAATGCCTGTTCCACCAAACTCACAAAGTGTTTTAAGGAGCAGAAGACATGCTAGTGCCCTTTCAGTGATACGGCTCAGTATAAAAACAACACATTAACAACTGCAAACTCCCATGGTCAAGTGTCAGCTCCAGAGAGAGGATCCTCAGTCAGGACTTCTACTCTGTGGGCAGAGCTGTCCTAGTTATCCTATTCTGTGGACACTGGCAAAAAGATAGCACAGACAAGTCTTGGAAGTAAAAACTAGGACCAGGAGAAGCCCAAACTTCCCACATCTGGCCCAATGTCATGGGCTCCCAATACAAAGGACATTCATATGTCCTTTTCTATGAGGACATTCATATGAACTTAGGAGTCTATAACAGATCTGTGGAGATCTACACTCTTAGGATCATTCTTAGTATCCTGGCCAAGCCAAAGTCCCCCAAATATGAACAGCTAACCCTTCATTAAGCAAATCTTGTAGCTAACATTCATTTATTCATTCATTCATTTATTACACATTTACTACATTAATGAAGGTAAAGCAAGTGGCAGGCATCAAGCAAATATCAAATCTGCCAATATTATTTATTATCCCCATCTTAAAAATATGGGAACCTCAATTGCTGCAAGGCCACCTAGCTAGTGAGCGACAGATCAGTCTGACCTCTTTGACTTAGCCACACTGAAATCTCACCCTTTCTATAAACATCATATTTATAGGGTCTAGTGTGGTCCCACTCACTTTGTTTGCCTTTCTGGTAAAAGAAGAACTTACATTCTAAATGAAGATTCAATATGAAGAATGGTGACTCAGATACATGTCACTTCAAGAAAAATCAACATACAGGAAACCATCTTTTTTTCTTAAATAGATGTAAAAGCAGAAGGGTATTCAAGTTTTATATCAGAATTCATCACAAGGTATTACTAAAGATCAACTTTTCATAAGATAGCCAGCATACAATTTGAGTTGTCTGATTGATGCAGATTTTTGTCTGTATAAGATAGTGTATAGTCAATAAAATGACACCATTAAAGGCAGAAAAGAAACTGTATTGTTTCTAGAAGTATATCAACACAACCATAAATGTAATTACTGATTTTATTAATATTTTGTGTCAAGTGTCAAGGCAAAAATACAAAGTGTGGCCACAGGCTTTCAACAAAAATGAGATTGGGTGAGGGGTAGGAGGCGACCACAGTCTACCCATCTTTTTCATTCTTAGTTGGCTCATTTTTATGGGGAAATCACAGTAAGAAGACAGTTTGATGAAAATATTCCTCAAAATCAATAGACACTTGTAAGTCTTGACCTAATAGCTTGGGTCATAGGACCCAGGAAAGGCAGAAGACAGGAATGGCATTGACATGTGGGGGGAATGTCTCGAAGACATTTCATGAACCAGTGAACATTCTTAGTCCGAATGAATTTGAAAATTTGTTACAGAAGACATTCCATTCATTTGGGTAGAAGGGAACCATCTTTGAAAGATGATGTGACATGCCCTTGTCATATTCACATGGTTTGGGTCACAGATTTTGCCAATTACTGCACAGCCTTTAAAGTTTTCATCCTATATCAATTTTCTTCCATTCACACCTCAGGCCAGAGGTGGGAGAGTGGTATCTTTCTTTCCATGTGTCCTTATACCAGGGACCCCCTTCATCTGGAGGCAGAACAAAACAAAGGAGCACAGACCATAGAGCTGAACGTGCTGCATTCCCAGAGAAGCCCACTTTCTGTAGTGTACTTTTAAATCACAGAATTTATTTATGTTCTCTCTCTCCTTTCTGTGGTCAATGACACGGGTCAAAGGCATTTAATCAAACCCTTGTAGAGAGATGGGTCCCATCACCATGCAGTGCGACGATCTAATTTGTCTTCTGTCAAAAAATGTATTTTGGGAACCGAGCTCAATATGATAAGTGTGATGTCTTTTTACGGTCACTGCTGAAATATGTGTACGGCACAGATTTGCTAGGCTCATTATTTCATCTGTCTCTGGGTAAATATTGAAATTGTTGTTAGTGTGGATACTAAATACTGAGGAAACATGGGGACATGTTTTCTTTATTCCACTCTGAGTTTAGCTAGTGAAAGCCAAAACTACCTTCTCATCTCTGAATCAGAATAATCGAAGTCCAAGAAGGCAATGCAATGACAGGAAGGTCTGCAGAACAGATGCCTGATTGCTGCTGGAGAAATAGTAATGTGAATAAAGCTTATAGTGAGAAACAAAAACAAAAACAAAAACAAAACTCCTCCAGCCAGCAGGTGGTGCCACAATTTACAGCGTTTGGCTACTTTGGGCTTTATGAACAGCTTGCTAATTACTTTGTCAATTAATTTAAGTGATGTAATTTAATTTCTTCTGCTGTTTCACATAGAGGTTTATTAAAGAAATCATAATCAGCTCCTTGGCCCTGGATGACCAACTCATTTGTTAATGTTGCTAACAATTTCCAGGCATCCTCTGTTGAATTCTTCATCCACCTAACTCCAAGAGGAAGGGACAAGTTTGATCCTAGGTATTAATCAAGTCCAGATATAGACCTAGATTCTGAACTAGACCCTATGTCTCCAATTTAAATCTGAACTTGCAAAGTAAGAAGACAGAATGATGCCCCATTCTCAAGATATTGGAGAAACTCTATCTTTGGCCCATGTAGGATCCTTTTCCCTAAGATCATTGCAAATTTTTGCTGTAAGACAGACAAAGCCCTGGTCAGTCCCCAAGTATTCTCTTGTGTATAATTTATTTTATTTTCTTTGCCAAAGAAGTAGAGAATAAAATTAACACATGAGACAAGGAAGGGAAGTGAGAAACTTACAAGAAACTTGACAAAAAGGGAAAATTCCACCTCTGAAAATAACTCCAGTCAGTGATACATTCCTAGCATTTACAGAAGTCCCTGATTAATTTTAAGTTTGGAGCCCTGAAAGGTGTATTTCTAATGCAAATTAAAGAACTGAGGAACTTGGCTGAACTGACAAAAAGAAAAAAAAAAAAGTTGTTGTTTTGGGAGTCCCCATTTGCCCAGGTGCCAAAAGTCACTTCAATTCTCTGCATTGCCTTTTCTGGACATACCCAGACCAATACTTCCCTCTACTGCTTGAAAGCAATTCTACAACAAGTCAAACAGAATTATTCGCACAAAATAGCATACCTGTTTCACAGGTGTAGAAACTGAGGTGTAAGCATTATGTTGACTTTTGCAAAGTAAAGTTAAAAGAGAAGTTTAGAAATTATTCAAAAACTCTCTCACCTCTGTGGAGTATCTCGATGTAAGTGTAGGCAAATTTACCTTTCTGAATGTGAATCTTAACCAACTGACTCTGTTAAGTGAAGATATGAAACTTGGCAAAAATAAATCCTTGAAATAGATTTAAGAAAAGAGCAGAAATGACAAATTATCAAGGTACGTATATACCCAAGCTTGGGTCTAACATTATACTGATTATATCAGAACCTCTGTGGGTGAAACCTGGACACTAGCATTTACTGAAATTCTCCAAGCAATTGTAATAACTACTAAGCTACTAAAATGCAATGTTGGCTAGTAGGGTTTTGGAAAGCAATGATGAGGGGAAGTAGAGTAATATCTTTTTATTAAATTATTATAAAATTGTTTCAGTTTGATATTTGATATAAGCATGGAATAAATTAATATACACTGATCATATTGTGGTCTCAATTATCTTACATTAATAAAAATATTTGCAATAGTCACAATTATTGGGCATATAAAAACGTAATTTAGGAATTCTGAGGAATATTGGGATCTTTATGTTTTTTCATTCATAATTAAACTGCCTGATTACATTTATTGAATAGGGGCAGACAGGACGAAAGTGCAGTGTGTGAGGGTAACAGGATCTGTATGATCCACCAAGTACCTATTATACCAAGAGAGCCTTCTCAAGGGCAAAGTGGCTTCCAACCAGTCAAAACCTCCTCTTTGTACCAGAGGGGCCACTCTATTAGTGTCCCATATGACTGGCTAAGAAAATGATTTCTCAAGGAAACTGAGAGGCTAGTAGTATTGCAGCAAAAGGAATTGTGGCTAAGAAGGAAGATTTGGTTTCATCACTGATAGGTTAAGAGCAAGATCGTGAGCACCTAACTACCTGCCAAGTAGCCATGGTGATGTCAAGAAATTCTGTGGGGGGTGGGGGGGTGCCTGGGTGGCTCAGTGGGTAAAGCCTCTCCCTTCGGCTCAGGTCATGATCTCAGGGTTCTGGGATGGAGCCCTGCATTGGGCTCTCCACTCAGCGCAGGGCCTGCTCCACCCTCTCTCTCTGCCTGACTATCTGCCTACTTGTGATCTCTCTCTCTGTCAAATAAATAAATAAAACTCTTAAAAAAAAAAGAACTTCTGTGGGTAGGAATATTGGTGTTGCCTTTATTCACTAGAGGGGGAGAAAAAAAGCTGGAACCATGGGACTAATCACTCATATCACCATCTGTGAGCCTGCTGCTGTAGAGGGGAAAAATAACAGGCTATAAACACATGATTTACCTGCAAAAGCTTTAGAACTGCAATCTCAAGCCTTACAGACAGAGCTCTATCTTTTATTTAAACAGCCTTTTATTTCCATCCAAGAAACTATAAGCAATTTATAGATACAGCTGAACCCCAAGGTTCGTAAGGAATACAATCTTGAGAAGTATATGACTTAAAATCATGTAACTGAAAGCATTAAAACAACCTTAAATTAGTCCTGAAAGTGTGAGCTATTCATCATGTTTTATGAAGAAAAATATTTAAATATAAAATATCACAATGACATTAATAATGCTATTCAAATGTTTGTTATGAGTTATACTTTGATGAACTTACAAATTAATAAGTTGCTAATTAATTTTTGTTACAAATGACATAAATGTTTTATCTATGGCTGGTCTTATTTGGCTTTGCAGGTAAGCAGTGGAAAATCTGCAGAGTCTTGGAGAGGGAGCCAAAGGAAGTGGTGAATGAATGAGCCTGAGAAGGGTGCAGAAGCTGGGATAGAAAGACTATTTCTGGGGACAGATGAGAGGCTTAGAGGGAGTAGAACTTGGAGTCCCATCCTGTCCCAGCATTTCCTAGCTGTGCAACCCTGAACAAGTTTCTTAATCTTTATGATTGCTATAACGTGCATGTTTATGTTCCCCTTCTCCCCCAAAATTCAAATATTGAAACCTTAATGCCCAATGAGATGGTAGTGGTAGATGGGGCCTTTGGGAGATGTTTAAATCATGAAGGTAGAGCATTCATGAATGAGATTAGTGTTCTCCAAAGAGATCCCTCACCCCTTCCACCATGTGAAGAGGCAGTGAGAAGGCACTGGTGATGAACCAGAAAGAGGGATTCTACCAGACTCTGAGCATGCTGGAACCTTGATCTTGGACTTCCCAGCCTCCAGAACTGTAAGTAAATTTCTGTTGTTTATAAGCCACCCAGTCTGTGGGTTTTTGTTATAGCAGTCTAAATGGACCAAGACAATGACCTTCCATCTCCTCATGTGAAAGAAATAATAGATGATATGTTATGACATCGTTTTAGGGGCTAAATTAAAATGATGCACAGAAAGTGATGAGCAAAGGGCACAGTAAGAACACAAAAAATGGCAAAAATAATTTATATAATTATTCATAGCTGGTCTCCACTGAAATACTTAAGAGAATCGTTAACTACCGTTCAGTAAATTGTTTGCTATTACAAAGTACAGTGCACGGTACGAATAGGTGACAATGCAAGGAGCAATGTAACTACAAATCTACCTGGAATACCTATCCTGAAACTTGTAATTACTAGCTCATATTCCAGGCCCCCGTCTTTTTTACCCACATCATGACTCTCGTGGTCTGCAGTCATGAGGGCCTCTTGTACATCAAGTAGCTGTTTAAGATATTCTTGGCCATGTTTCCCAGATCCCCCAAAGTAAATCTTTCACACAGCTTTTAACAAGTATTTTGAGTCAGTCTTTGATAACCACATCTTCAAATTTGGTGAAAATATGTCCGTCAGTTTTCCTTATTTGTGGTAACATGGAAGCAGAAATACATTTTTATTGGCAGTAGTTGACAGTATTATTATTTCCTAAACAACACTAGACATCTATATCCCAGAAAGATTCAGGTTCCAGGGGTTCCTCATTCTAAAATGAGGTCACAAAAAGGTCCTCCGTTTCCCATTCAGAGATTTTCCACCTCATAATCTTGAGATAGGGATTTGAAAATGTGATGTCTTTATCAAGAGTGGTAAGAAATGCAGGAAAGGGGTTGAGATGTACCAAGATCAAATTTACCTACTTTTCCATTTTGCTTCAGGGTGGTATATAACTCTCTTATCCTATGATAAGAAGGAGGTATTTCTTTCTTTGGGAAGCATAGGGTATGTATGTATGTATGTATGTATGTAGTGTGCATGTCTGTGTGTGTGTGTATTCACATGCCTTTCCATTGCTTAATTTTAGGAATCTGGAATGATAACTTCAAGATAGAAATCCAGGTTGTAATCAGATCATTCATTTTATTTTTATGGAAACACATGGTTCTAAAGTGGTGCAGTAGGAGGTAAGATTGTTAAACTAGATTGGACCAATATATGAAGATAATGATTGCCACACTTCAGAATATAGACAGTGGGGAATCTATAAGGGTTTTAATGGTATCAGAGTCCTGGTGTAAGAAAACAATCTGACAGCAGTATAGAAATAGAAAATCGGGGAGGACATTTATTGTGCAATGATTTCTATGTGAATCCTCGAGGTCTTATGCAGTATTTGCATCAAAAGGACAGAGTCCAGGGTTCCCTGCTCAGCAGGGAGCCTGCTTCCTCCTCTCTCTTTGCCTGCCTCTCTGCCTATTTGTGATCTCTCTCTCTCTCTCTCTCTGTCAAATAAATAAATAAATAAATCTTAAAAAAAAAAAAAAGGACAGAGTCAGCCTTTGTAGAAGTAGAACCTACTGTAAAACTGACTAGAGGCCAAAGGGGGCCAATGAGGGAAGCATGAGAGAAAGAAGGAAGATTAGGAAGTTTCCAAGACTTCAGCAGTGGTTTACTGGCAGTAAGATGCTTTACTAAACAGATTTAAAAGATACTAATTATAGTGGAAAGTGGGCTTGACTTTACATACACTGGTTGAGGTGCTAAAGGTTGTCACAGAATTGGTCACAGAATTGGTCAAGAAGCATTGGGCATGGAGATCTAGAGCTTTGTAAAGAGGTTGAGGTTATACAAGTATACTTAAGAATCACCTATTAAGGAGATATTTGGCACCAAGAAATGCATTAATTTATTGAGGGAGAGAGTGTATATTTATGGGAGGAAAAGGCAGTCAAAAAAGAGAGCCAGAAAACAACAATGACAGGAAAGTAGAAATTTCAGAAAGGAACTAAATAGCAGTGTCAAGGTTGTAAGGTCAAAGCACATGATGACTGAAAAAAAAGATGACTGAATGAGAACCAAGGGTATAGATTTTGTTTGACACTGAAGGCAAGGAGGAAGGAAATAAGGTATCAGCTTGGGGAAGGGACAGGTTTGAAAAAACCTTTATTATTATTATTATTATTATTATTATTATTATTATTATTATTTGGTGTGGGGGGAGCAGATGGCATAAGAATTATGTAAAAAAAAACAGTAAGAGAATGGTTTATGGAGCAAGAGATTAACAGAAGCAGCAAGAATAGAATCCAACACAAGAGAAGAAAGGATGAATTCCAGCAACAAATAGGAACCCTTCTGTCTCACAGATGAGAAAAGAAGAGATGGAAAATGAGTAATAACTTGTGAAGCATAAGAAAGAAATTAAGGGAATTGTGTCATGTATGAGTTTATCTATTGAAACTGTGGAGAAAGAACTGAGAGTGGAATTGTGAGGCAATGGGGAGTGTTTAAAATCATTGCTGGTGGTGCCTGGGTGGCTCAGTGGGTTAAAGGTTCTGCCTACGGCTCAGGTCATGATCCCAGGACCCTGGGATCGAGGCCCACATCGGGCTCTCTGCTCAGCAGGGATCCTGCTTCCTCCTCTCTCCTCTCTCTCTGCCTGCCTCTCTGCCTACTTGTAATCTCTCTCTCTCTGTGTCAAATGAATAAATAAAATCTTTAAAAAAATAATAATAGGGTGCCTGGGTGCTCAGTGGGTTAAAGCCTCTGCTTTCGGCTCAGGTCATGATCTCAGGGTCCTGGGATCGAGGCCCGCATCGGGCTCCCTGCTCAGCAGGGAGCCTGCTTCCCCCTCTCTCTCTCTCTGCCTGTCTCTCTGCCTCCTTGTGATCTCTCTCCCTCTGTGAAATAAATAAATAAAATCCTAAATAAATAAATAAATAAATAAATAATAATAAAAGAAAATCATTGCTGGGAGATTGGCTGATGCCAACTGGTGGTTAGTAAGGGGACTGCAATGCAGCCATGATGGCTCAAGTGAGGACAGACAGTAAAAATGCTTTCTCAGCTGTTCAGTGGCCCAGAAGTCAAAGAATCCAACAATCTTCTGGATTAGAGACCAATAAGGTGGGAGGGTAGAAGATCAAGTAGGTGAGACATTCTTGTATCATCCTGACTTCAGTGTTGAATTTTCTGAAAGGGAGTTCAGGCTAAGCAGAAAGTAGGAAAACAATGAGAAAAGGGTGACAAACCAAGAAAATGAGGATTCAAGTACTAGAAAGGATATAAAGGATACACATCAGATCTAGGTGAAGGTTAGGAACTTCTTACCAGAGGTGAATTAGGACCATTTCAAATATGATGAGATCTAAGACATTGACGAAGTCACTGGTGCCTGAGATAGAATGAAAATATAAGTTTCTGGAGCTGAAAAATAGAGGAGTAGATATTAAATTGAGGGAGGAGCCTGAGCTCCCAGAAAAGACAGTAACCAAGAGGTGGGTTCTGAGTTCACTGAGGACATTAGAAAGTGTTGATGAATCTTCAATGAGATAATGGAGAAGATGTTATAAACACATAAAGAACAAACTTTAAAAAAAAATTATCTACCTCCATTGAGTGAATGAATGGTTAGCTGGACCCTGATAGGATAGGACCAGCACTTCCAGAGACAACTATATATGGTTCAGGTCTAATCAAGGAGATCATGAAAAATCACCGTACTGCTTAGTCTTTGGCCAGCTAGAGAAATATTGAATCTGAAAGTATAATAAATTAGCTCCTGTATTCCATTAAGATACATTAACATCAGTAATCAGAAATTTTAAAAAAGAAGTTTAATGAAAAAAATGGTAAGTGAGTCCCTACTGTTTTCATTATACTCCATTTTCTAGTGAACATTGTTTCTAACACCTTTGGAGAATTTCCTTTAAGAGAGACCAAGTGAAAAATGTGTCTATAAAAGAAATATTGATTAGTTTAACAATCTCATTAAATTTGATTAACCTTTTAAGAGCATTAGGTAGATCTTTAAACTATACAAAGCTGAATAATACTTTTATGTGCAATGAAGGGCACCTTTTAAACACCTCAGAAATTTATGAGAATTGGGTACTTATAAGACTAAAGTTAACATTTAGAATTTTAAAATGTGTCAGTCTTCTGTATCTTACTTATTTTTAAGGTGATTCAGGATTGAAAATGACTTTGTATTTGCCTTTTTTTTTTAATATTCACAAAGTGAAAGATAAACTACACTAGGCTAAAAGAGAGGCCAATAGAAAACAGATAGGTCAAAAAGAGTCCTAGGGACCTTTTACTTTTCTTTCTTTTTTTTTTTCTTCTACTTTTTTACCTTTTTACCTTTTCCAAATTCTACGTTATCCCATTTATGATCTCACAGATTCATGTGAGACCTAGTAACAAGAGTTCTAACATAAATAGTAAAGGGGCTTGTAGGGAAAAGGACTAAAAGCAATCTTTTGAAGTATAGCAGCTAGCTCCTCCATCTCTAGATCCTCAGTTAGAAAAGTAAGTTCTTAGGCATCAGTACAAAGTAGATTCAACTCTGCAAGTCTCAATTTACATCCAAGGGATAACATAGACTTGAAGGGAGAAAAGAACTCATCAGTAAATAGAAAACCACTTTTCTTTCTTTTATTTTCTTTTCCTTTAATAAATCGTGTATAGTAAGAAACATTGATATTTTTCTGAATGGATGGTTATAAGAATGATTATTTATACAATTCCTTTAATCATACATTTATACAATTCCTTTAATCATGAAGGTCGTAAGAATGACTTTCAGATTTTCTATTTCCCATTTAGAGTAGATTTTTAAAAAGATTTTATTTATTTATTTGTCAGAGAGACAGGATAAGTAGGAGGAGTGGCAGGCAGAGGGAGAGGGAGAAACAGGCAGAGGGAGAAGGAGAAGCAGGCTCCCCACTGAACAGGGACCCTTATGTAGGACTCAAACCCAGGACCCTGTGATCATGACCTGATCACCTGAAGGCAGACACTTAGCTGACTGAGCCACCCAGGCATCTCTAGAGTAGATTTTTAAAATAAAAATGGTAAGGCATCAGAAACTCAGTCCCTTATGTAATTGTCTTTTAAAAAATTCAGTATTTTTATTGACTGTCCGATGTATTTTCTTCCCCTGAGATACTCGTATGGTAATCAAAGCACAGGAATAGGTAATCAAAGACTGGAAATCATCAAACATTATTACAAAACCCCAAAGGTCTGTTATCATGTGTAGAATGATTCATCAATTGCTGTGTGTGTGTGTGTACAATCTCCAGATTTTTTTATTGCATTTTGGGGATAAGAATAAAAATAGAGGAAATAAGCAATTATTTTTTTTAAAGGGATAAATAATGCAATTATTTTAAATTATAATAACATATTGCCTAATACTTCAACAGTCATTTATCATGTAAAATAAGGTACCGATTCATTGGTCATGTATACTGAAAATTTCCCAAATTATACATCAATAAATTATGCCCCAGACACATAATACTTAATATGAAAACTTATGAAGGCTGACAAGGACTTTTGACATGTCTCCTATTTGTGACTTTAATGATGCTTTCTTCAGGGCATTTAAAACTCCGTTTGTGACTCTTCATCAGCTATTCTACAGACAGCAACGATCTCTATAATATACATTTTCACTTTCTGCATGGTTGAGGGAGTTCATGTGCGATATCCAATTTTAAGGTAGAGTGTAAGTTTACATTTCTAGAATATAGAAAGCCGCAGCCATTGAAACTGCACTATTGCTGTTGATAGTAATGCCTACTATTTACTGTTTGACGGACATTTGTGAAATGCAGAGAAGATGGTGTCAAGATGATCGTCAGGCCACTGTAATAACTGGTAGTGCACGTTGTCAGCTGTAGATAGTCCTGAACCCGCAAGCACTTGGGTACTCAAGACACTTTGAAGTCAGCAGCTTCTTTGCTTTACGGAACGGAACTGACTTTGAAGAATATGTTCCAGAAATAGATGAAATACCATATTGGCTGACTTCCTTTGTCTTATTGAAGCCTTCATGTTGCATACATTTGGGGCTTCAATTTTCCATTGCAGATTTTATTCATGTTGAAATTTTGCTAGCTACCCTACATTTCCAATAGCCTTGCCATGAATTTTACATAGGATTCCAGTGCCCTTGCAAACAAAAAGTCTAGGAGAGGGAGACTCGAAAAATAATTAGGAGTATCAACTTTGGATGAGGCTGACCTGGGATCAGATCTTAATTGGTCTTCGATAAATTACTTAGGTCTCTCTAAACTTCAGTTTCCTCACCATTAAAGTGGGATCATTGTGTTTTCTACCACCCAGGATAGAATGAAATTTTAATGAAATAATACACATGAACCAGGTAATAGGAGTTTCTGGCAAATAGGAAATGCTCAAAACTGTTAGCTAGAATAATTATGAACTCACATACATATGTAGGCCTTTTCTGTTAACTATTGTTGAGTTTACTGACCGATTCCCTATTAAGGGTCTCTGTGAATGGGAAGGTAGGGCTAATCTGCCTCCAATGCCCAGCACTGGTATCTGCTGGAAATATATTACACAGTGATTTTCTGGCTAAGATCTTGTGCTCATATAGTTTTTCAATTCTAAAGAGAAGCCTCCATGTCTGACCCGATGATGTTTTTGCTTGCCAACAACAACAACAAAAAGACCACAAGATGAAAAGATCAAGGGGTGAAAGTTGCTGACCAAATCTCACATAGTGCATTTCTCTGACAGATGTATGCTTTCAGGAGGCATCATTTTGTCCCATGAAAGTACCAAACTCTGAGAATGGGCCACATGGAGAATGGGCTGTTGCTCACCTGTGCCTTTTGCTGATGTGTCCACCCCCTGTTACAGAATGCTGTTACAGAATGCTGAGCCCAAGGGATGGGAACCCCTTATGAGGAACTGGACCTCAGTAGACGTTTGGAGAATCTTGATTATGGTGACTGATTCTTACACTAACTCAATTCTTGTTCTGCAGCCAATTTTTTTTTTTTTAATTTGAAATCCAAGTGTTTCTTTCCAAGTTCAGCCTTTAGGGCTGGATACAGAAGGAAGCTTAGTTTCTATTCTTGTCCCCCCCCTGCTCAGAGGACCTTGGTAATGGATATGGAGGAATTTAATACCCTAAGGACAAAAAGAATCTTACTCAGCAAATAACTAAACCAAAGTTGGAAGCAAGACAACCATCAAAAATATATGCAAAATGTGGATTCTTTCTTTCTTTTAAAGTTTCATCATGAACTCTTTGTAACATTGTGCTCTTCCACTCAAGGGACACCAGATAAAGTGATGTCAGCGTTTTCACCATAAAACCCCTAGTGCCCAGGCCTTGAAAGCTATCTACAAAAATTTATGTAAACACAGAATACAGTATTCCAAATTTCATTATCTGAGTATATTTTTAAAATTCACTTGAAATCAGTATTTCCAGAGTCTTAAAAATGGTTAAAGAAACAAAGCCACATTTGGGTTCTCAAGTATTTTTTCAAAACATCTTTATATATTGCTTGGAAAGGTATAAAAATACAGAAAGGGCTGTGTAAAAAATACACACAATTTAAGGTCCTGGCTAAAGATCAAATGTTCAGGGAGCAGGGACAAGCACTTTGTGCATTTGCCTCAGAAATGTGTACTTCCCTCCCCTGTGGACCACATGTGGGAGAGAGCTTTTTAAGTATTAATGGCAGTTTTATTTTTGCTCCCCTTGCCAGGAATTGGACAGGCAATTCTATATTTCAGTACCATGGCTCAGTGGGACCTTATGGAAGACATCTCTGGTTTTTATCCTCTATTCTAACTTAAGTCAAGTTTAGATTTATCTGGTTTTCAGTCTAATTTGGATTCTTTTGTTTCATTCTGGGTAACTTCGTGGAAGAGTATTTAAATTGGACATTTCTAATTTGGATCTTCTTATGCTTCTGTGGCCAAAGTCACTCGTGTGCTTTCTTACATTAGGATGACCTGCATTTACTGCAGTTACAAACACTAATTAGAAAATCATCATGTTCTTGAATGTCCACATCTTATATTTCACAACAGATTATAAAACTCTGAAGCCTAATATCTAGCACTTGTGATCAAGACATCCCATTTTACAAAGTAAAAGCTAACTGTAACAGAAAGAAGCAGAACCTAAATGCATGAGTTTGTGAGTTAATTCAACCAGTGGGTTTACTTTTTTAAACTGCTCTCTGCTCTAGGGAGGGTCAAATCACTCCTACATAAATGAGGAAAAATTAGAGCACTGACCAAAGAAAAGATGAATTACACAAATGAGATTTCTTTGGCAGAAATTAATAACTAAGCTCATTTTGAAGTGAAATAACACATATTTATGTATTTATATATGCACACATGTACCTATACATGTACCTATATGTACACAAGTATGTGTACGTGTATATGGATATGTGGGTGTTACACCCACATATACATATGTATATACATATATATAAAATCTCAAATGGGCAGACTTAATTAGATGAACCCTAGTCTTCATTTATAAGGTATTATTGCCCTCTGCATGGCTCTCTTTTATCTTATTTCAATTTAAAGTATAATAAGCTCACCACCCATTCAATAGCTAAAAACATTACCATTCACTTACATCTAGTCATAAGCATCTCACCATTCCTTGCCTCCCCTAAGAAGTAAACAATACCTTGGATTTTGTGCTTATAATTTCCTTACTTTTTAAAGAATATAGTTTTGAAATCACACATATATATGCATATATTTATAAATGATGTATTGCTTAATCCTACTTATTTTTTAGTTTTATGATGGGGTATCATGCAATCTTCTTGGACTTGATTTTCGTCATTCCATATTATGTTGCTAAGAGTCATCTCTGTTGTCCATAACTCTAGTTTTTTTCTCTATCATATAATATTCTACTGTGAAAATATATCACAATTTATCTATCCAGGCTCTAGTCAGCCTCTTGTCAAAGACATCTTGGTTGTTTCTACTTGTGGTACTATTTAAGAAAAAGAGGTCTTATTAGGGTGAGGTCATTTTGTCATTTAACTGCTGAAAAACTATTGTATTTGCCTTCTAGTGGTACATTTGTGCAAATGTTTCTTCTTATATATATGTATGCATACGTGCCTGTCTGTCTGTATGTGTAACTGCTAGATTATAGGGCATGTGACTTTATGATCTCAACTTTATGAAAGAGTGCCAACTTATTTCCAAAGATGTTGCTTCAGTTTATATTTATACTTACCACTTGTAAAGAGACCTTACTGAAACTTATTATTCCAGTACTTGATTTTATTGGATTTTTGCCCCCAGTTGAAAGGGTATAATTGGTATTGCAAATTTGTATTTTCTGATAACTAGTTAGATCGAGCATATCTTTATGTGTTTATGGACCAAATGTACTTATTCTTTTCTTAAATGCATATTGAGGTTTCTTAAATCCTTTTTTAAATTTGTCATTTCTATCTTCCTTATTTGTGTGGTGGAGTATTTTATAAACTCTAAATACTAATCCCTTGTCAGTCATATTATTTATAAATACCACTTTACTAGTTTATGGCTTGTCTTTCCAATTTTTTAGGTGTCTTTTAGAGAACAGAAGTTTTTAATTTAATAAACTCTAACTTAACAATAATTTCTTTTACGCAAAGATTTTATACATTAAATAAATATTGAGCACTCATTCTGTGGTTATATGGGTTATATGTGGTTGTATTATGGGTTATAATAGGCCCTGGGAATATAAACATGAAAAAAAAATAGTCCTTTCTCTTAAGGAGCTCAAAGACTACTGAGAAAGTAAAATGGGCAAATGATTATAAAATACTGTGATACCTGCTGTTAGATGCAAGAAAAGCTTACTAAAGACAATTAGGGAAGCTTTGTAGAAACTGATGAAATATTTAAGCTACTACCAAACAATTGGAAGAAAGAAATTTTATCAGCATATGCCAAGGCCCAGTGACATAAAAACTCACAGTGGGAAATTGCAGGTAAAATCCACCCAACATGGAAACTGATAAGTGAAAAAAAGAGAAGCATTAAAGACTGTAAACCCCAAGGATCCCACATTGATAGGTTGTGTTGTGAAGAAATATAACCTTACAAATGCAGACACTTTTTGTGTGTTTCTTTATCCATTGCTGTATCCCCAGGACTTTGAACAGTTTTGATATATAGTGAATGCTTTCAATAGGCATATGTTGACTATCTGAGCAAATGAATAAAAGGATAAAGGAAGCAATGCCTATCAGTTTCCTAAGGCTGCCACTACAAAGTACCATGAACTTGGTGGCTTAAAATAACAGAAGTTTATTTTCTCGCTTCTAGAAACCAGAAGTCTGAAATCAAGGTGTTGGCAGGGCCAGCTCCCTCCAAAGACTCCAGGGGAGAATCCTTCCTTGTCTCTTGAGCTTCTGATGGCTCCAAGTGCTCCCTGGCTTGTCCAAACAAAACTCCAGTCTCTACCTCTAATCCTGGTCTTCTCCCCCTGTGTTTTCCTCTTCTTTGAAGTACATTTATCACTGAGCTTAGGGCCCACTTGAGTAATCCAGGATGATCCCATCTCAGCTCCTTAATTATATCTGCAAAGAGCTTTTTTCCAAATACGGTCACATTCACAGGTACGTGGGGTTAGGACTTGAATATATATTTTGGGGGGACACAATTTAACCCACTACAGAATGTCACTTCTATGCTGAAAATCTTATAAAAACTTATATAAAAACTGTTTTCAGAAAAGGAAGAGTAGATAAATATCTCAGAGTATATACACATTATGGAATCCCATGTAGTTGTTTAAAAAAAAAAGGTCTGACTATGCACAGACTAGAAAATATCTCCAGGAGTGTAAAGTGACAAAAGCAGGTTGAAATCATATGTATAGCATGATCCTACTTACAGTAATGAAAATAACATAACAGATATGTCTATATATCTTCATGTATATATGGAAACACATAGAGAAACCAGAATATCTCCCCACTGTTGACAGTTGGGAGGAAGGCAGGAGGAGTAATAAGGATAAAAAAATCTTTTACATTTCATCTGAATATTTCTGTACTCTTTCAACCATATGCAAAGAAAAAGTTATGAATTATTTGTATAACAAAAATAGTAATGACAGAAACAAAAAGAAATAAAAAATAGCATGATTTATTCAAGGATGTACAAATAGACCAGTAGAAAAGAACAGAAAAGTTAGTAACAGGTGCACACATATTGGAGATTTAGTACCTGGTAGAGGTAGCCTCTCAAATCAGCCACAAATTGATCAGCTCTTCAATAAATGGTACTGAGGCAAGTACTGGCAAATAGTGGGGACTAAGGAGAGGCAGATAATAGATCCCTGCCTATAACCAGGCACTGAAAGTCAGATGAAAGAAAGAGCAAAATATAAAGAGCAAAATTATGAGAAATATTAGAAGAACATACAAAATAATATATTTTATAATAATATTGAGACTGAAATAACTTTCATAAGCAACACAAACTAGATAATCATCATTAGAGAACTACACTTGAAATATACTTGCATGTGTGCATAAAGAAAAATGTATAAAGGTGTTCACTGAAGCACTGCAACTTAAAATTAGAAATAACCTAAATAGACAAAAATAAGGGGAGGATTAGATAAAATGTCATATGTCTTTATTATGGTTGCATTTTACCATAAAAAGCGTATAGAATGCTTTTTTTTTAGCATTTGAAACAATGAAGTAGATCCACATTTAGTGACATAGAAGAGTCTTCAATATATAATGCAAGTAAAGAAAATTATAACACATAGAATCCAATTTATGTTTTTAAAAAAGAAGCTATACACTTACACACATATGCATAAATGTATGTATACGTGAGCGCACATGTACATATGTATATACACATACATAATCATGCACTTGTTCATGCACAGATGTAAGTATAAATCTTTACATGTATGTCCATTAGATATGTGTGGACATAGGCTTGAAAAAACAAACACTAGGTGACCCTTTAGAGAGAGTGGGGTTAGAGGGAGGGACATCTATAGATACTATCGGATTAGTAATCATTTCCTCCACTTTCCTTTAGGGAGCTATTCTTCTCCCCTTCTTTAAGGTTCTCATGTGGATGCCACAAACACATTCTCTCACACAGGAATTGATAAGGATGGTCATATGTCTTAAGAAGTCCCAATCAGGGCCCATTCCTGAGAGTTACATAGGGCTATTGAGAAAAGAAAGCATTCTCTTTTTTCTAGGGCCACTACCAGTATGAGTATAATTAATCTCCAGCTATCTGAAGCCATGTTACCAATCCCTGCCTTCTTGGACAAGGAGGAAGTGAGCGAAGAGAGGAAAAGAAAGGGGAGGAAGGAAAGAGGTCAGTCATTTGGGTCTTTGCATCTAGTTGTCTATTGACTGGTCATGCATTAAAGTCAGCCCATCTCTGAATCTCCCAGTTATATGAATCATAAATTCACTTTTCTTAATTTGATTGGATGTCTTTCACTTGGAACTGAAAGACTTGACTAATCTAGGCACTTTCATTTTGACTGTATGTATTTATATAATTTGACTTTCTTTACAAAGAAAATGTATTAATGTGTTACTTGTATAAAACTGTCACACTGATTTAAGTATCTATTTGTCTATTTGTTTAATACTACTTTGCCCATTAAACTTGAGAGCAGGTCCCACTGTACAAACAGCATCCAAGCCTGCTATATAACAGTTGCTCAATGAATACTTATTTTAAAAAAATGTATTGTGGAAACATCAAACTGGAAATATGGCTTTACTGTAGGATGTTTAAGGAGTGGCAGGACTAATAAAGATTATAAGTATATAAGGGACAAATTATGAAGGACTTTTTAAGCCATGCAATACTTTCACAATCAATGGTAGTATAGATTTAGCATTTAGTGCCATTGATTACATTTCTAGTCTAAATTCTTCTCCCTATAAAAACATACAAACTTAGTTATAGAGAGTTTTCTAACATCAAGAATTCATTAAAATATAATTGTACCCTCCCATGTCTTTTGCCAGGTGGAAAAACTGGTTTCATTGGGGTGCACATGAGGCCAAGATAACAGATGTGATTCTTTGGTAGGCCTGTTTTCTTCATTGTAATGCACATCCAGCTGTCTGGCAACCTACACAATGGGAATGGGTGATAGGATGTTTCCAAGTTGGCACAGATCCACTAAAAAGAGCTCAAAACACTTTGGGTTGTTGGGGAGTATCAACATCTTCATCTTCCTTAATAGAAGACGACTTTACAAATGGGAGATCTTTTCCTACAATACCCTCTCACTGGCAGAATCATCAAAAGTCCTATCTATAAAATCTGTGTAACTTCTTTCATTGCTGTTCCTGCTTATGGTGCACATCTGTTTATTTTCTTGACATAAGTTGCACATTACGAATTCACTTAATACGCGGATGGAAAATATTAGCAGGAACATTGACTGCAGCTGTCCTTTTCATAGTCTGATATTGTTTGCAACTCTGCCTTGTATACCTTTTTTATGTTTTAACTAAAAATGAGTTCTTATGTCCCATCACTAACAACAATCCCACTTTCTCAGTATCTCTAACTATGGACTTTAGTAGACTTGGGTTTTTATTGGATAATTTCGATGTTTCTCCTAACTACCTCCTTCCTACCTGGTCTTACTGCCCTAATTCACTTCATTACAAAGCAGCTATTTGGCCACTTTGTCCATTCATTATCTACATAAACACAGTCCAAAAATGGGGACTTGTAATAAACAGTATCTCTGACCCTGTGGACTTCTGGATCTTTTTGGAAAACAGTATTGTCTTCTCCTATCATGTTAACTGTCACTGATGAAAAAGCTCACAAAGTTGGGTCATGGCAGAGAGCAATGCCACATCTCTTGGCTATATGAAATATGGCATGGACTGGACTGCCATGCCCCTGTAGCTCAGTGCTATGCTTATTTGCCACTCCCATGAAAGATTTACCAACTAGCTTACTTGGGTTTTCTGCTTTGTTTCTCTCCTCATGTCACAAGTTCTGGACAGCAGGAAGGCTAACCCAACTTAATAGCATCATTCTAGAAAACTAGACATTTAACGTAATTGATCCTGATCGAACTCTCTTAGAGTAAAATATTGTACACTTTTTTGGTATAGATTTAATTATAATTAAAGCAGCATATTTCATTCGTTTTGCAAAATATTGTATTATGTACCTGTTCCTAGTGACCTTCATTTTTTTAAGGGGTGGGGGTTATGTCTCTACGTTTATTCTTTCTTCCAAGGTTTTACCCACTCCTTCATGCTTGCTACCCTGAGAAACATGGATGTGACCCCCAAAATATTGGTTGGTTACATTCGAAGTGACCCATTACCTTAATGTGGATCTAGAAATATTGATCTGCCTGTTTTGCAGGTCAGTGACTCAAATTTTGATCATGTAATCATATTTGGTTTAGTCATGGTGATACAGATGTGGCATTTATGTCACCTGAGACCATGGTAAATCTATGTCCTCTGTATCATGAAAGCCACATGTACACAAACTCTAAATTGAAGTGTTCTCAAGGTTGAATATTCATATCATTCATATTATGTTCATATTATCTAAGATATGTTTGTACAGTGTGATATGCTATAACCATCCTCATAGCCTTGAAGAATACATGGAAAAGGCTTAATAAACAACTTTTCAAATTGGGAGTTGGGATTTATCTCACAGGAAATTGCATAGCATTCTCTTCTCCTATCCCCACAACTGTACAATTTAAACTGCTCTTTAAATTGACTACTCTCTTGGCAATGATAGGGTTTGGACTGTATTTTTATTTATTGTTTATTGTTAGGGAATAAGGAACATAATAAAAAAATGCTCAAGATATAAACAGTACAGGTTTTGCTTCCTTCTTGAATGTTATTATGAATTCAGAGATTTCTTAGGACCTTAAACTTGATGGGATCCCATCATTTCCATGCATGGGTACCCATGTCTTCAGGGACTCTGACAAGGGAATAAAATATTAGATTCATCAGCTAAATGGTAATAGTATTCTATATACTTGTAAAGAACTCCAACAATCTTGGAAATGAAATTAAAAAAAAAAAAAAGGAGCCTGAGTTGCTATGTGGCCACTGCAACAGAATATTTAATCAAAACCAAAAGTATCCCTGAAACTACTCCTCTTGGTACAAAGACTGTAATGATGTTACATAGGATGTGTCCCCAAAGTACCACAGAAGTACCCCTGCATTGCTACTTTTGGGTAGGAATTTCAAGAGTGCTACACAGGAAATGTCTCTAAAGGGTTGTTGATGGAGCAGGGATATTTAATGATGTTACACAGGAAGTACCTCTACACTGCTACTGCTGAGACAATGTCAAAGCACTACCCAATGGGGAATGTTTCAAGCTTGGTGCCAGTCATAAGATAACTCTAACTGCCAAAAAGAGACTGAAAATACCCTTCCTGCTGCCAGAGTATGCTTAGAATATTACAAAATGTGGAGACAAATGCCGATTATGCCAAACAGAACGGAAAGAGGAAAGAGCCCTCCTTCCTGCATGAGAAGAGTTCCACAGCCAAGCAAATAGACCAGAGAAGCCATCACGAGGCTAACATGTAAAGCAGGCAGACAGAATTTTGGTGAGCTGAACAAAAATCTCTGCAACAGTGCAATGCAAAGTCAATGTTAAGCTTTTGCAGACAGGAAGCTCAAGAACCATCGATAAGAACCCGGAAACCAGAAACCCACACCTCCATATGAAAGAAGCAAGGCAGGGCCTTTGCAGCAAACCAAAGAAGGACCAACAAACAGGAATAACAAGAAAGGAAGAGAGTTGAAAGTGAGCCAGCACATATACCATTCTTCTGCTGTGAGAGTTGAGAGATTTTAACAAATCCTTGCTGAGAAGGGCATGAAGTTGGAAATCTGAACACAAGTGAGTGATATTTATGGTCATTCTATAGTAAAGGTGGTCTGATGTAACTGAATGGTAAAATCCATGTAGTTCCCATTCCAGAGAGTAGCTTTAATCCCTCAACAAATCCTTTCATGGTCTTCAAAATGCTCTTAAATAAAAATCCCCTCCAGGTGTTGTTAATTGGTAGAAATGTGAATAGGCTATACTTAACTACTGCATTTTAGACTGGTGTCCTGAAAGGGCAAAATCAGGCAATCTGCCCTCATCATCCTTTGCAGCATAAATCTATCAAAGCAAGCAACATGAAGAATCCAATTGGCTGAATGTTCCAAACTACTCAGTCACTGGAAGTTACCTACACTTTTCTTTCCTTTGCCAGAAGGCAACAAGACCAGTATAAGATTCAAGATGATCAATCTCTGATCTCCTAAAAAGTCCTAACACATATCTCTGTAGCCTGAAGGGTCTATGGCTAGCCAGTCTCCATGATCAGAGGTAAGAAAAATAATTTTTAGTATTTCTTAAGTTGTATGAAGTTAACCTAGCGAATACTCTGACAGTATGTCAAATGGTAAGGATCTATAAATGAATGACTCTTAATTCCCTCCATGCCCCCTGAATTCCTGATCATTCTTATGCTGTTATACACTTTTTTGTCTTTTATGGTATTTATCTTCTAGTGGACTAGGTGATTATTTATTGTATCTACTGTTGGTTGTCTGTCTCCCCTCATTGTTGGAATTTGTGCCCCAGGCTTATTCACTGATGTATCCCAAACACCCCAAAAAGTATCTGGTACAGAGTAATTGCTTGAAATATATTTATTTAAATATATTTTAAGTGTTGAGTGAATAAAGTTATCAACCCAATATTATGTTTCATCCTTTGTCTAAGGCATTTCTTAGAGAAGTTTCTTAGATTACAGTCACATGGAGTAAAGCCTAATAGACTAGTGAATAACTCATTTTCTTATCAAACTAAGAATTCTTCCCTCACTTCTCTGTTACATTCTTGTAACAACTCTTTGGAGTCCTTTACATTTCTACATTTTCAGTCATTTTCTATTCTTCATTTTTCCTCCTCCTCTATGTCTATGTCATCCTGTCAGCATATCCTACATATGACTTCTACATAATGGTTCCTATTATATCATTTCCACATGTTACACCATAGTCTAAAATAGCAACAGCATTTAGCTATCATCTAGCTTGCCAACTCAAATTGTTTGGTAGCAGTTTCCCAGGGGGCTATGCTGAGAAGGATTCTGGTGCCATTCTGAGAGCGTTCTGCTCTTGAATAGGGATACCTGTCAGAGAACAGGTAACTGTGGCTTGTCATCCCTGGTCTAAGACCTCATATGCTCATGTATTTAATGTATCAAACTCCTTTATAGTGCCCAAGTTTTAGATCTTTCCTCTCTAATACCTTTAATATAAAAGTTTTAAAATAATCTTCCTCAAAAATATTTTCTATTTCTTCTCTGTCACTCATTAATTTATAATGGCCCCCTTTGTCATTAAGTCATATCTTTAATCTACATTCTAGACTTATCACTTACTGAATATCGCCCTCCCCATTCCCAGAGGTTTAATCATGTATAATTTACCTACCCAGAATTCTTGTCCTAGTCAAAGTAACTGCCTGCTTTCTTGCATGCCTTGCTTGACACTATCCAAGTCTCATTATGCCATGTTGCATGCGGTGCCTGAAATGGTTGCCCTCCCTTCTCAGATACTCCTCTAATTGCTCATAAAAATGACGTCTTCTAGGAAGCCTCTCTCTAATTAATAAAACCTGACAGGTCATGCCTCCACTCTATCCTTCCTCAGGACTCCTATGTTAGCCTTACTTTATTTTCTTTTAAACATAAGTTTGTACACAAACAGAGCTATATTTTTAATAGGCAGGGCTGAACTAAACATAGCATGTACCTATGTTCCTCCCTTGCGTTTAGCATGTAGAGGGAAACAGTCTACACTGATTACAGACTAAGCCATAGCACTTTCTTCCCCTGTTCAGAGCACTGCAGACATAGTCCCTAATGGAGCCCAGTAGATTTTCAAGTTGGAGGTGCCTGGGGTTGGCAGTGGCCTGACTTCAGGGCCAGGTGTTTGGAAACTGCAGTGGTTATGAGTTAAAATAGGCTTTTATCCATCAATCTCAAATTCTTGGATACAGTCAAGTCTGGTTCGAGAAGAAGAGCCACAGAAAATGCCCCAGTGCAAATAACTTGAGCTCAGGTGTCTAAAAGAGCTTAAGAGTTTAAAACATTCACTACTCTCTAGAATCTACCCAAACTCCTTTAAATCTGCCAAAGGTACTTAATCCTCTTCAGGTACTTAAGTACAGAGCTACTTTGTAGCTATAAATGGGGGTGGCTGTGAACTTCAAGATGACAAAGCCCAGGCTGAACATAATTTTAGAACCTGAAAATTGGAAGTGTTTTGTGGCTGCTCATCTCAAAAAGGGCTCTCTAATCTTATCTCAGCTGGCCCCATCCACTATCTCCAGGCTTATCAGGAAAGTGTCATGGATTTGAACCCTTAAAAAAGTCTTTCAGAATGTACTAAGCACCTATAATATGGTAGCTATGATTCTCAGAGGCTTAGGGAATTTAATACTATATAATTCCTTGGGGGGCGGATTTTGAGTCTCATAGTGGAGACAGCTCTATAATTACAAAATCTCATTATGATGATACAGACTCAAGATGAAAGTATGAACAAAAGACAGTGAGAAAACACAAAGGTGCACTTAACTCAGCCCTGAAGTTTTAAGAACTTTCTGCAAAAGGTAATATTCAAACTGGGTCTTCATAGTTAAGGAGGAGTCCTAAGTGAAAGAAGATAGTAGGAATGGGGGAAGTAAGTTTATTTAAGTTATTATGTTTTCATTATGAAGATACAATGAGAAGTAGGATAAAGTGCATCACCAGACTGTTACAGAACTGTTATTACAGAAATGATTTGGATCTATAAATAAATAAACACATATAAGTAAGAATGGTACAGGTAAAAACCTTGAGAGTTCCAGCAGAAGTGGAAGGCAGGAAGAGAAATTAGGTAAGGATGTGCCATTAGTGTGACATGTGAGGTAGATCCTGAAATAAAGGCAGAAGTTCAGTGTGGAAAAACAGTTGGGATAGCAAAAGCCAGGGAATGGAGATGAGACAGCTCAACGAACGATACATGGATATACATTCAGGATACATGAAAAGGGCTACAGTTGAAATGTAGGATGTCTGAAGGAGAGTAGTCAGGGATCAGTTACAAACAGCAAGTTGGGCCCAGCTTGTGGGTACTTGTGACTGTCAGGATAAGGTGATTGGACTGTGTCACGTAGACCCAGAGAGCCATTGACGGTGTTTGAGTGGGACAGTGATGTGATCAGAGTTCCACATTAGATAGGAAATATCCATCAGACAGCAGTACATCAAACACATTGGAGATAGGGAGAGATGGAGTTAAGGAAGCTGCTTTGAAAGCATTGCTTTTCTCTAGGTGAGAAATAATGCAGTGAAATAACAATAAGGAGAACATGAGGAATGTTTAAAATGTTGCAATATATAATTTCACGGAGTTGCAAAACATTTGCGTTTGTCTTTAGATGTGTATTTTCATTTAGGGGGCAAGGGGCCCTCTTCTTAACCCTGCATTCTTATTACTGCAAATGGCCCCTAGACCTAGTATATGCCAACATTTGGTTAATAATAAAGGAGCTCCAGTCCCAATTTACTCATCCCAAAGGTTGGTTTCCAAGTCATTACTCTAAAATTTCAACTTATTTCACATAAACATAATAAAAATCAGATTTCCCCAACCCCTTGTAAGACAACCTCATAGAGTTGTTCTGATGAGATAAGAAAAAGGTGTTCAGTGCTTAAAAGTTAATTGGTATACACACATTTATTAGTATTAGTGGAGTTCTTGGGTGTCAGTGGCTGTGTATAGATTCCATAAAAGGTCTATTTCTACAACTGAGATGGGGTTCTCAGTACTTAGCACATCATGCCTGCCCCTCACTGAACTTAGAGGGGACTCTGGATGGGTAATTCAGGACCATCCTGCTCATCCAATGACACTCAAGGTACAGAGCATGGCAGAACACATAGAAGATTCCTAAAATGAAAGTTTTGTTCCCTGAGAACTTATTTTTTTTAAAGATTTTATTTATTTATTTGACAGAGAGAGATTACAAGTAGGCAGAGAGGCAGGTAGAGAGAGGAGGAAGCAGGCTCCCCGCTGAGCAGAGAGCCTGATGCAGGCCTCCATCCCAGGACCCTGAGATCATGACCTGAGCCGAAGGCAGAGGCTTTAACCCACTCAGCCACCCAGGCGCCCTCCCTGAGAACTTATAACTCACTTGGCAATATGAAATTAATATACACATGAAATGATTTTTAGACCAAGGCCAACAGGGGCTGACGAATGTGATTCACACTTTGAACACAGAGACTGATGGAAAGGAAAGACACATTCCTCATTTTTTGTTTGTCATCTACTGTAGTAAATCCTCATCAGAGCTCTGATAAAGCTGCCATCATTCATGAAGCCTGGTTTTGGTTCTAGTTCCCTTCCTTCAATACCACACTACCCCAGCTTTTTGCCCTTGGCCTTTTGCGTTCCCCTTCAGACTCCATGGTTGCTCTATAAAGGTCTAATATTAGCCTGATCTTTCTGGTTAGCGTCACTCTTTCTTTATGGTATTTGAGGGACTCAAAGATGAACTGGACAGACAAGAACTTTAAACTCTGTTATTGCCCTTCCTTGACACTTCCAACAAGTTAATTGTCTGTTTGCCTTCCTGTAATTACTTTAATTACATGCCATTAGTGACCATTAATAAATGCAAGTGTGTTTGATTTTCACAAATCTTACTTTTCTTACTCTCTGTAGAACTCCACCGAAGCATTCACATGTGGTCAAAATAGAAAGTGAGGCAACTAAGCACATTCACATTTAACCTTTGGGGCTAAAGTGAAGAATAAAGGATAATTCATGAATGGGCTAAATGTTTTTCCCTGCTGCTGACACTGGCCAGCATCTCTCTATAGTGGCTACATATATATGCAGTGTGTTCATTTATAAGACAGCAAAAGTTAAAAGGGGTTGAGAAATAAAATCTGCCTAATTGCTGCTATTATCTCAACTCAGGGAGAGAATTGCTGGGTGATATTATGAGGATCGAAAAACCATTGAAGATTTTATTGATGGAACACTTTTGCTCTAACTTCAAGCCCCAGAAAATGAAGGTCATAATTCCAGTTTTTATGAGCACCTGATTGGGCATTTACATAGAAAGAGCTGAACTATGAGGAGACTAAGCCAATATTCTCTCTGCTACAGTTTACTAGATCACATCACAATATCTAGTACAAAAACAGTTTATCTCATACTGTCTTTTGGTCAGCTTTACCAATGAATCCAACTGAAAAATATTTTCTCAAGGCAGCTTGGAGAATGAAATGTGTCAAGAATGGTTAGTTAGATGCTCCTCACTGTGTCACTTCAATAACAATAAAATCATTGGTAAAAATGTTTAACTCTGTGGCTATTTAATATTTTCTGCATAACTCTTTTTAAAAAAACTTATTTGTAATAATAGCAATATGCTTTTCTCCAAATATAAAATGATAATGTTAATCTCTAATTACCAGAATTTATGATTTGTGTTTTTTTTTCTTGTAGCGAAAATGGGTTATGCGAGGTCATTCGTGATCTTTCCCTGCTGTAGACTAATGACAACACTTGAGAAAGCCAGCCAGGGTTGAGCCTGTGGGTTCTCTGAAGCTATGGAAAGGCAAATTAAATGTGTCACCCCAACCAGGTAAACCCAAGAAGGTGGCATCATTAGTACTCCAGTGCTCCTCATCACATACTCTGCCCAGGTTATGAGGACAGGACTGATAATATAATTTACATGCCATCTCCTGTAGAGTTCATGTGGAGTAATAATTACTCATTTTTTGGAGTAGTAAAAACCCAATACTGTATTTAATTCCAGGTAAAAATATATTTTCTAATATTTTAACAATATCTAGTTTGTGATTTTAGTCAATAAATTCTGATTAAATGAAATAATATTCTAGGGAAAATAAAATTCATTCTGTAGGGGCGCCTGGGTGGCTCAATGGGTTAAAGCCTATACCTTCAGCTCAGTTCATGATCTTAGGGTCCTGGGATAGAGCCCCGAATCGGGCTCCCTGCTCAGCAGGGAGCCTGCTTCCTCCTCTCTTTGCCTGCCTCTCAGCCTACTTGTAATCTTGCTCTCTCTGTCAAATAAATAGATAAAATCTTTTTAAAAAATTCATTCTGTATTATAAAATGTCAGTTTTCTGATTCATCCACATTGTTCCCATATCACGAACCTTTAATCATACAATATGACCTTTTTACATGACTACTAAATATTACTGTCTCTTCCTTCTTCAAATGCCAGCATATTTTTGGATGAAGGGTAGATTTGTACTTAAAAGATATCATCTGCCCAAGACCTCTCTGGAAAGGAGGGAAGTGAAGGGGTGCTAAGAAAATGAAAGGATGAGGGACACCTGGGTGGCCTTAAGTGTCTGCCTTCAGCTCAGGTCATGATCCCAGGGTCCTGGAATGAAGCCCTGCATCAGCATCAGGCTCCCTGCTCAGCGGGGAGCCTGCTTCTCCCTCTCCCACTCCCCCTGCTTGCATTCCCTCTCTCACTGTATCTCTCTCTCTATATCGAATAAATAAAATCTTATAAAAAAATGGAAGGATGTGAGTCAGGAAAAAAATTCTAAGGGATGAAACAGGAGTTGTCTTAGGCTGGGGTGAATGGGATGAGTCCATGGACAAAAAATAAAAGAAATGACTGAATTAAATCAGACAGTATGCTTGGAGGGTGTTATTTCATCTATATTCATACTTCCCCAGCCCCATTCCCACTGCTGGTTTCTAAAATGACTTCAGGGTTTTTTTTCACTCATTTTTTGTGCGTGGTTTTTTGTTTTGTTTTGTTTTTTTATTTTTGTTGTTGTTTTTTTTTTTGAGACAGGAACTTGGGGGAGGTTTTAAATAGGGTGACAGGTAAATGGGAGAAGCAGTACATAATTCTAAGTTGTTTATAAGCTCCACTATTGATTTGAGTTTAACTGAACCTAAAAATAATGTATATCAAATCCCCAGATTCCTAACATACACAAAATGAGTATAATAATCAAGTCCATCTCCTTTTATCAAATAAAAACGTATATTTTAAGGTTGTAAAGGTCATTTAAAATCCTCCTTAAATTAAACCTCCAAATTAGCAAGTGAAACAAAGCCCTTCCCAACCTGATCCTAAATAATTTTACAGACCATCCTACCAATTCACCCATGAAATTTACGTATCAACTAATGACCAGTATCAACAATAGAGATAAATGAAAGAATAAATGAATAAATGAATGAAGCCTTAACTTATCAAATACAGAAAACCCTTTCCCACTTCCTCTTTGCCTTTGCTTAGAACACCCTCCTACCTCCTTTGCCTAAAATATGCCTACGTCTCCATCAAGATCTAGGATCATTGTTACCTCCCTTGTGGCACAAGTCTTACCCCACATTTTCTTTTTTCTAACCACGCTCTGTACAAACTCCCACCATAGCTCTGCTATTTAGCAGCACCATTTGAGCCACTTGAGGGAGGTGCTCACTACCTGCTTGGCAGTTGTATTAGTCAGGAGAAGCTCCATTATGCAAGTCACAAACTGAGCCCAAAATCTCAGTAACTTAACTTCATATTACAGAAGCTTATTTCTTACTCATACTTTATGTCTCACTCACCGTCAGCAGGGACTCTGCTCCACATAGCTACTCAGAGATCCAAATTGATGGAAACTCCCATCATCTAGAACATGGGCCTGCTTGATTGTTATAAAAGCATGCCATGGAATCATGCCACAAAATCATGAAAAACCATGTATGCGCTTTTACTCCCTCAGTCTAAAAGGGATAAATTCATCACTTCCACTTATATGTCATTGACTATTATTGGTCATAATGCGTTGCTTAATTGCAAAGGGACCAAGGCATACAGGAGAACAAAGGCAATATTTGCTGACCATTATGGTATTTACCTTAATACTCTATTAAAATATTGTTCAAATGTCCATACTCCTTGAAGGAGTAATCTACAGATTAAATGCTATTCTTTTCAAAGACCAAATGGCATTATTTCTATAGAAATAGAAGAAATATCCTAAAGTTCATATAGAAAACCGTGGAAGACTCAGAGTAGCCAAGTAACCTTGAGAAGAAAAGAACAAAGCTAAAGTATCGCAGTTCCTAATTTCAAAATATATTACAGAACTACTGTAATTAAAACAGTATGGTACTGGTACAAAGGCTGATAGAACAAAATAGAGATCCAGAAGTAAACGTACTTGTAGAAGGTCAACTGATTTTTGATAAGAGTGCCAAGAATACAAATGGGGAAAGAATAGATTCTTTGACAAATTGTATTGGGAAAACTGGATATCCATACAAAAGAATGAAATCAAACCCCTATCTTATATCACACATAAAAATCAGCACAGAAGGGATTAAGGACTTAAATGTATGGCCTGAAACTATAAAAGTCCCAGAAAACACACACACACACACACACACACACACACACACACACACACACACACACGAGAAAAGCTTCATGACATTGGTTTTGGCAAGTATTTTTTGGATATGACACCAAAAGCACAGGCAACAAAAGCAAAAATAGACAAGAGGGACTATATCAAACTATAAAACTTCTGCACTGCAAAGGAAACAACAGAGTGAAACGCAACCATGGAATGGTAGAAGTAATTGTAAGCCAAATATCTGACAAAGGATTAATTTTTAAAATACATAAGGAATTCCCACAACTCAACAGCAGAAAAAGAAAAGAAAAGAAGGGAAAAAGAAGGAAGAAAAGGAAAAAAACATCCCAAATAGAAAATGAGCAAAACATTTAATAGACATTTCTTTAAAGAAGATATACAAATGGTCAACAGGTTCATGGAAAGGTGCTCAACATCACTCATCATCAGGGAAATGCAAATCAAAACCACAGTGAGATATCACCTCATACCAATTAGAATAACCATCAACAAACAAACAAAAAATATTTATTGCCAAGATTTCGGAGAAGCTAGAACTCTTATGTGCTGTTAGTAGGAATGTAAAATACTGCAGCTGCTATGGAAAACAGTATGGAAGTTCCTCAAAAAATTTAAAATAGATCTACCACATGATCCAGCAATCCCATGTCTGGGTATATCCCTGAAAACATTGAAATCAGGATCTCAGAAAGGTATCTTCATTCCCTTGTTCACTGGAGCATTATTTATAATAGCCAAAGTAAAGAAACAAACTAAATGCCCATCAATGGTTGGATAGATAAAGAAAATGTGGTATATAGATACAATGTAATATTATTCAGCCCTAAGAGAGAAAGAAATCCTACCATCTATAACGACATGGATGGACCTGGAAGACATTACGCTAAGTGAAACATGCCAGACCCACAGGACAAATAATGTATGGTTTTACTTATATGAGATACCTAAAATAGTCAAACTTACAGAAGAAGCAAATAGAATGGTGATTGGCAGGTGATGGGGGAAGGGAGAAATAAGTACTTGTTCAATGGTATAAAGTTACAGTTATACAAGATGAGTAAGTTCTAAGAGATATGCTGTACAACATTGTACCTATAACAATACAACACTGTGCACTTAAAAATTTATGAAGACGGTAGGTGTCATGTTAAATGTTCTTACCACAAAACAGAAGCAAAAACAAAAACAAAAAATGAATGGATGTAAGGAAACTTCTGAAGGTGGTCAATGTGCTTAAACGTTGATTATGATGATGGTATCATGGGTATATGGACATGTTCAAACTCATCAAATTGTATACATTAAATATGTGCAATTTTTGTCTATCAATTACATTTCAATAAAGTTGTAAAGAAATACTCTATTAAGCACTAGAAAAAGAGAAATGATTACTAGAGTCCTGTTGCATAAAAATGAGCATTTCATTGAGGTCACACTACTCTCTACAAGAAGAATCATATTTTATTTTTTTTTATTTTATTTTTTTTAAATTTTATTTTTATTCTTTGCCCAAGGGGTACAGGTCTGTGAATCATCAGGCTTACATCTTTCACAGCACTCACCAAAGCACAAACCCTCCCCAATGTCCATAACCCATCCACCCTATCCCTACCCTCCCACCCCCCAGTAACCCTCAGTTTGTTTTGTGAGATCAGGAGTCTCTTATGGTTTGTGTCCTTCCCCATCCCAACTTGTAAGAATCATATTTTAGATGATTTTTGGAGTCATGTAACATTTGCTGCAAAAAATACACTCATAAATTTAAGTGTTAATACTATACACTCTTTGATATATGCAGTGAGGTTCGGGATGCTTAGAAATAAGTGTTTGTAGTTTATGTTTATGGTAATTTCATGGGAACGTAGAAAGGATCCTAATGTATTGAGCAAACATTCCACAACTAATTAGGCCATTTACTCCTCAATCCACTTCTCTAAACTGAAAGGACAGAGGCTTCTGGCTCAGAGATTCTGACCCCAGGGGCGACAGGGAGGGTCTGTCTTCCTCAAGGCTCAGTTGTAAGCCTGTCTCAAGCAGCGCTCAAGCTTCTTCCGGAACTCAGTTCACTCCACAAGCCCACAAACAAGGCGACAAGCTGACAGGAACTAAGCCAGGATTCTTGGCCTTCTATTCTGTTTCATGAGCCAAAGGGAAAGGAGGCCACCTTCCGAGGTCCAGCCAGCTAGGAATTAAGCCTCCTCCCCTCTTCCTTTACCCTCGCCAGACAGCCTGTGGACAGCCTTCTCAGGCTTCCGGCACTCCTGGCCAGCTGGGAAAGAAACGGCCTTTCCAGACCCTGTGAGCTCGCCAATAAGCCTTTTTTCCCCCCACTCGAGAGCCAGAATCGGGAGATTACAAAGCCACTGTCACAAAATGGTCACTAATAGAGGTTTTAAGGGACCAAGGGGAAGAAAGAGTTTCTGGGTCAAAGAGAAAGAAAGAAAGTGGTGAGTTTCTAGCAGTGTAGTCATGGTTTTCCATAGTCTGCTGATAATCAGAGAAAACCTTTTCCTTCCAAGGGACCCCAGGCAGGCTGGAAGATATGTCTCTGAAATCTGTTCAGAGCCATCTTTCATTAGTTTTATTTTATGAGCAGCTTTCTTTTTGAGCATTAATCCCAATTCTCTAATGCATGAAAATTTTAGGTAGATATTTTATGAAGAGGTGTAAACATTGGTACCAGATGCAGACTTCCTGGGGACCTGGTGGGAAAGCAGCTAGAGACAGTCACTGGTTCAGACTGTGTTAATGTGCATCAGGGGACTCAAGCATGATTGTTTGATTTGACTTGTGATGTAGATCTTTCCCAAGGCTGGCCTTAGTGTGTCTTGGCCCAGGAACCTCCCTGGCCCAGCAACAGACCTCTCTCAAGTAGCGCTGAGTCTCTGATTTGGTCTGGTATTATCCAGGGTCCACTGGGCTCTGTAAATTTCAAATCTTCTCCAGGGCCAGGTTTGGACTAGAACCAAAGCTGCCTCTGCAGTGGCCAAAGGGAAAGGCCCAGTGAGGAACAGGCACTGAAAAGTTGTGTGGCTCAAGTGAGACCACCATACCTTTCCATGGAGGACTGAATGTCTGTCTCCCCCCTCTTGCCATTGTCCACATTCCCAAGCCACCAACAGTATTAACAAAGTACTTTTTTCCCTTAGGCTGATCCTGGAGAAGAGGACTGTCTGAATCTCTTTTTCCTAGGAGTCTTATGGGAATTGAGCACTGTCTAATTTCATTTACTTACACCTCCTAAGGCTAGGACCTACACAAGGAGAAAATGTACTCTTAAGCTCTCCCTCCAGAACAATGGATCTACTTACTCTATGTCTACATAACTATAAGCAACCAGGCAAGTAGTTCTTGAAAAAACAAAAGCAAATTCAACCTTACAAGTCAACTGACCTTCTCACTTAAACTGCAGAATACAGGTCCAATTATCAAACCAGTATTTTCCAGCTTTTACAACTTTAAGTCCAGTCTTCACGTATCAGTCCTTTATATACAGGTCTCATTTAATCTTCTGTACAATTTTATTGTATTAACGCTATTCATAGTTTTTAGACGAGGCAGCTGAAACTCAGGAGATATCAAATAGCAATATCAGCGTCATACAGATGATTAAAGATGGATGCAAAATTTGACTCCAGTTGTCTTTGGCCACAAAGCTCCTATTCTTCTACCATTCACATTCTTCCGGTACAGTCCTGGGACCATTTCGGATGAAGAATGATAGCATGGTTGGAAAACAGGACTCTAGTCCATCATCCACACTATCTCCTCCATGTTTACTTTACTTGTTTTACACATTGGGTTTTCATAAAAGATTTTCCTTGAAGGTAGGAAAATTTGGGACACAGAATACTATACCACTTGTCCTCCTATCTCAGACTTCCTATTTAGGAAAATACAGGAGCTAAGACAGCGATATTTGACTGATGCAATATCTTCTAAGGATACAATTTCTGAGTGATCCTGTGACACACGAATTGGTTATTATGTTAACTTATTAGACAATCAGAGATGATACTCTAAACTCCCTTGTGGCCTAAATTTTTTCTCATAGACCAAAATATTAATTAAGATAAATGAGAACAAATGCATTTCAGACTCTTTTAATATTTTTTGCATTTGGGAGAAAATATCAAATTTCCTCTGCACTTGCTGATTTGGAAAGGACAGACTATTGACAATTAGGACAAGTGACCCTCCAATCTGAATACTGCCTCTAGTTAAACTAAAAGGGTATGAGTAATACATGTCATCTCCTGGGCTATGATTTTTGAAAATGCCTTCTATCATTAACACTTCCTGATTTTTCTGCACAACAGGGACACCAAAATGCATAGCATGCTAGAACCCACCCCTACTGTCTATTCCTGTTGTACTTTGACACCTTTAAGGATAGAAGACACAATGCCAGGTATGTGGCCTCAAAGCTTAGCTGTTGCAAGTGGTTCTTGATCAGTCACAACTGCTTTCTGGCTTCTTGCTTATCTCACTTAGCCTTGCTTTCCAATGATAAAATATGTATATCTCTTCTCTCTTCTCTCTCTTTCTCCTCCTTCTCTCTCTCTCTTTCTCTCTGTGTATGCAGTGTTCAGGGGTGTGTGAGAGAGAGAGAGAGAGAGAGAGAGAGAGAGAGAGAGAGAGAGAGAGAGAGAGAGAAAGAGAGAGAGAGAGGCAGAACTTTGGTCAACTGAAGTTGGTATATTATAGGAATGATCTCCCTTTCTTCTGATCTATCAACCTCAGATGTGTCTATCAGGGACTTTTCTTAACAGCTATGCTCCTTCTTCAGAAAGACATTTCCACAATAAATACAAAGGACACAAGCAAAGCAGCTTACTTTGGTTGTCTAGCTCTTCCCACTAGGCCCACTCCCCAATCTGGCTCATAAATCAAGTCTAATAGGTCTGTCTAATGGGTCAGGCTGCTCTCTACTGCCATCCCATGGCGAGCCAGCCTTTTTCAGAGAATTAACCTTTCAGTTGGTGCAGACCCTCCTAGTCAAAGTAGACAAATTGTGAAGGGTCCTATCCACCAGAAGAGCAGTCTTTATACCAGATTGCTTAGACATAAGTTGAAAATAACTAAGGAATTACTGAATGAATTATAATTTTAGCAAGGAGTATATCAGCACCTGATTTGAGAAATGAGAAAATGACGTAGGAAAAGGGACAACCTGGGGAAGCAGCAAACTAAAAAATACTAGAATCTTGGAGACATCTTTATAGGAACTAACAGACTTAAAACTGCACCAAGAGTCAGTAATGACTTCAACACAATCACTAGGATAGCCTGCTGGTATTTCACAGGGTTTGTGCAGAAGTTCACGATTACCATAATATTCATCCAGTCGCCCCACACCACTCTCACTGTTCGAATAGAACTGCTTACTGCTCTGACTCTGTTCCCTCAAATATTCATGAGGCAAAATAGTCAGACATCCCAGTCAATAAACAGTCTTTCTTTCATAATTGGTTGCTTCTTCTCTTATCACTTGGTCAAAACCAGTAGTATTTTGCTCTATACACATCATATGACTCGCCTTTCTCCAGCAACTGCCTGCAAGACATGGTCATTACAGTGTATATATTTAGTTCCTGAAAGCATAACTTTACATTGATTAAAATTTTGAAATAACTCCATAAAGCATTTTCGGTATATGGTTTACAGCAAACTGACCCAGACTGTTATTCAAATGGTATGTTTAAAGCAGTGCTTCTATTATTTGTCTTTATTCTCCTTCTATTGTGTTTTTTTTTAAACTGGCAAAGAGGGTTTAAAAATCATAATAAAACTTTAATTTTGATCTATACTAAATCAAGAAACCAATCTGAAAAGCTAACCCAACCTGCCTACTTAGTTGAGCATGTCTAGGGCCAGTATGAGGCAAAAGTCCAGATAAAATGATATATATTTCCCTAAGAAGAATGAACCTTCCAAATTCAAGCTTAATCAAATCACAGTATCAATCGATGTAGAAGACACAGAATTACAGAAGACCCATACCTTACTGTTAGGAGTCTTGGTCTTCCTTAGGACTCCGGGCTGTCAATCTGGGGCTAAGCAATCCAGGACTCTGCATTCAACAGTAAATAGAAAAGAAAATGAACAAAAAGATATCGGGATAGCAACAAATGCAGCAAAAGTGCATTGCTTACAGATTACTCAGAAAATAGAAACTAAATTGGAATTATGTTCACAATCCCTCTTTAAGCAATACTAGACCTCCATCAAAAAAAAAAAAAAGACACAGAGTCAATATGTAAGCCAGTAGTTTCATACAGGGCCTTAGAAACTATGCAGTGTGGACAAGACCATGTTAGCAGGAACAGGATATGGAATGAAATAATGCCAAGGCACTTATGACAACATTATTTCCTTCTCAATATTTCTGATGAGTTTAAGGAAAAAGTTTTACATTGGGTAAAGCATTTCTCTAATCTTTGCTAATCTCTCTTTTTAAAGTAACCTACATCTTGGCAGACCACAAGATAGTGTTAGAATTTATTAATCAAGTTTGTTTCCATTGTATTCATATTTGTGCCTTATATTATCACATCTTATATTTATTACAAGCCACAGGAATATTCATTTGCCTACTTAAAGTGTTTTCATTTGAAATGTTTTAAATTTAAGAGTGTGTCAATTTAAAGAAAATCTAAAGTAAATAACAGTACTTTTGATATACCAACACAGGAAAAATCATGACGGTAATAAGTAGATGACTAAGTTTGTATAATTTTATTTATATAAATAAAAAAGGTAAGTATCTATGGGAGACTGGAAGATATATCATGATAGTTGAGTATTTCTATATCAAACTATCTCCAATATCTGACACTGTGCATGGCACATAGAAGGTATTTGATAAGTATGTTCAAAAATAAAGAAATAGGTAAAAAGCTTCTGGAGAGTCTGGAATATGTTTAGATGCCTAAGCTGCTGGCTGCTGGTAGGGATGGAGCAGAAATTACCCATCACTATGATTTTAACACCTACTACAGGTCCTTCATCTAATAGGACTCCACAAATACTTATTGAATATATAACTGAACAGGTTTAAGTGTCTTGACTTTAAAAAATTCTCAGAAAAAAATCAAAACATAAAAACCATTTCTTTTTTACTACCACCCCACACCAAAAAAAAAAAAAAAAAAGGAGCAATATTTCCAAAAGTCTTTGAGTTTTGACAATGGTATTCCAAGGTGAGGGGAATCAACTTGAGGTTCAGCAAATAAGAGGGTGTGCTGCTGTAGATAAATTTAGAAAAACAATAATACATCCAACTAAAAGTTGACTTGCTCTTTATCATTGCCATGCACTGAATTCTCAACAATTCAGTAATAAAACTGACTAGCAGCTAGCGCCACTGCTGCCCATCCGGTATACCACAGAGTTCAGAAAAGATGGGCTCTTTACCTAAACTAAGAAATTATGGTGATAAGGAATTTGGCAGTGACAAACTTTCTGAACCCAGAGAACTCAAGAGTTCAATCAAGGGTGGATGGAAAGAGAAATCTAGGAAAGCTGTCCTATGGAGAAAATTCCAAGGCATCCTAGATAGGGTAGCATAAGAGGTTTATTTGGGGATCATCCTACATGGTTCCCAGTGTGTCGGCGAAGGTAAATGAATAGAGCCCAGGGACAGGACTACTTCCTCTGGCCTGAATGTCTACCAGTTATGGGACAATTTTTAACCATGCCATCCGAACCTTGGGTACTGGATAATGGTAACGGTTCTGTGCTTTCTTTGGTATCATTGCTATAGAAACCAAAATCTATATCGTTATAGATAATAACCAAGGGAAGCGTTGCTTTAATACCTGCATAGCCTATCAACAGCAAATAATACAAAATCATGGGTTTTGATCAGTAAGTAGTCTTATGGGAAGTCTTGACGTAGCTTGATACCTCCCTCTTGCTCTGAACTTGCTCCCCATAACCCAGCTCATTTCATATCTAGTGTTAACTCTTCCAAGGTTATCATCTTGGCTGGATGTGGGCCTTGCTGAGTTGTCTCCCTTCTCTGATCCCAGAATTCACCCACTTAAACTGAGGCCATGAATCTGATAATTCTTGCTTCTCACTGCCCGCTTCCTGGATGAGTTAGGACTCAGATTTAAGCCACTGTCTTCAGAACATCTTATTTCCTGTTTGGTTACAAAGGTTGATGCAGTCTCCACTTCTCAAACCAAATCTGCTATCATGAGGAAAACCCTAGTAATGGAAATCACTGTCAGCTGTACCCAATTTTTCAACAATGAAGAAACACAGATATGAATAGCACATATACACACAAACATACACACACACACATATGGGTACATGTATATACATACATAGTGTCACGTATGATTTAAAGGAGAAAGGAGACAGAAGTTGCTGATTTCCTTGATTATATTCTTTTTCCAACAAGAAGATAGGTCTAGTGCAGCAAGTGAGAGACAGTGAAAAAAAACCAAACCATTATTTACATAACACATGTACTAGCCTGTGCTGCACCAAGTACTGTTACATAAAGTACCCCATCTGAATCTACTAACAACATTGCCGATACTATTATTTCTCATACTAGAGATGAGAGAAAACACTAAGGCCCATAGAAGCAAAGAAACTCTTCCCAGATCACATGGCAAGTAGGGGAAGGAGTTCAAACCTCTCTTCTTTCTGCCTGCTGCCTTAGCAGGCACATCTACTAAATGACACCAATGCTGTTGGATTAGGTCCTACAAAAACCCATGATGATAAAGAATTCTATCAATTTTCTTTTAACATCCCATCAGGGAAAGAAAAGAGACAATGTCCCAATCTGAAGCAAAATGCCATGATGTGTAAAAGGGATGTGATGAAGGTAGAGAAACAATCTCACTCCCATTTCCCACATATCTAGATCAAGTCTTACAAGTTTCTCCCTAATTAAACAGCCTTTTTTATTCTTCCATCCCTTCCTCTACTTCTCAGTCAGCCATTTAACTAACATTTTCACGTTGTTTTTTTCCCACAAATTTGCCAGCCTTCTTGCATTTTCAGTCTTCAAATGTTTAATGAGAACACACTGGGTATAAGGCCTTATGTCAATCCACCTACTATAGGTTGCATTTTCTAGCAAGCATTAGCATAAATACCAACATGTTTACATCATAATTACTTTAATTCCCTTGACCCCCACTAGACCTGGAGTGTGTCATTCCACAGTGATTTCATGGGTAAGAGATGATTATTGGTCCATGAAACAAAAATTACAATAAACGCTTGGAAACTTGGCACATTGCTTCCGAAATGATCCCAAGTTTGCATCAGGTTTTTGCTGCATAATGCTTTTATGTTGATGTGAGCAAGTCACCATTTTCTAGGTCTTCAGGTTCTCATTTATAAAACAAGGATCAAAATTATTATCTTTATCTTTTCTCCATGAATAGTTGCCAATCTGAACATTTTGGTATCTGAAAAGTATGTCAAAAAAAGCATGTTTTTCCCTGGAGAAAATCACAGGTAAATATTATTATAGAATTAGCAAGATCCTTTCCTGGGTTTACAACTTAAGAGTCAGGGACCTTTTCCTATTATAGGTAAAAGAGTTTAGCACAGGGCGCCTGGGTGGCTCAGTGGGTTAAAGCCTCTGCCTTCGGCTCAGGTCATGATCCCAGGGTCCTGGGATCGAGGCCCGCATCGGGCTCTCTGCTCAGCGGGGAGCCTGCTTCCTTCTCTCCCTGTCTCTCTGCCTGCCTCTCTGCCTACTTGTAATCTCTCTCTGTGTCAAATTAAAAAATAAAATAAAATCCTTTAAAAAAAAGAGTTTAGCACAACTAGCAATGTTGCAAAGCAAGTGTCCGGGAAGTAAGAATTTTAAATCGCATCTGGACAATTACTCCATAATTACATGTGAATATACAAAGGTCTATGTTTGGGGCTTATTATTAATAAGCAGATAATTAACAGTAGTAAAGCTTGAAGTCAGAAGTCAGAGGACCAATTTAAGTGACTACAATTTTATGAAGAATATTTCTATTTTTCATACAGAATAGAGATTTATATATTCACTGGTAAAAACATATTTTTTGACTAACGAATGCAAAACATTGTGCTCTAGGATAGGAAAAGTCTTGTATTTATTGTATTTATTGAGCACCTGTCATATTGTAGATGATGAACAAAATACGTTTACTTGTGTGTTTGTGAGTGGTGGAGGTGGAAGGATGGGGGGGAGAGAAGGTGTAAGAGAAAGGGAGGAATGGAATATTCTAGCTGGAGTCTCAGCTCTACTCATCACTGGGATTCATACATGTCCAGCACACTGGTGACATTATCTGTCTATTTGCACAATGGAGGTAAGAATCCCTTAAGAGTACTAATTCAGACAAACTGGCTTAATCCATGACAGTATGTCGTTTGTTAATGGGGTATGACAATTCATGGGATCGCCTCCCTGATTTGTGTCCTGAGCTAACTGTAGATGGACTCCATATATATGGCACTTATCTATTAAAGAGGTATTTAAATTAAATCAGAGACAGAGAGAAGGAACTCTCCATTTGGGCATGGGTGCAGGGTAGTTTGTGCACAGGCAAGAATACAAAGAACACAGTACAGCTTTGGCACCTTGAGAGGTTGAGTAACTCAGCCACACCAGTGTGGTGGCAGCACCTAGTCTCCATGGTAGCACTCCAGCAGCTCCTCAGAATAATAACCCGAGAAGACTGAAAAGTAGACCTGGCTGTGGAATATATTGCTGGCAAATGTGGGGGTAGCAGGAAGCAGGGTCCTTGGCATGGAACTGGGCATGGGAAATGGTGGCTTGGCATGAAGTTGAGAAGACAGCTATCACCAAAGGCACTTGAAGCAGGATGTGATGGTGGTTGGGGGCGGCGGGATGGCTGATGTCATCTGATAACTGAATGCATTTCTTAATGAACACATATGAGAGCCCCTAGGGACAAGGTGTTGCAGGGGCTGAATTTATTACAATAGCAATGAGTGGTCCATCAGAGAAATGCTATTTACCACTTATGGGACCCTGCAGAATATGGTTTTACATACAAAACATACTTAACCATGATAATGGAAGGTCATCGTCCTCATCTTACTGATGAGAAACCGTAGGTCAAAAAAATGAAATATCATTAAGGTTACTATATAGGTTGAGTAGTGGCCCCTAAAAAGATACATGCATGTCCTAACCCCTAGAACCTGTGAATATTACCTTATATGGCAAAATATACGATTAAGATAAGGATCTTGAGAGGAGGAGCTTATCCTGGATTATCCAAATGACTTCTACATGGAATCGCATACATGTTCATAAGAAAGAAACAGAGGGAGCTTTGGGGCATCCAGTGGCTCAGTTGGTTAAGTGTCTAACTCTTGGTTTCAGCTCAGGTCATGACCTCAGGGGTCCTGGGTTCAAGCCCCAGGTAGAGCTCTGTACTCAGCAAGGAGTCCGCCTGGGGAGGGCCTTACCATTTCCCCCTCCCCCATGTTGCACATGTGAAGTGCACGCTCTCTCTCTCTAAAATAAATAAATAAATCTTTTTTTAAAAAAAAAAAGAAGCAGAGGGAGTTTCAAAACACACACAGAGAGGAGAAGACACACAGAAAAAAAGGAGGCAATGCGATCACAAAGGTAAAAATTGGAGAGGTGCAGCCACAAGCCTGGAGCCATCAGAAGCTAGAAGAGGCAAGGAACTGCTCTGCCAACACCTTGATTTCAGTTCTGGCCTCTGGAATTGTGACAGCACGCCCGTCTGTTTCAAGCCATCCACTCTGAGACATTTTGTTATTACCACCATAGGAAACTAATACAGTCACACAATCACCTAGTTAAAAAGAAAACATGTTTCAGATCTAAGTTTGTCTGACTTTAAAATCTGTCTCTTCAATTATCATATGACCTCTGTGATATGAGGAACTTGAGGGGCAGGGTGGAGGATCTTGGGGGTTAGGGGGGGAAAAATAATGAAACAAGATGGGATGGGGAAGAAGACCAAGCATAAGAGACTCATAATCTCACAAAACAAACTGAGGGTTACTGGCGGGTGGGAGGGTAGGGATAGGGTGGATGGGTTATGGACATTGGGGAGGGTTTGTGCTTTGGTGAATGCTGTGAAAGATGTAAGCCTGATGATTCACAGACCTGTACTCCTAGGGCAAAGAATAAAAAAATAAAATAAAATAAGAAAAAAAAACCTCCATAAGCAAAATAATAATAATAACAATAACAATAATAATAATAATAATAATAATAATAATAATAATAAAATCTGTCTCTTTGGGCCTTGCTGGGATGCCTCCCATCAGTATATGCTGTAGCTGTACAGTTCTTGGGCCTTGCAAAATACCATCTGCTTTAGTCAACACCACCTTCTATTTGGAAATGCACTAAAACTACTGGATATGTTAAGATTTAAATGAAAAGTATATGCAGTAAGGACTATAGGACCTGAATCAAGAGAACTTGTTATGGTCAAAAATCAGGAAAGAGTTTACAGAGAAAGCTTTGAATCGTGAGGAAAAGGATGCATATAATTGGCTAATTGTGAAGGACCAGGTAGAACATTGTGGAGTCTCTAAAGAACAGCTTGAGCAATATTTCAAGGGGAAAATTACAAGCTCCATGCAGAGTACACTGTGTAACCCAACTTGCAATTGAAAATCTTGTACTAAAATGAGAAACTAATTAGATTTAGATCCTGATTGTTTCTGTTATTGCTACAGTGGATTGTTACTATCCCTTCTTATTTATTTACCGAAGATCCTTTTCTTAAAAAAAAAAATCCTTCCCACATCCAAATTCATTATTGAATTGGTTTTGTAGCTACATGTCTTTGTGGCCAGGCATTTTCTTTCTGTCCACGTGCCTCTTTCAATGCCATCTGTTTTGCTAAAGGATTTAATGAATTACAAGCCAGCCCAGCAACATACAGGGCCACAAAGACCGGGGTCTTGAAGAACAGGTTTTAGCTTTACATGAGCCCTTCCTTCTCCACCAAGGTGAATTAAGTAATCTTTACAAGAGATAAAATTACCTGCACTCTTGCCTAACATAATAATGAAAAGGAGAAGAAGGCCTTTTATCTATTCATTGTAAACAGAGTAATCACAATTCACTCTGGCTCACAGAAACAGGAAAAAACAATAACAACAAACCACCACAACTACTGTGTTTTTCATTTTATCTGAGAACCTTAAGAACTTGGTAGTCTTAACTATAGTTCATTATGTCCAGCGATTTAATCTCTGATGGCAGAGTAACAAGAAATATGTTTATGCCCCAGGTAGCAACAGCATCACCCCAGATCAATATTCACAGAGACTGTGGGAAAGAGGTTCAGTTTTTGCAAAAACACCTATGTATATCCCACCTGATAACAGAGAAGCTGAGATGCGGCATTGGGGTATGGCATCCACTCTCTGGAATTGCTAATCAGGCAAAATCTGTATTACCACAGACTATGGAGCATTAAAAAGGTTTAAAACATCATCTCTGCCTTAAAAATCTAGTTGGAGAGATGAGACATAAGTCTTAAATTTTATATATTAGCCCCAAACAATCAAAACAAAAAGAACCCAAAGTATGAGTTCAAGAAAGCAAAAATAGCCCCCAAGACAGGACACATTTAATTATCAGTAATTGCTACAGGATGTCAGAGAAATAGAACATATCATACTAAAGTGGTCTGGAAAAACTCCATGGCAGTACCAAGATTTGAAATGAATCATGCTGGATGAGTATAAAAAGCCAAAAAAAAATCAATATCTAGAATCACCAAATGGTGCCTTTATAAATACTCGTTAAACTCTGGTAATACACAAGGACTATCCTGCTCATGTGGCAGGACCAAATCTATTATGCATTGACTTGGACGAGTAAACATCTATAGCCTTTTTCATCCATCCCACCATTTAAATGTGAAGATGCAAACAAAAACATATATTCTTATTTTAAATGTGCTCCACAAGTAGAAGCTCTAATCTTATGGATTTTATCCCTTCTGGACTAATGTGTTTGTACTGACCTTAGTTCATCTTTCTTAAATTAACATGCAAGGACCAGATTTTCCATTCCTAAGAGCATGCATGACTCATCCAAGGACAGAAAGCAATTAACTTTCCAAGAAGAAGCCTCTTCCTAACGTCCTGTACACCTCACTTTATCAATAAGAATTTACTTAGAATCAGGATTGTGATTATGATTATTACTACTACTAATTTTAATGATAGAAAGACTCTGGTTCCATGCCCTCTGTGATACTGTCATATGATTATCAAACCTGACAGACAAACCTCAGATTTCTTGTTCTGCAGGTTTCAACCTAACCACTTGCCCAATAAATAGTCCAGAATGTCTGCTTTATACATGGCAGATATAATGGTGTAAAGGAAAGCTACAAAGTATATGTGTTCATGCAGTTAACATCCAAGCATGTGTGTGTATGAGTGTGTGCACAAGTGTGTTGAGGGGAGACAGACAATAAACAAGTAGTTCAAATGAATAAAAACAATTTCAATTGTGAGGTGTCTATTCTGTAGAAATGATGGTGTAATGAGATGGAGAGTGACTGAGGAGGGTGGCCATGAGTGGAAGTACAGTTATTTTAGATGGTGTGGTCACCAAAGGCCTCTCTCAGAAGGTCAGAAATGACTCAGTATGGTTGGTTAGGGCAAATATTAACAGTGGTTTCATAAGATCTAGGCAAATTTATTTGAATTAATTTCTAGGTCATTATATCTGCTCTTGTATGTTATGATACTTATAGGTAACAAACGTTTTAGATAGTTATTTGCAATATTTACTAGAAATATAACATTTACCAAAATTGAGGTTGGTTGTTTACAGTTTTATGATCCTATTCAAGCTTAAATAAGAAATGATAAGATTTTTACAATATATTTCAACGTTCCCCACCTTCTCTCACAGTACTTTCTACACAAAAGTTTGGAAAACAAAGGAAGAAAGCTACGACCACCTGTTTTCAGTTGTCTTTGCTCCTTTTTATATATGTCCTCAGGCATACAGCATCCGACGTACCTTTAATCATGGCAGAAATATGACTTTCCTTCACTGCTTTCAAAGCACATTTAGAGTAGGGTACTTATTATTTAGTAAGATTTGGTCATTGGCAAGAAGATTTCTTGGCAACTCTAAATAAACCTGGCAAAACAGGTTCCATTGATCACTGCTTGCAATGATTTTCCCCCTCTCATTGACTCAGATCTCCACTTCTTATCAAAATTGGCCTTTCAGGGTAAAGAAGGACTTGAAGTAAAAAGTAATTTCTGATAAGCAGTAATGAGCCTGACTCCTTCTTATGAGGCTCCCTAGGTATAAAAATTAGATTCTAAGTAATTCTAAATAATTTTTGAGAATTCACAGGAGGAGAATTCCTCCTTTTGGTTGAGTGTCATTTGGTTGCAAATGAGAAGACACAGCTGTGGGATGGCTAATTAGAAGATTTTAACCTCACCTCACTATGTTTTAACAAAACCTAGAAAATAGCCATTTTTGGGCGCCTGGGTGGCTCAGTGGGTTAAAGCCTCTGCCTTCGGCTCAGGTCATGATCCCAGGGTCCTGGGATCGAGGCCCACATCGGGCTCTCTGCTCAGCGGGGAGCCTGCTTCCTCCTCTCTCCTCTCTCTCTGCCTGCCTCTCTGCCTACTTGTAATTTCTCTCTCTGTATCAAATAAATAAATAAAATCTTTAAAAAAAAAAAAAAAAGAAAAAAAAAAAAAAGAAAATAGCCATTTTTCTTAGTCTTTATGTAAGATTTTAGAGCTCCCTGACATGGGGATTTGAATATAAGGATCTAGAGAGCTTAAAAGGTCAACGGAGGAGTTAGTGGAATTGATTTTTTAAGGAATGGATTTTATTTCATAAATTCATGTGTTATTTAGAAAATTGAAGTAGAAGGACCAAATACAGTATATTCTGCCCTACTCCACTTTTTCCCCCAGATTGTTATCTCTGATATGGCCACAGAGATGAAATCCTTTTAAATAAAACTTAATAGAGTTTTCACAGAAATTGTTAATAAAATTTAATATTGGTATAAGTGGAAGGCTGTAGGGGAAAAGGGAGAAAATCTATTATTTGTTTTGGGGTTATTTTACAAGTTTTCAAATTTATATATTTCCCCTCACAGGTATCACAGGCATCTTAAAATTAGTACGGTCATTACAGAATTCTTGATAGCCATGCTCACTATCCATTCGTTACTCCATGGTCCTTCCTAGCCTAGTAAATCACGAAGCACCCAGTGCCAAATCAAACTATATCTATCATACTTGATTCTCCTCTCTCAGAGCCTCCTTCAACTCCATCCACATTCAATCCATCTGCAAGTCCTACAAAATACATAATAAGGCTGCAATCAAGGAGTTGCTGGGCTGTGTTCTCCTCTGGACGCTCAACTGGAAAGAATCTGATTCCAAGCTTATTCAGGTTGTTCACAGAATTCATTTCTGTGCTGCTGTTTAACTGAAGGGGCTGGCTTTTAGCTGACTATTGGCTGATGCTTACTCTCAGGTTGTAGTGGCCACCAGAACTTCCTAAAGGCTGTCTATATGCCATTGCCACATAGGTTTCTTCAACATAGCCACTCACTCCATTAAGCATATAAGAAGAGTCTCTGGTTCAAGTCTGCTAAGACAGAGTTTTACATAACATTATGATGGGAGTTACATCCTATCATCTTTGCCATATAATATAACCTAATTATAGGAGTGACATCCCAACACCTTTACCATATTTATTTGGCTAGAAAACAAGTCACAGGTCCCACCCACACTCAAGGGGAAGTAAAGATAAAAATCACTGGGGCTTACCTTATGGTCTGCCTGCCACATTTTAATTGATATTCTTTACCATAGCTTTTTATTTTGCTGTTTTGGGCTCATATTCTACTTATTTCTTTTGCTTACTTTGGTTTAAATTGCTCTTCCCTGGCCCCTTAGTTTCTTTAGGTGGAATCTTAGGCCACTGATTTGAAACTATCCTTCTTTCCTAATAAAGGTGTTTTAGGGCTATTAATTGCCCTCCAATCACTGTGATAGCACCATCCTACACATTTTCATTTAGCTTGTTTTTGTTTATTTTCATTCAGTTAAAAATACATCCTAATTTCCTTTTTGATTTCTTCTTTGACATATAAGTTAATTAGAAGTGTGCTCTTTTGTTTCCAAATACTTCACGATTTTCCAGATCTTTGTTATTGAATTCTAACTTAATTCCATTGTGATCAGGGAATATGTTTTATATGTTTTGAATCCTTTTTAAATTAAAGAGGCCTATATGATGGTCAGAATATCGTCTATCTTCATAAACATCCCATAAGCATTGAAAACAATCCTTGTGTTATTGGGTAGAGACTTCTATAAATATAAGTTAGATCAGATTAGTTAATAGAGTTAAGCCTTCTATGTCCTTATTTAATGTACATTTTCTATTATTTATTTAGAGAGAGTTGTTGAAATCTCCAGTTCTATCAGTTTCTGTTTCATGTTTTGGAAGCTTTGTTTTTAAGAGCAGAAATATTTAAGATTGTTATGTTCTCTTGATGAATTGACCTCTTTGTCATTATGAAATGGTAGTCTTTATCCCTTTATCCCATTTTCTTTTTCTAATATCAATATAGCCACTCAGCTTTCTTTTAAGTTGTGGTATCATGATATAACTTTTTGTATAATTTTACTTTTAACAAATTTATGTTTTTATATTTAAGTAAGTTTCTTATTTTCTTACAGGCAGCATATCTTGGATCTTGCTTTCTTATTCAATCTGATGACCTCTCATTGTTAATTAGGTGTTTAAACCATTTACACTCAATGTAATTATTGGTATCATTTCATTTAAATCTACCATGCTTTTCTTTGTTTTATATGTATTGCATCTCTTTTTTATTCCTTTTCTCCCTTTGTGATGGAATCAATGTGTCCTCTCTACCAAATTCATGTTAAAACCTTAACCTATAATGTGATGATATTTGGAGATAGGGCTTTTGGGAGACATCGTTAGATGAAGTCATGAAGATAGGACTCTCATGGTGGGCTTTTTAAGATGGCCCCCATAAGAAGAGGAAGAGAGAGAGATCTCCCTCCCCCTCTCTACATGCCCACACAAATGAAAGGACATATGAGGACATAGCAAGCATGTAGCTATCTTCAAGCCAGGAAGAGAACTCTCACCAGAAACTGTGCATTGGCTGACTTCTTCATCTTGGACTTCCCAGGTTTCATAACTGTGAGAAATAAATTTCTTTAAGCCCCCCAGTGTATGGTATTTTGTTATAGCATCCTGAGCAGACTAAGATGTCCCTTTTTTCCTGCTTTCTTTTAGATTGATTGAATATATTTCAAAATTATTCCACACTATATATATTATTGGCCTATTAGCTATACTATTTTTTTACAGTGGCTGCTTTAAGGGTTTATAGTATATACATCTTTAAAATATGGAACTTCAAGTAATATTATGCCATTTCATACAGAGTGTGATACCACTACAACATTATACACCCATTTCTCCACTCCCATTATTTCACTCTTCTTGTCATACATGTTAATACATAGATATTATAAAACCCTTCAATACGTCATGATTTTTCTGCTTTAAATAATCAATTATATTTTAAAGATAATTTGAAAATAAGAAAAAGTATTTTAATATATGCCTACATGTTTACCATTTCCAGTGCTCTTCATTTCTTTGTGTAGATTTAGATTTCAGTTTTTTTCTGAGCATCTTTATTTTTTTGTGTGTGTTTGAGAGATATTCCTGTTGAGCATACATTTTAGGCTAACAATTTTGTTCTTTTAGTACTTTACTCTTCTGTCTGGCCTGCATTGTTTCCAATGAGAAGTCTGCAGTCATTCTTATCTTTTTTACCTCTGTATGGACTGTGCCTTTGGCTACTTTTAAGATTTTCTTTTTATTACTTACTGGTTTTGGCCATTTGATTATGATATGTGTTGGTGTATTGGCATAGTTTTCATCATGTTTTTATGCTTGGGATTTATTGAGTTTCTTGGATTTCTGAGTTTTATATTTTTCATCAGATTTGTAAATTCCTCATCTTTATTTCCTCAAATATTTTCCTATGCCCTTCTCTTTTTTGAGGACTCCAATAACAAATATATTAGTCTGATCAAAATTTTCCTGCACTTCACTGATGTTGTTTATTTTTCATTTTTCAGCTTTTTCTTCCTCTCTGTTTCATTGTGGTTATTGTCTATTGCCATGTCTTCAAATTCACTAACCTCTTCTTTCATAGTGTCCAATCTTTTGATAACCTCATCCTATTTACTTTTAAATCTCAGGTTTTTTTTAAATCTCTATGATTTATTTATGATTTATAAATATCTTCTATGTTTCTCCTTAATGTGTTCATGCTTTATTTTACTTTTTTTGACCATATGGAATATATTTTTAATATCCCTGTATGTTAATTCTTTCAGCCGGGTCATTTCTGTCTTTTCATATTGATTAATATTTTCTCTTATACTGGGTGTATTTTCCTGCTTCTTTGCATCTATGAGAAAACTTTTATTGGATGCTTGACATATGAATTTTATACTTTTGGATCTTGGGTATTTGTATATTCTTTTTAATATGTTTGAGCTTCATTCTGAGACTCAAATTACTTGATGAGATTTTCAAGAATTACCTATAAACTTTGGTATGGAAAATCAGAGCAGTCTTTAGAGATATTTTTTCACTGCTATTAAGGCAATACAATTCTGAGTCCTCTACCCAATGCTCCATGTATTACAAGGTAGTTCCATTCTGTCTGGCAGGAACAAAAATTATAACAAGCCCTGTATAATCTCTTGTGACTGTTTTACCTGGTCCTTTATAGGTTTCTTCTCCAGATGTAGTGATTTCATCACATCCTTGTGCTGAGAGGAACACAATAGAAGACTTAAGCAGAACGCTCTGGAGATCTTAAAAGTCCTCTCTCTCTGCCGCTCTCTCCAGTACTCCGCCTTCCAAATTCTTGCCTCTGCGGCCTCCCTGAATTCTCAGTCCCATCTCCTCAGCTCAAGGAAACTACTGAGATCTGGTTACAGCCTCTTCTTGGAAGTTCTTGAGGCAGTAAGCTGAGACCATCATAGGACTTGCATCTTTTTCTTTTTTTTTTTTAACTTACCATAGGTATCATTGTCTTATACTGCTTATTGTTCAATATATTAAAACCGGCTTTTATTATAGGCTGTATATTTTTTTTTCATTGTTTAAGATGGGTGAATAATGTACTCTTTGTCCCTCATCATTATTAGAAGTGGAAATGTGCAAGAATCCTTTATCTTTTTATTTTGTGCCATGGCCTCTATTGGCAGTCTGGTGGAATCTGTGTACTCTTCTCAGAATATTGTTATTAAATTCATATAACCATAGCAAAGTAAACCAATTATCCTGAAATACATTTATCAAAATATTTTTATAAATAATTGTGTTATTGTAATATATGTGCTTCTTTATTAAAACATTTTAAAATTCTAGCAGCAGGTCTAATAATTACCAAAATCTGAAGCAGTGTTGAGCATAAATAATATTTCCAGATACCTGCAGCAACTGTATGTATTATTAAAATATTTTTAAGTTTTATTGGTGACAAAAAAGAATTGCTAATGCTACTCAGATTTGGGTCCTGCATTCATAACAGAAGGAATGCTAGATTTCAGTTCTAGTTAGTGAAATTAGAGATGCATTTCTTTTTTATTTTTCTTATCCATGTTCATGGGCCTCTGCATTGTCCATGAACATCATGTAAGTCTATGGACCCTATGGTAAGAAATGCCCCCCAATTCTTTGATTGTGGGGAATAGGAGATGGCAGAATTTGCTGCCTCCAACACCCTTGGTTCCTCAAGCTTGCTGCTAGTTCTATATCTTCAATGTTACTGAGGTCCTAATGAACAATAGGCTTAAATGGGATCGTAGGTAAAGCACTTACTATTGTGCATGACACTCAGTAAGCACACAATAACCACAGTAACAATAGCTATTAATCATCATCACCATCTTTATCATGATGGGAGGGACCACTTTTGTGGCAAGGAACAGGCCAAAGCATATATAATGTGAAGGGCCACTCTTAAGGAAAATCAATGAAATATTTTCTTTTCACCAATTTTATGAAAACTTATGGTTATGTAAATACATTACTGGGGTCTCTCCCAGGGCCTCAATGCCACCTGGCCAAGTAAGGATTCCTGAAACCTGGGCGCCTGGGTGGCTCAGTGGGTTAAAGCCTCTGCCTTCGGCTCAGGTCATGATCTCAGGGTCCTGGGATCGAGGCCCGCATCGGGCTCTCTGCTCCGCAGGGAGCCTGCTTCCTCCTCTCTCTGCCTGCCTCTCTGCCTACTTGTAATCTCTCTCTCTGTGTCAAATAAATAAATAAAATCTTAAAAAAAAAAAAAAAAAAAAAAAAAAAAAAAAAAAAAAAAAAAAAAAAAAAAAAAGGATTCCTGAAACCTGAGTCATTAACTTCATGGTAAATCTGCTTCTGTCTTACATTCTCCTCTTCCTTATCTTCATAAATTTATCAGCTATCCATGATGACACGGTGATCTCTTTGTCCTCATCAGGTGGAGGTAATCATGTTGGGAAATATGGAGGGGTGGTAGAGATAGGAGAGAACCACCACCAGGCCTAGCTTCAAACTTTGGAGCACTTCGCTGAGTGTTTGAGTCCTGGAGGGATTATTTTCCATGTTTCCAGCAGCAGGTATATTAGAGTGGACCAGTGACAAAGAACAGGGAGAAACTCTGGGGCGCCTAGGTGGCTTAGTAGGTTAAGCCTCTGCCTTCAGCTCAGGTCATGAACTCAGGGTCCTGGGATCAAGTCCCGCATCAGGGTCCCGCTCAGCAGGGAGCCTGCTTCCTCCTCTCTCTCTGCCTGCCTTTCTGCCTACCTGTGATCTCTCTCTCTATCTCTCTTTCAAATAAATAAATAAAATCTTAAAAAAAAGAGAAAGAACAGGGAGAACCTCTAAGAGAGCCCTGCTTATGCTACTCCTTACTGTATTGCCATCACCTAGCAAAGTAGTAATAGCACATGGTGGATGGTTTATGCGAATGTATCAAAACCATGAATAAATATAGTTTTATTTTCTAGGAATCCTTTGAAAATGAGAATAAAAGAAAAAAGAAAAGATAATGAATCCAGATACTACTAAAAATTTTTAAATTTTAACTGCTGAATAAAATGTGTTCTCATGCTGGGATGTAGAAAAGAGAGGTATATTGGGTCGAACAGAGAAAATGACCTATTCAGCTGTTCTTTAGTGCCTTTCCCACTACCCTACCAACTGCTGTCATCCTTCCTCCAATTATGCCCTCTGAACCTTCCCCACTTCTAGTGTATTATTCCTATTAATCTCCAGTTGCTACTTAGGTGTTTGTGCATAATTAATAATGGTAATAATAGTAACAACTAAAACTTATTAAGTGTTTACCATGTGTCAGGCTCTGAGATGTAACTGTATCATATCCCAATCAATCCTTTCACAATCCCTAAATATAGGTACTATCATCACTCCCATCTCACAGTTTGGGAAATTAATGTTCACAGGATCCAGGTAATGTGTTCAGTCGTACATAGTTAATGAATAGAAGACTCAAGATTCAAACCAGAGCATTCTGACTCCAGAACTTAGGTTCAAAACTACTTACTGACTATACCACTGTATTGTAGTAGAATAAAATTCAAAGGTTCACTCAGAAAGCATCTGCATTTTAAAAAGGGTCATTCTATAGTGAAAAGCCATCAGTACTCACAGAAATATAAATAAAAGGGTGGCATATTAGGAAACTGAGGTAACTAAAATCCTACCATATAAACATCAGCATGTCCCAGGTATAAGTAAGAGGATCAGAAACTGTGTAGGCATGTGTGTGTGTGCACACACCTGCATGTCAGGACAGTGAGCTCTTCCTATGAATGCATCCTTAAAGTCTCATCTCAAGATAGTTCATTGCTTTCTTGCTGGGTAGTCTTCATACATGACAGGCAGTCCTCATGAACAGAGATCTATCTATTGCCCTAGAAGTTTGCTTAGCAAAAAGTGTTCAATACACATTTCTGAAATGAAGATTATATTCTGGTACCAGGAATAAAACCAGGGAACATCAAAATGACAAGTTGAAAAATAACCTTAGAAGCTAAGCTACTTGCAGGATAAAAGGCTGCTTCATTATAAGGATCATTAATGGGCAAGAACTCAGTTACCAAAACTAGACCCTAAGTTCTTGAGATGTATTATAAAATTTCAAGAAGGCAGGAATTCATAGCCTTTGATTCATATTTGAATCATACTACTAAAGATCCTAGTATATAACCACCAGGCTCTCTATAAATGCCCATTAAGTGCATGAAAAAGCTATACTGTTTTAAACTGTATGTTCTCCACTGACTGCCCCACAGATCTTGTGTTACTTAGAACATTAGTTAGGTAGCAGCAGGCTTTTGCTCATTTGTTCATTAGTCCTCTGAAGCAATGGTTGCCGCAAATCACTGGGATGTCAGACACTCATGACCAAAGAGATCATCAATGGGGAATGAGCTTTGTAAAGAGCATGGCTCTCTGGGCTTCATCTGAGGAGGACTCCTATTTCCAACATATGTTTGTTTAGGATCACGCTACCTTACAGCTTCATCTGCAATAGCTTTCAAGTTTGTGTATGGCTTGTCAGAAATTCTGGACACAGGATGGGACTTGCATTGGGCTCTTGATCCCCCTCCTATGCCATCTTTTTGAAAAGAGTTGTTAGAAGTGGTTCCTATGATAAAGCAAGATGTTTTGAAATAGATCAAACCAGTGACATTTGATTCTGCCTCTTTGTGGTATGGGGCTATTTGTTTTAGTTCATGGAATAAAACCAAATACTTGCAGACGTGCTGTTACTACTTAAAATTGGACTCTTCTCTGAACATGAAATACAGATAGGCCCTAAGTACCATTCCCAGCTCTTTCCTCTCAGTAGGATACAAAGCTTTTGTGCACATAATGAACTCAGATATTTTAATAGCTGATTTGTACCCTTCAGGCCGCTGTTGTCATAACCTCTACTGACTCACTGTGGATTATTATGTGGGCTTAGCATTGTTGATTTATTTTTTTCATATCTGTTCCCAAAGCGATAGAAATTGTCACTTCCGTTTAAAACACATTTGTTGAAATGGTGCTTTTCTTCTAAAGGGCATTTAAGTCATTTTTATTTAAAATAAATTAATTAAATTTATCTTCCTTATTTGCCTCTACGTGACCTTTTGGGAACTTGGAAATTAAATTTTCTCCCAATATTTTACTTTCCAACTTGGCAAACACTGACATTGTTTTAGATTCTGAGCAAAGTTGAAAAAGCACAGATTTCTTTTCAAAATCACTTCAAGTTTAAAACAAGAAATGATAATGAATCTGGAAATTTATCTGCTGTAGTATAAGCTTTACTTTTTCTTTTTTAAACAAATTACAAAGAAGGTAATGATGAATGTAAAAAATAATGGGATCATTAAAAAATCAACTAAAAGAAACAAAAGCCACCCATGAGAGTGATTTCAACTATATACTCATTAAAGAAATGTAAAAGTGTCCATAATGCCATTTAGTAAATATTATTATTCGATGTTGATAAATAAAATAAATTACTGAACAGAACTGAAATAATATATTTTTGAATAGGCCAAATAAAAATTACTAATGGTAATAACACTAAGTAACCATTTCCAAAATATACGAAAATACAGACTAGTTCAAACAATTTGCTATTTATAATTTAAAATACTTTTTCATGGGCGCCTGGGTGGCTCAGTGGGTTAAAGCCGCTGCCTTCGGCTCAGGTCATGATCCCAGGGTCCTGGGATCGAGGCCCGCATCGGGCTCTCTGCTCGGCAGGGAGCCTGCTTCCTCCTCTCTCCTCTCTCTGCCTCTCTGCCTACTTGTAATCTCTCTCTGTGTCAAATGAATAAATGAAATCTTTAAAAAAATACTTTTTCATGCTTAATCACATAATCATGTAATAAAACTATTCCAGGAGCCTTAAGAAATATTTTAAAAATTAAAAAAAAAAACTTTCCTGCCTGTTAAAGTTTAAAAATGATTCATTTTCCTTAAAATGTCAGTATTTTCTTAAATGAAAGAAGAAAAATGTTTATTATTGACTAATTGGACACTATAAAAACACTAATTACATATAATTTTATGATTTGTGGAGATCTCTTCATACACATCTCATGAAGAGGTAGTTAAAACAGGTATTTTTTATACCTCCATTTAAAGACATAAAGCACAGAAAAGTGAAGTAAGTCCCAAATCATATAGGGGCTAAGTGTCAAAGCTGGGACTTGAATGCAAGTCATCTGACTTTGAATCTAGTTTTCGACTAATCAAGAAACACACCCTTCCCCAACCCCTTCAAAAGCAATTTGACAACTGTCTTATATACAATTGGGTGACATTGACCAGTTCCATTCTTTCATTTGCTTTAGGATCGCTATCATCAACAGGTATTTCTATAATATAGTGCTTGTTTCTATGGAGAATTCAGAGAAGAGAAAAGAGAAAGCCATGGGCCAGGCCTTCAGGATCTGAAAGATAACTACTGGAGCCAGCCAGGATAGGAAGTGGTGACAGAAGGTCTATGTGTGCATAAAACAAGGGCACTGATTTTAAGTACTAGTGGCTTCACAAAAAGAAGTGATCAGTTGGACACTGGGGTGAACCACAAACAATTCAATTTTTTATTTTGGTCTTAAGTCAACTTCATTGAGGTATAATTTATATACAATAAAACTAGTAGCTGTTTTCTGTATATCGTTCAATGACTACCACAGTCAAGTCCAAGAGCATTTCCATCACCCTCACAAGTTCCCCTCCAGCTTTCCTGCAGGCAATCCCTCCTCCTAACCTTGGTCTCATACATCCATTGATCTGATAGAATTTTCAAAATCTAGAAAGTAGAGAGTGTAAGGGCAACAGTGAGAACACAGGGAGGACTTAAATGAGATGAATTTCTGAACTCTAACAATTCCAGGTTGTAAGTCTAAATAAAATGTTCAGGCAAGGAAGGAGAAGTGAGCTGGGTTTGTGGGGGGAGGGACAGCTGCCTGCTTGCCCATGTAACTCTATTCTTTTCCAGCTATCTTTTCCCAGCTTCTCACCATCTTATCAAAACCCAGTCCCATCCACACATACATTTATAGAATGAAAATGATACCTGCAGAGTCCTGCTGTATTAAGGACCTGCAAGCTGGACTACACTGGTAGCTCCAACAGCATCCTATGTCCATGAATCCTAGCCAAGACTCTGATCAAGTACTCCTTAAATTTCTGGGGATCAAAGACATCTCTAGGGGTGCCTGGGTGGCTCAGTCAGTTAGGAGGCTGCCTTCAGCTCAGGTCATGATCCCAGGGTCCTGGGATTGAGCCCCGCATTGGGCTCCCTGCTCAGTGGAGAGCCTGCTTCTCCCTCTCCCTCTGTCTGCTGCTCTTCTTACTTGTGCTCACTCTCTATCTCTCTGTCAAATGAATAAATAAAATCTTTAAAAAAAGAAAAAAGACATTTCTAAGGAAGCTTTTGATATTCTCCCTGGTAACATGCACCTTGGCACACAATTTTCCATTCAATCTTTCCATAACCATGCATTTTTCTGCACCTTCCTGCTTTGAGCAGACTAGGAACAAGTATCTCACCCAAGCAAAAAGAATCAGGAGAGTCTCTGCATCACCACTTGTAAGTGCTTCATTAACATTTCCTATGAAAAGCTTTTGGGGGAGGGCTTTTATAACACCTTATTTTTCTTTGTGTTGGAGGTAGAGACATCCCACTACTTTGCACAAGGAAACAAGGTTCTGAAGACTTGCGGGATTAGGGAGTGATGTGTGGCTTGTCAAGAAGAGATGCAGCAAAAGGTGGAGAGAACGCAAGACATTCCACTGTTCCTCTTACTCTTGTTTTCCCCCAGATATGGGTCTAATGTTGAGAAGGTCACCAACCTTGCTGAGTATCCCAAGTACGCTCATATTTCAACTGAGAAGGTACTGGATTGGATAATGCCTTTGAGCTCAGTATTCTAAGATTCAATACTACTTTCCCTTATATCATACTACCCTTTCTCTTTTATAATTGTTATAAACTAGGCTGGACACTTGAGGTCATCTTATAAAATATCCAGTACACACAGGCAAGCATCCAGACATCTGAAAAGCCCATAAAGGTGTGAAGTGTTTGGAATGTACATGGCCAGGAGGAGGCAGTTTCTGAGAACAGAACCTACCTCCTCTAAGTCATTCTCTCATAGAGAATCCCTTCCAAGGGAACTCACAATAAAACAGCGATCTGCTTTAGGGACCAACTGTCTGTAAATACACTAACAAAGTGACATTGACAAGCACAGGACTGTCTGTGAGGACCATACTGGGGTGGATGGGTGGTAGCTATCATTCCCCAAATCATCTAGTACATCATGTAAATACATATATCTTGAGTGAATGCATGAAGAGAGGGAAATTATGTAATCTGGGCACAGAAAGGTGAACAGGGGATGAATGAGTTAGATACTTTGGGTTATTTTATCTGGGGTTATCTGATTTATTAAATGTGCATTTAAGATAAGCCTGTTTTGGGAGGTTCTTTGCCGTGCAATCAGCACTGAATTTGTTCTATTTGCTTCATGACTAATCCTATTTTTAAAAGGCAATTAAATCACTGCTAAACAATCCCCTACACACAAGAGGTCAGCCACTCCTCAAAACAACTTTCTCTGGCTCGGTAGTTGTAGAAACTGTGATATGTCTCTTGGAGTTTCCCTAATTTTTTGTAACATTTTAAAATAAGTACTCTGAGACAGCTAAACACATAACCTGTCATCTAAATATGTATTCAGAGACTTCTAATACATATTATAAATATGTATTTAGGGATTTTCTTACAAGGAATAAAGAGCTTTATAATAACTCCTTTGGAAAAATTGTGCTCTATTGCATTATATGTGTTCAGTCTCTTAAAAAATTCATGCTATTTCCCTGATAGACCAGGAGGTATGATAAGAGACGGTAACAAGACACTGTCAGGGAGGCATGGAGAATCTCAAATTCCACATATGATGCAAAGCTCCATTCTTCATGAAAGACGAGGTATATGGTGAGGAGCTCAGGATACTTTGTTTTCCTTATAAATAATGCAATACAGTTGCTCACATGTCATCCCATAAATGGGCAAACACAATGCACATGAACTAGGTCAGCCAGGTTCAAGGCAGTCTCTGAGCAGAAGCCTGCCCACAATTCTAAGAGGGAAATAGAACCTTCCTTTTTAGGCAGATGGCTAAATACAATGAGTTGTTTTGTAGGATCCTGCAACCCTTTCCCCAGTCAGATCCTTTTAGCTCTGGATACATATACCTCACTATTGTTTAGTGCAATGGACATCAGCATTTTTTATTATGTACTCCATTAGTAAAATATTGTTATATCTCCAGTATATATATATATATATATATATATATATATATATATATATATATTCATCAAGTCATAGGCTATGTATATTGAATTTTAGTAAAGCTTAATCTATTCTTTATTTTTAAATAATACATGAGTATCAATGCTGATATTTTCCTCCACTCCTCAATAAATTACCGGGTTCTTGGTTTTGGAGAAGCAGCTTGAATTAGGAAGCATCCTCACAGGAAGTATGTCTTCTTTAGACCTTTCTTGCTTCATGACAGTCTCTTCAAAATATGCAGAGAAGGGAGTCAAAGGCTGCAGCCATACCAGCACATGTCAGCAATTCTCTTTGACCACAAGAGAAACAGTGAGTGGGGCAGAGGGTGAGTTTTCATCTGCTTATTTCTTAGAGTGAGATTCTGGATGGACAAAGCAACATGACTCCCTTTGAGATTAGGCCAGAGTGGAAGGAGAAGAGGATTTGCCATGCCCCTCTGTTTAAGGTACTAGCAGAAGCTATCAGACAACAAAGGTGAAGACTCTTGTGTTCTCCCTGGAAAAAGGTATCTTCTACAGGCAACACAGGTCTCTCCACAGTTATTATGCTCTAAAGCAAGGCTCTTCCTTCAGTTCTACTTATTTTTCTCTGCAAACGTTTCCTTTCTCTGGTATCCCTATTAAGTACCCAGAGTCTTCATTTCTTTCTCCTCAGAACAATGAGGCTATGCTACTAAGAAAATATTGTGATAAATAGATTTCATCTCCATTTTATTTGATAAATGTTATTGAGATCCAAGTCTTCCAGGTTGAGAAACAAGTTATTGATCAGGCACTACTCCTCCAAGAATTATGTGCTTAAAGAGTATTCCCCATTGCTACTGGTTTAGATGTCAGTAACCAGATCTCCTAAGCACTGAGGCCATGCCACATACCACTCTGCCTCCCAGAACAACCTCCACCTGCAGCCTGAACAATTAGCTGAGTCAGATCATACTCAGATTTTTTTTTACTCAGATTATTTTTTACTGGAAAAGAGCCAACTCTTCTCCATTTATCTGTCACACAGGTATAAAAAAGATCATGGACCAGCATTCATGATACACTGGAATTAATACCTGGGTTTGAGATCTGTAGAAAGAAGTATAGAATGATGGAAGGGTGGCAAGGTGAGCAAGAGAAGTACAAAACAAGGTCAGCAAGGCCTTCATGAAGCTAATGTTAGTACATCTATGGAAAGTGTACCTTATGTCACCCTTGAAAGTGTAGTGTAATTGGGTGGATTTCTTGGTTTCTCTGAGAGTGACTTCTAGTTTTACACCTACGCCGAGAGGGAAACATTGGGCACATTCTTTTGGAGATGGAAAAGGTTCCATGTAGTTTGGAAAGGATAGGTGTAGGGTTTACCTTAAAGTGGACACTGGCTTTAAGGTCCAAGTAAATTTCCAGGTCATGAATTCATCAAATATTCATTAAGAGCTCTTCTGGACCACAAACAGCATCAGAGGCCTAAAGCAAATAGGGCACAAGCTCTGTGTACAAGAAGCATGTAGTAATTTAGGGGCAATAGAAGTTAAGTTCATAATAATAAAGAAGTGTAATAGCAGGTGTATGTAATGTCCAGTAGAGGCAAACATGAAAAAGAGAGCAATTATGTTAGATAAGAATACTTCAAAAAGGAAAGGCTGACAGAGCTGAGAGGGTCTTGAAGGATGAATGGCAGTGACAGCATGTTAACTGGGGTAAGATATTCCACTGGAAACAACCTGACAAATAGCATAACATAAACAAGAACTGTATGTAGGTCCATAAGGTTACAGCATGGGATATCTGTAGGGATATGGCTGGTAAAAGAGGACAGGCAGGTAGGCAAGGAAAAGATCATGGAAGACTTTGTGTACCATGCTGAGATTTCTGGAATTTATCTTGTATGCAAGTGGGAATTACTGAAAGTTTTTGAGAAAGGAAATGTATTTTAGGATGAATTGGGCCTATTGAATTCCTTATCACTTTGCTGAGTATTTCAAAATGGGAGTTCTCAAATTCACTAGAACACACATGACATATTTCCACTTGAAACTTGCTTCCATAAAACATTATTACAAGTAAGGTAGGGGATGTTATGTTTAATTTTGGGCACACTAGATATAACTCCATTCTTTCCTCTCCCTTTCTGAAGGAAGCTTATCAGATTTTAAGCAAAGGAGGGGTGGGTCTATCATAAAGATAATATTGAAAAGAAAACAAACAATTTATGAAGTTCACTACTGAATTACTATGAGTAACTGAACACTAGTCTACACCAGATTAGGGCCTGCCAGTGGATTATAACAATGAGTGACCACCACTGTTATAAACACATATTTGCAAGCATGGTGGTTCTTATCTTAAAAAGTCTAGGGAGTATAGGAAGATGGCTGTAGAGCAGGAGGACCCAAGGTTCAACCTCATCCCATAAATACAATTAGATAACTATCAAATCATCTTAAATACCCCCAGAAATCAACCTGAAGACTGGCAGAACAAACTGTACAACTAAAGGTAGAGAAGAAGACACATCAAATAAGGTAAGAAGTACAGAATGCAGTTTGGGAGAGAAATGGACCTTAGAGAAGAAGCAACAGTCAATGAGAGGGGAGAGACACTGACTAGCACACAGGGGAGCCCACAGGGAAGACAAATCCCCATAGCAATTGGCTTGAAAAGCAATAGTGATGCATTTTGTGAGTCCTTGCAACCAGAAGGGCTTAAAGCCTGGAGTTTTAAAAGGTCATCAGGCTTGACTCGGGGAGAGCTCTGAAGGCACTTCTCTTGGAGAGAAGGCAAGGAAATAGCCTGTGGACAGTGAGGAAACAGTGATCTGAAGAACATCTGGAGCACACAGTAGGGAGATTATCTGCTCATCTCCCAGTGTGTCCCAGAGAAGCACTATTCATGAAGAGATGCCTCTGGGAACAAAGAAACTGGCAGGTACCATCCCCCCCCAACCCCTCAGTATAAACACAAAGCCACCTATGGGAATGAGCCCAGTGCCTACACTCACTACCTGACTTACACCAATAACTGTCCCCTCCCTCCCTCTAACTTCCCCCCACCTCCTCACCCAGCTCTCTGATGGAATTGCCCTTCCCAATCATTCTTGCTTCAGTCCCAGCACAGCAGGCCCCTTCCCCCAGAAGACAAGCCCAAACCCCTGCTCACAGCATGTCTCATGACCCAGGAGTTTCTTCTTCATAAGGCTATTACCTTCAAGAACAGGAGAAGTAGCTGACTTTACTAACACACACAAGCAGGCACAGGGACTTAGACAAAATGAGAAGACATAGGAATTTGTCCCAAATGAAAGAATGAGACAAGGTCATGGCCAGACATCTAAGTGAAACAGATATAAGTAACATGCTTGATAGTCATAAAGATACTCATGAGACTCAAGAAACGAGTGGAAGACATGAGTGAGACCCCTAACACAGAGATAAGGAATAACATAGCAGAGTAAAGGGCTCAACACACTTGATGGAATGAACGGCAGGCTGGAAGAAGCAGAGGAATGAATCAATGACCTAGAAAATAGAGTATTGGAAAATAATCAAGCTGAACAAAAGAGAGAAACAGATATCCAGATCTAGGAGGCAGAGAGAAACCCCAACAAAATCAACAAAAGCACATTCACATCACGACATATTATAATTGAGGTGGCAAAATATAGTGATAAAGAAAAAATTGTAAAAGCAGCAAGACCAAAAAGAAGGCAAAAAAAAAGGGGGGGGGTGGGGGGCATGACAAAATAAGATAGTTACATACAAGGGAAACTACATGAAGCCAACAGAAGATTTTCCACCAGAAACTTTTTAGGCCAGAGTGAAGTGGCATGATCTATTCACAGTCCTGAATAGGAAAAATCTGCAGCCAAGAATATTCTATCAGGCAAAACTATCATTCAAAATAGAAAGAGATAAAGAGGAGTGCCTGTGGCTGGTCTGAGTGCAGTGGTGTTTACAAGAGGAGTGCCTGGGTGGGGCTCAGTTCTGACTTTGGCTCCGGTCATTATCTCAGGGTCCTGGGATTGGGCCCCACATCAGGCTCCCTGGTCAATGGGGAGTCTGCTTTTCCCTCTCCCTTTATTCCTGTCCCTCTCCCCTTTCTTTCTCTCTCTCAAATAAATAAATAAAATCTTTCTTAAAAAGAGATAAAGAATTTCCTAGGCAAATGAAATCTAAAGTTGTTCATGACCAGTAAAACAGCCCTACAGAAAATTTTAAATGGGACTCTTTGAGTAAAGAGGAAAGACCAAAAGTAACAGTATGAAGGTAGTAAACAAAGAACAGAAAAAATAAATATTTCTGTAAAATATCGCCCAAAGAATTCACAAAACAAAAATATGTAAAATGTGACACCATACACCTAAAATGTGGGGAGGAAAGGAGTAAAGAATGGGTTCAAACTTAAACAACCATCAACTTAATATAAACTGCTATATGCAGATGTTATATGCAAACTTAATGGTAGCCACAAATCAAAAACCACTAATAAGTATATGAAGAATAAAGAGAAAGAAATATAAATATATCACTAAAGAAGACCAGCAAACTATGAAAAAGAGAAAGACAAGGCCTTCAGAGAAAAATCTTCAGAAACAACCATAAAACAAGTAATAAAATGGCTAAAAATATGCCCCTATTGATAATTACTTTGAATGTAAATGGACTAAGTGCTCCAATCAAAAGACATAGGATGACAGAATGGATTAAAGAAAAAAAAAAGCAAGATCCATCTGTATGCTACCTACAAGAGACTTATTTCAGATATAAAGACCCATGCAGACTGAAAGTGAGAGGATGGAGAAACATCTATCACACAAATGGATGTCAAAAGAAGGCCAGAGTAGCAATACTTTCATCGGAGAAAATAGACTTCAAAACAAAGACTGTAAAAAGAGACAAAGAAGGACATTATACAATAATAAAGAGGACAATCCAACAAGAAGATATAGCAATTGTAAATATTTATGCACCCAACTTAAGTGCACCCAAATACATGAAACAGTTAATAATGAACATACAAGAAATAGTCAATAATAATAAAATAATGGCAGGGGACTTTAACATCCCACTAACATCAATGGACAGATCATCTAAACAAAATCAACAAGGAAACAATGGCTCTAAATGACACACTGGACCTGATGTTTTTAACAGATATATTCAGAACATTCCATCTTAAAACAGCAGAAAATACACTCTTTTTCAAGTGCACATGGAACATTCTCCAGAACAGATCATGTTAGGCCACAAAATAAGCCTCAATAAATTAAAAAAAAAAAAGACAAAGTCATGCCACGCATCTTTTCTGACCACAGCACTATGAAACTAGTAGTAAACCACAGGAAAAAAAACTATGGAAAGACCACAAATACATGGAGGTTAAATAACATGCTACTAAACAATGAATGGGTCAATCAGTAAATAAAAGAAGAAATAAAAAATTACATGAATGAAAAACAACAATTCAAAATCTTTGGTATGCAGCAAAAGCAGTTCTAAGAGAGAAGTTTGTAGCAATACAGGCCTACCTCAAGAAGCCAGAAAAATCTCAAATAAATAACCTAACCTTATACCTAAGGGAGCTATAAAAAGAACAAAAAACAAAACCTAAAGCCAGCAGAAGGAAGGAAATAATAAATATTAGAGCAGAAATAAATGATATAGAAACTAAAAAAGTAATAGAACAAATCAATGAAACCAGGTGTTGGTTCTTGGCAAAAATCAATAAAATTGATAGTCTCACCACACTTATCAAGAAAAAAGAGAAAGGACTCAAGTAAATAAAGTTACAAATGAGAGAGGAGAAATAATAACCAACACCACCGAAATACAAGCAATTACAAGAGAATATTATGAAAAACTACATGCCAACAAATTGGACAACCTAGAAGAAATGAATAAATTCCTATAAACATATAAATTACTAAAACTGAAACAGGAAGAAATAGAAAATTGGAATAGACAGATTACCAGCAAAGAAATTGAATCAGTAATCAAAAAAATTCCCAACAAACAAATGGCCAGGACCATCTGGCTTCATAGGTAAATTCTACCAAACATTTAAAGAAGAGTTAATACCTATCTTTCTCAAACTATTCCAAAAAACAGAAAAGGAAGGAAAACTCAAATTCATTCTGAAGCCAGTATTACCCTGATACCAAGACAAAAACAAAAACAAAACAAAAAGGAGAACTACAAGGCAATATCACTAAAGAAGACAGATGCAAAAATCCTCAACAAAATACTAGCAAACTGAATCCAATAATACATTTAAAAAATCATTTACTAAAATCAAGTGGGATTTATTTTTGCAATGCAAGGGTGGTTCAGTATTCATAAATCAATCAACATGATACATTATATAAATAAGAGAAAGATTAAAAACCATATACTCATTTCAATAGATGTAGAAAAGGTGTCTGAAAAAGTACACTATCCATTCATGATAAAAACCTGAGCAAATTAGGTTTAGAGGGAACATAACATGATAAAGCCTATTTATGAAAATCCCACAGTTAGCATCATCCTCAATGGTGAAAAACTGAGAGCATTTCCCCTAAGGTCAGGAACAACACAAGGATGTCCACTCTCATCACTTTTATTCATTAGTACTGGAAGTCCTAGCCACAGTAATTAGACAACAAAAAGAAATAGGCAGCATCCAAATCAATAAGGAAGAAGTCAAACTTTCACTATTTGCAGATAACATGATACCATATGTAGAAATCCTAAAAGACTCCACCAAGAAACTACTAGAACTGATAAATTAATACAATAAATCAAAGAATACTAAATCCATGTACAAAAACCGGTTGCATTTCTACATACTAATAATGAAGCAGCAGAAAGGGAGATTAAGATAACAGTCCCATTTATAGTTGCACTGAAAATAATAAGATACCTAGGAATAAACCTAACCAAAGAGATGAAAGACCTATAATCTGGTAACCCTAAAACACTGATGAAAGAAACTGAAGATGACACAAACACATGGAAAAACAACCCGTGTTCACGGATTGGAAAAAGAAATATTGTTAAAATGTCTATACTACCCAAAGAAATCTACACATTTAATGCAATCCATATCAGAATACCAATAGCATCTTTCGCAGAAGTAGAATGAACAACCCTAAAATTTGTATGGAACCACAAAACACCCTGAATACCCAAAGCAATCTTGAAAAAGAAAAGCTAAGCTGGAGGCATCACAGTTCCAGACTTCAAGTTGTATTACGAAGCTATAGTAATCAAAAGAGTATGGTACTGCACAAAAAAATGACATCCAGATCAATAGAACATCCAGAATAGAAAATCCAGAAATAAAACTGAAATTATATGATCAATTAATCTTCCACAAAGCAGGAGAGAATATCCAGTGGGAAAAAGAAAGTCTCTTCAATAAATGGTGCTGGGAACACTGGACAGCAACATGGAAAAGAATGAAATTAGACCACTTCTTACACCATACACAAAAATAAATCCAAAATGGATTAAAGACCTAAATGTGAGACTTGAACCATAAAAATCCTAAAAAAAAAAAAAACCCACAAGCAGTAACCTCTTTGATATAGGCTATCACAACTTCTTTCTAGATAGGTCCCCTGAGGCAAGAGAAACAAAAGCAAAAATAAGCTATTGAACTTTATCAAAATAAAAAGCTTCTGTACAGCAAAGGAAACAATTAACAAAACTAAAAAACAACCTATGGAACAGAAGAAGATATTTCCAAATGACATATCAGATAAAAGGCTAGTATCCAAAATATATAAAGAACTTACAAAACTCAACACCCCAAAACAAACAATTCAATTAAAAATGGACAGAAGACATGAACAAACATTTCTCCAAATGTTTGGAGACATACAGATGGCCAACAGATACATGAAAACATGCTCATCATCAGTTACCATCAAGGAAATGCAAATCAAAATTACAATGAGATATTACCTCACATCTATCATAATGGCTAGAATGAAAAAACATAAGAAACAACAAGTGTTGGCAAGGATGTGGAGAAAAAGGAACCCTCTTGCACTGTTCGGAATGCAGACTGGTGCAGCCATTGCAGAAAACAATATGGAGGCTCCTAAAAAGTTAAAAATAGAACTACTCTACAATCTAGCAATCACACTACTGGGCATTTACTCAACAATATAAAAACACTAACTCAAAGGGATGCATGCATCCCTATGTTTATAGCAGCATTATTTATAATAGCTAAATCATGGAAGCAGCCTGTCTACCAATTGATGAATGGATAAAGAAGAAATGTTGTATATCTATACAGTGGAATATTAATTCAGCCATAAAAAGAAAGAAACCTTCCTATTTGCAACAACATGGATGGAGCAAGAGAATATAATACTAGGGGAAGTCAGTCAGTCAAAGAAAGACAAATACCATATGATTTCACTCATATGTAAAATTTAAGAAACAAAACAAATGAGGGAAGGGAAAAAAAGAGGTAGAGACAAATCAAGAAACAGACCCTTAATTATAGGGAACAAACTGATGGTTACCAAGGGGACTGGGGTGGGGAGATGGGTTATATAGGTGATGTGGTTTAAGGGTGCATTTGTTGTGATGAACACTAGGTGAGGTATGAAAATGTACACCTGAAACTAATATAACACTATATGGTAACTAACCAATTAAAAGAAAAACTTAAAAAAAAAATCTAAGAAAAATTTAAAAGAAACAAAAAGAAAAATAATAAGTCTAAACACCCATTTTGCTAATTGAAGAATTGGAATGTATGCACAATTTATATTGTGTATACATACAAATTAGTAATGCAATTAGAGATCATAATATATTCACTAACACAAATATAGTCATGTTTATCTTGTGGATCCACACAGAAGAGAGCATCCCATGCACACCCCCAGTGGTACAGGCCAGCATCCCACAAGGCTGTGGCTTTTCCTCCCAGACCACCTTCACAATGGCCAAGGAGGAATCAACCCCTCTCCTGGAAGTGATCAGTGCCCAAGCAAGGGTTGGGAGGACAGTGTGCCAGCAAGAAGTACACCATCAAGGTTAATCATGGAGACGCAGGTAGAGACTATCAAGAGCAGAAAGTGGGTGATGAATGGAGAAAATCTTCATATAGGAAGGAAAACATTTGTGCCTGGTAATTTATTTTCTCTTGCACAAGGATTGTATATTTCTCTTTAGTGAGAGGGAAGTGGGAGGTTGTCTTTCTTTGCGAGTCCAAAGTATTTCTGTGCTTAACTACCACCCCTAAGTTCATTGTCATGATATAACTTGTATCTCAGGTGAGCCACCTCACTCTTTGAATATGATCTTTTAAAAGAATATAATTCTTTTGAAACAAGTGATATTTGTCATATATATGGAGCTTGAATAGAGGACACAAATATGTGCTTAGGGGGAGAAGGACATGCCTTGAATTCTGAAATCCCATCTGTTTTTTTTAAGTTGCAAATTTGAGCCAAAATAGTAAAAATTAAAAAGTGCTGGAAACAATCTAAATAGCCTACAAAAGGAAAATGGGGCAGTAATAGGTAACACATGGAAAGAAGGAGTATTATGCAGCTGCTAAATTAGTGCTAAGGAAATTAGTACTAGTCACTAAGTACTATGCTAAATGAACAAGTGTAGAATACAAACTGACATACACTATAACTACCAACACGTGAAACAGACACAGATATGGTTAAACCCTGAGCTTAACTTGGACATGTTATAATGAAAAGAGTTGACGTATTACTGCAGTAGGGAGATGAGTGTGTTCTACTTACTTTCTCTTTTTCCTATTTTCCATAAGTTTTCTTTAGTGACAGTATCATAACATAATATCATGAAAATAGCACAACAAAAATTATATTTTAAAAATCTGTGATACAAACAGGACTTTGATGTATGATAAATTTGTATTTTACCAACAAATAAACTAATTCAGCTCATTCTGGAGACAACAAAGCATTTGTCCCATTATCCATGTGACAATATGTACTTATGATATTTACTCAAAGAAATGAGGATGGACAATTTTTTTTCAAAGAAATGGAACAAATAATCCTAAAATATATATGGAACCAGAAAAGACCCCAGATAGCCAGAGGAATGTTGAAAAAGAAAACCAAAGTTGGTGGTATCACAATTCCAGACTTCAAGCTCTATTACAAAGCTATAATCATCAAGACAGTATGGTACTGACACAAAAAACAGACACATATATCAATGGAACAGAATAGAGAGCCCAGAAATGGACCCTCAACTCTATGGTCAGCTAATCTTTGGCAAAGCAGGAAAGAATGTCCCATGGAAAAAAAGAGAGTCTCTTCAACAAATGGTGTTGGGAGAATTGGACAGCCACATGCAGGAGAATGAAACTGGATCATTTCCTTACACCACACACAAAAATAGACTCAAAATAGATGAAAGACCTCAATGTGAGACAAGAATCCATCAAAATCCTTGAGGAGAACACAGGCAGCAACCTCTTCGACCTCAGCTGCAGCAACTTCTTCCTAGAAACATCACCAAAGGCAAGGGAAGCAAGGGCAAAAATAAACTACTGGGACTTCATCAAGATCAAAAGCTTTTGCACAGTAAAGGAAATAGTCAACAAAACCAAAAGACAACTGACAGAATGGGAGAAGACATTTGCAAATGACATGTCATATAAAGGGCTAGTATCCAAAATCTATAAAGAACTTCTCAAACTCAACAACCAAAGAACAAATGACCCAATAGAGAAATGGACAGAAGACATGAACAGACATTTCTCCAAAGAAGACATCCAAATGGCCAACAGACACATGAGAAAGTGCTCAACATCACTCAGCATCAGGGAGATACAAATCAAAACTACAGTGAGATACCACCTCACACCAGTCAGAATTGCTAAAATTAACAAGTCAGGAAATGACAGATGTTGGCGAGGATGCAAAGAAAGGGGAACCCTCCTACACTGTTGGTGGGAATGCAAGCTGGTCTAGCCACTCTGGAAAACAGTGTGGAGGTTCCTCAAAAAGTTGAAAATAGAGCTACCAGCAATTGCACTACTGGGTAGTGAAAATAGAGAACCAGCAATTGCACTACTAGGTATTTACCCTAAAGATACAAATGTAGGGATCCGAAGGAGCATTTGCCCTCGAATGTTTATAGCAGCAATGTCCACAATAGCCAAGCTGTGGAAAGAACCTAGATGTCCATCAACAGATGAATGAATAAAGAAGATGTGGTGTATATATATACAAGGGAATACTATCCAGTCATCAAAAGAAATGAAATCTTGCCATTTGCAACGATGTGGACGGAACTAGAGGGTATTATGCTAAGTGAAACAATCAGAGAAAGACAATTATCATATGATCTCTCTGATATGAGGTATTTGAGAGGCAGGGTCGGGGGTCGTGGGGGGTAGGGAGGGAAAAAATGAAACGAGATGGGATCGGGAAGGAGATAAACCATAAGAGACTCTTAATCTCATGAAACAAAGTGAGGGTTACTGGGGGATGGGAGGGTAGGGATAGGGTGGCTGGGTTATGGACACTGGGGAGGGTATGTGCTATGGTGAGTGCTGTGAAAGGTGTAAGCCTGATGATTCACAGACCTGTACCCCTGGGTCAAATAATACATTATATGTTTTAAAAAAATGAGGATGGAGAAGCAGCCTTCCATCCTTGAAAGCTTATCCTGGGTATCAGAGGAGTTAAAGGAAATCAGCTAACCCAACACTTCACTAACTGCCACTTTAATGAAGGCTTATATATCCCATCTCCATTGAAAATTCATCCTTACTCATTCCAGCTAATATGAACCTTCTCGTTTTTGAACATCCACAGTCTGTCCATACTATTTATAAGAGGGTCTGAATCTACATTGTATTGTTAATAACTCTGTGTGTTTTTGTTGATTATAAACTCCACAAGACTTTGTTCTTTTTCTCTGTATTGCTCCTCAGTGTCCTGCTCATAGCAAATAGGCATAGGGTAAAAGTTTCAAGATACGGTCATCGATGAGCAAGACAACAGCATACTCAGTCACATTTCAGCCAGGTGCAGATCACTTCCAAAAAAAAGATATGGCTGACTCTAAAAGGTTAAGTGAGCCTCAGCTGGAATTCTGACCACATTTCAAAGACACTGCACTGTCCTCTAGATCATCCATTTGTTTGTCATCCTTATCTACTCCTTTGCACCCACTTTGGTCTAGAAATGATGGGTTATTAGTAAAAGGTAACATTCTTACATGTCCTGAGAAGACAAGTTTCCATGGTAGGTGGCCATTACTAATTAATTTCCTAAAACTACCTGATGTGTGAGTGCACTCCTTTATTTTCAAAAAAAACTGAAGGACTTCACAGTTGCTAACGTTTAGTCATTATCTTCATAGGAAACCCTCTTTAAGAGTTTTATTTAAGACCTTATGTTAATATTTTCTCAGTGTGTTCCAGTTATTTATTACTGTATAAAAAATCACCCCAAAACTTAGAGGGTCAAAACAGTAGTAATTTTATTATCCTCCCTGGATTTGGGAAGGCTCAGCTGGGTCATTCTCTTTGGGTGTCTTGTGAGGCTACAGTCTTGTGAGTAGACTCAAGGCAGCAGGGTCTACAGCAGCTAGGAGCTGGTTAGGCATCTCTCTGTTCATGCAGTCTTATAGGAAGAGGAGGTAAAGGGGAAGCCTTAGGTTTCTAAGTGTCTCAAAGACTGTCAAGTAGGAAAAAAATCTAGGAAACATCAGCATTTCATGGGTACTATGTAAATAATACTGTTAATAGATTTTAATCTAACTTCAATGGAAATGTTGCTGACATACTGTGGATGCAAGGTTTGCTAGTCATTCAGAATCTCTTCCCAAGCTATTTATGCCTATTACAATATAATGAATGAAATTAGGATGAATTTTAGCTGCCTTTATAATGCTAGAAATTGTACACAATGAGGGTGCTATGGTAAATATGAAGGAAAATGCTCATAATTCATAAATTTAAAACTTGATTAATTGTCTCATTTAGTTGTTCCAGTATCAATAGTTGCCTAAGGAATTTAGGGTTATAGGTGATCTCAGTGTAGAGATGTGGCAGTCCCTTCCTGCACTCTATCCCTCCCAACCAAAGGAGCTATAGGGAAATCAGCCTTAGATAGACGACAAATGCTATTTCTGCTTTACTCCTTGGATTGAAATATTTCATATTAAAAGATATTCATAACAAATTATGGCTTGGAACATGTTCAAACCAACCTTAAAAAATGAAATGTATTTGCTATGATTCCATAAAACATTTCAGCATATGGAATTCTCTAAGGCCAGTTTTTTCCATTGTTTTATTTATTTATTTTTTTCAGTCGACTAGGATCTGCTGTTGCCAAAAATCATGCAATGTCTATAGCTGAAAGAGAGTTATGCAATTGAAACTCCTGCCCAGGGGCGCCAGGGTGGCTCAGTCTGTTAAGCATCTGCCTTCTGCTTAGGTCATGATCTTGGGGTCCCTAGTCACATTGAGCTCCCTGCTCAGTGAGGAGCCTGCTTCTCTCTCCTTCTCTCCCTCTGATCCTTCCCCAGCTTGTGCTTTCTCTCTCTCTCTCAAATAAATAAAATCTTAAAAAAAAGAAACTTAAAAAAAACTCCTGCCCATAGACATTTAAAAGACAAATGATATATCAAACTATTATAAAAATGACATTGTGTCTGCATTCCTTTATAGTAAAAAACATATCATTTATCTTGCTTGTTTTAACAGGAGCATTCCATTTTTGTCTTTGCATTGATCGTTTCTCACTGCATCTTGTTCCCATCCCTTCCATCTGCATTATAATTTTTGTTGCTTCTGACTTGTGTCCACTTTTGTTTCTTTCCAACATTATTTGCTCTATATTTCCCTTCTCTGTTTAACTTGACTTTCACTTTCCAGATGACTATTTTTCCATTAAATGCAAATTACAGGGTGAGGAACATATTTTGGGATTAGGAATGATTACCAAGGAGAGAGATTGGAAAGCACATGATCTACACAGATCCACACAGGTGACATAGTTCATATATATACCTAAGAAAGACCAAATGAGACTCATAAAGAGATACAAAATAGTATTATATAAAGTGAGGGTCTAAAAGCTAACATGACACTATAATTAACCTCACAGGGCTGCCATGTAAAGGTAAGTGTCAAGCAGAGTATCAGAGGGATGGTGGCATTTCAAAGGCAAAAGAAGGAGCAAGTCACATACAAGGTGATGACAAATAGATGAGCTTAATTGTAGTGTTTGATTTCCTAAAGGTCAAGAAAAGAGTAAGTGTGAGTCCCAGCAATAGGTTCTCCTGCAGGTTCCATAAATTTGTCACAATTCTCCCTCCTTTTTCTTTTTTCCTTGTCATGTGCTAAACAATCTGAATGCATATACTTTAAATCATCTCCGTGTCCTCACCACTAACTTATTTCATGTCAGACAATGTGGCTGCATTTCATTTTTTTAAATATATTTTTTAAGATTTTTATTTATTTATTTGACACAGAGAGAGATCACAAGTAGGCAGACAGGCAGGCAGAGAGAGAGGAGGAAGCAGGCTCCCTGCTGAGCAGAGAGCCCGATGCGGGCCTCGATCCCAGGATGCTGAGATCATGACCTGAGCCAAAAGCAGAGGCTTTAACCCACTGAGCCACCCAGGCACCCTGCATTTCATTTTTATCAACAAAAAGTTCTCAGAGATCACCAAAGACCTGATCTCTTTGTCTATTTCTGTTCTTGAGCTCAGCTTCTCGTATATTAGACTTCATTCACCATCATCTTCTTGACTTTATTTTAAGGAACATTGTACACTTGCTTTCCCTTCTAAATTGAGGTCTGCCAAACCTTTCCTAAAAAGTGGTCTTCCCATCTCCTTCATGCGTAAAAGGCAGTTCTCTTCCAAAGTTTACTTGGGGTTTTGTACCCTTTCTTCAATGCTCTATTCTTTTCCAGCCAATAATTCCCACATGCACTCAATACATGTTTGCATGTAACTCTCCCAATGCAATCCTCAGCTCCATATTTCTTACTGATTATAGGTTGTCATCACAGACTTCTTGCCAATGACAAGTGAAATATAATCACGACTAAGTTTGTTATAAAGTCCCTATTCCTGATTCATGACAAACCCCCACTTTCATGTCATTTTCTTTGACTTTATTGATGACGAGGATAATCTCTTGTCTCCTTGTGCCCTTACTCATGGGGGGATATCTTCAGGTTCTTTTTTTCATTTCTTCATTCTGCCAAGTCCCTGTATTTCTCCCTCCCTTATAGGTCTTAGACACATTTCTTCCTCTATTTCTGAAACTACAGTCTTCATCTGATCTCCAACACATTCACAACTGTTCAAGGGTATTCATCACCCCCATGTTGTCAATCCATCCTTTTGTTCTCCCAAGTTCAACTTATATGAGAGCAACTTGCTTTTCCATAAGTCTCCAGACTCATCACAAAGCATTTGCTCAATAAATGGTGGAGGCTGATACTTCCTGTCACTTGAGACTATACCTTAGATGCATTTTATTTTCTTCCTTTTTTTTCCTTAGTGCCTAGAATGCTTTTTGAAATGAGACTACCATCCTCCACGTATTCAAATTTCTCCTGGTAATTGTGATGTTTTGGGAAAATAATTTTAGTAGTATCTTGGTGAAGGATTTGCAAAGATTTAAGTGAGTCTTTCTTTCTTTCTTTCTTTCTTTCTTTCTTTCTTTCTTTCTTTCTTTCTTTTTCTTTCTTTCTCTTTCTTTCTTTCTTTCTTTCTTTCTTTTTGAGACCTCACAGTTACTTTTTATCTGATTTTTATTGTCTGCTTAACTTGGCCTCTAAACCCACAGGACAGAAATTAGGTATAAAAGTGTTCAGTCATGAGAACAGCATCGGCACTTAGTCAATAATGCACTGTCTACTTCTTGCTCTGGCTTTGCAAAGTGAATGAAAAATCCTACATGGAAAAGGCTGTAATGAAAAGATACACCATGGCCAAGAGGATATTGTACAGATCATATCATCACTTAGGTCACATGATAAATTTTCTCCGTAAAGGAGAGTTCGCACATTCGGAGAAGAAAGTGCATCCAAAATTACAGTGTTGGCACAGCTCAGGCCAAATTGTTTCGGTTGTTACTAGTAACCATATAAACAGAAACACAGAATCTTCAGTAGCATATAATTAAAGACTTCTAGAGAATTGATCTCTATAAATACTGAGATTGTAAGTATTCAGTTTATATAGGTTTTTAAATAGAAGTGAGCTGACTCACAAACATTATTTAAAATGTACACAAACTACTCACTTCTTGGTACATAGCTATTATTTGATTACAAAAATAAAACATTGCTAATGAAATAATTTCCAGAATATATGCTCAAATTAATTGGCACAGTGGTCTAATTATAAGATGTAAAGAATACAAGGTGATCCTCTTCTTTCATTGCATAGGAGTCACAAATTAAAAATCACAAAAGCTTCAGTTCTCATATGACTTTTTAGTTTCTCTCTTTCAATTGGTAGATTCTTAGTGTTTGTTTCCCTCTCTGGTAAGCCATAAGAGACTCTTAATCTCAGGAAACAAACTGAGCGTTGCTGGAGGAGATGCATGTGGGAGGGATGGGTTGGTTAGTTGATGGACACTGGGGAGGGTATGTACTATAGAGAGTACTGTGAATTGTGTAAGACTGAAGATTCACAGACCTGTACCCTTGAAACAAATAATACATTACATGTTAATTTTTTAAAAAGACTTGAAAAAAAATTTAAAAATTGGTAGACTCAAATGTTATTATTCTTCCCCTTCCACTCTTTCCTAAAATGTCACCCCCCTATTCCAGCTGCTAACCTACTGCAAGGTATTGCTGGGAGGTAGCACCACATCAAATGCACCCACTAAATATGATGCACATTCGTGTTATAGATACTGTTCTAGGCATTTGGATATAACAGTGGGCTACTTCAACAGAAATCCTCTCCCACATGGAGTTTACATTCTAGAAGGATAAATGAACAATAAACGAAATGAAGGAGAAAATTACGTGGATACGCAGAATTAAGGATACCCAGGGTGAGGGCAAGGACAAATGATCATGGTAAGCCTCATTAAGGAAACAGATGAGTAGATGACAGACTTAAAAGAGGTGGAGGAGTTAGCTATCTGTGGAAAAAGCATACCTGATAGAAGAACAGCAAGCGCAAAGGTCTTGGGGCAGGAGCATTTCAAGAGGGTCTCAGGAATGGCAAGGGGACAATTGTGGTAGAGCAGAGAGTGATGGAAGGTTTTATGAGAGGAAGGTGGAGACATAAGAGTCAAATCTCATAGGACATAATGAGCTGTTAAAAGGATTTTGGCTTTTACAGTGTGTGAGATGAAAAGCCATTATGGGATTTTGAGTAGAAAAGTGACAGGGTCTTATCTATATTTTAAAAGATCACTTTGGCTGCTATGTTGAGATAGCTTCTAGGGAATCAAGAGAGGAAGCTGAGAGACAATTTAGGAGTCTTTCACAGTCAAGAGATGATGGCAGCTTGTATCAGAGTGGTTGCAATGGAGGTGGAGAGAAGTGGTAGGATTAAGGAGATATTTTGAATATAGAGTCAATAGACTTTTCTGAAAGATTATGTGTGAGATGTGAGAGAAGAGAGGAGTCCAGGATAACTCCAAGTTACTTTGGTCTGAGCAACTGAAATGGGAAAGACTGCAAGCTAAAAAAAATTGGGGTGGGGGGTGAGTGGGGAGATCAGAAATTTAGTTTAGGACGTGTTAAGTCAAACAATGCATTCATACTATCCAAATTCAATAGCACTTAAAACTTAGAAGTCCCAGGAATGAGACAGCTTTTATAAGTCACTCCCTAACTTATCCCAGATTTTACTAGAATCTTAAGTCACAGCAAGGGCACAGAGCGAGAAAGAAAATTTCTATAGTAGGCTCATGAATCAAAGAGATTGTTAGGCTATTATTTTTGGTGCTTTCAAAGCAAAAAGTAGGGAGAGGAGGAATGCAGTATGTTGTTTGAAAGATAAAACAAGCCCAAGGTTTTTATTTTGTCTCACCTCTAGGAAAAAAAATTCATAATTATAGTACACTAGCTGAATCATCTTCTCTGGGCTATGACTCAGACAAATCAATGCTGTACAGGTCTCTTGAAGGAGGTTCTCCTTTAGCTGGAGGAAATGAAAGTGACTAAGAGCCAGCCAGCAAGGTTGGTATCCAAAGTGGGAGATCACTTCTTTTTCCTCTCATGCTAGACACTGCTTAGTTACTTTACTAATTTCAGACTATTGTGGGTGGGGAATGATTTGGGAGGAAAGAACAGAATTAATATTATGTAGGCAAATGTGCGAAGGGAAATTCATACAATTTATTTTCAGTTAGACTGTAACTGATTATTCAAAAACTTCTCTGATGTGCTTGTAAATAATTAATAAATTTTGACACATTGATTCATTCAACAGTAAATATTTAACATTGTTCACTAACATCATGGATTGTATTTGTGGTCGGGGTAAAAAACATAAGAAATGACCCTTGCCCTCAAGATCACTGTAAGCCTTCCCAGCCTATATGAAGTTTATTTCTTACAGTAATCTGAATGCCATATATCATGATTTGGAATGGCCACAAGACAGCAATTGACTAAATGAGGTGTTTGCCTGAATAAAACACTGGAAACTCCTCTTGCAGGGTGAGGAAAGAAATCCTCTTTTAAGTGTCAGTGAGGGACAAACAACTGAACCATCTTTTTTTTTTAAGATTTATTTGAGAGAGAAAGAGAGAGAGAGAGAGGGAGGGAGGGAACACAAGTAGGGGGAGGGGCAGAGGGAGATGGAGAAGCAGACTCCCCACTGAGCAGGGAGCCCCATGTGGGACTCGATCCCAGGACCCCGGGATCATGACCTGAGCTGAAGACAGCCGCCCAACGAACCAGGTGCCTCTGAACCATCATTTTTAATGTTGGTTCCCAGCAATCATCTTTCTGCAGTATTTTTCTACATCATAGGATTTAAAAAATTGAATTTCTGCTTTAGAAAAATGTTTAAAATATATATTAATCACATAGAGTCTATTAAAGCATCACAAATACTATTGTATTAGTCAGGTCAGGCTAACAAATGATGTGTTAACAAACAACCCTCAAATCTCAGCACCTTAACATAGAAAGCCAAGTTTTTATTTACACTGAATATCTAATATGGTAAGGAGCTCTCCTCTTCAGAGTCACTTTGAGATCAAAATGCTGGAACACTTAGCCTCCTTAGAGGATGAGCTAATGCCTCACTGAGCATTGGTTTCTTACTGCCTCAGCCTGAAAGTGACTCATACCACTTACCTTAATAGCTGTTGGGCCAAAGCTAATCATATCATTCCTACTAAACTGAAAGAATCCTAGGAATATGAGGACTTATTGGTGAGTGGTTTTCTTTTCCATACCATCTTTTTGTTTATTTTTAAGGAAGTGAAAACACAATAATATGACTCAAAGATAGGGTCTTAGTGACCAAAAGTATGAATGATTCTTCCTTAGAATGTATACAGAAGTAAAAGAGAAAGAAAGAAAGAAAGAAAGAAAGAAAGAAAGAAAGAAAGAAAGAAAGAAAATGTATATAGAAGTCAGTGAAAACCATTAAAAAAAACCTCTCAATTCTTAATAAAAGTAAGACAAAAGGAACAAATTATTCTAGTCAGTAGTGTTTCTACCTAGAATGAGATGCATATGAACCTTGCCTCCCTCAAGACCCACATCAGAGAAGGCCAAACTGAGCCAGAGAATTCTGAGGGTCTAGCAGACAGCAGGCTCAGCACCTCCCTTAGTTAAAGTGCTTACAAAGAAATTAATCTGGCCCAACCATGTAGGGAACCACACAGCCGGAGATTTGCCATAAGCAGGTCATTGTTCCTCATCAGGGTCTTTGAGCATGTATATTACAGGACACAAGTCATATATGGAAAACCGTTTCTACCATTCCATGAAGCCAAACTTTACTGTGGAAGATGGAGACAGAGTGGAGGGAGACCATAATCTATGTTGCAAAGAGTTTGAAGGATTATGGATCAAAATAGGGACTGAGCGCTCACTCATCAGCAGCAACCTCATGGTTTAGAATATTTCCTTCTTCTTTTGGGAAATCGGTCTTTTCAAGTATGACTTTCTAAGAAAAGCCCAGCTTCCCCACCACCTAATGCAAACCACAGAGTCTCTGAAGAATAAGGCAAAGTAGAAAAAGGGATTGAAAACTGGACTTCTTTCCAACATGGTTTAGTTTAAAATCTGGCCATTCTCCACTGATTTACAATCCAGTGATTTTTTTTTTTTAACATCTGTTATCTTCCTTTGGGATCAAGATAAAGCTGTTAAAGAACTGTGGTCTCAGTCTCTGTCTCTCTGTCTCTGTCTGTCTCTTTCTCTGTGTGTGTATGTGTGCGTGTGTGTGTTTCTGATAACCAGCTGTGTTTAGTCCTCCTTAAAGGTCAAAGGAAGGCCCCTTTTTCTTCCCATCTGGCATATTTCTTACAAAGAGCACACTGATATAAACACACATATTCCTCTTGTGCACCAGGTCTTGCCCTTGGATTGATTCCGGGTTAGTCAATGGAACCTCACATATGATTCAGAGGGAGCTATGCCATGTGGGACCACACATTATCTATTTGTAGAATGAATTCTATATTCCAGACAATATTTATGTGCTGTGTAGGATATAAAGTGGACCAAATACAGACTCAACTCACGCAGTAGATTTAGTCCAATAGTTTATCACCTGCATTTAATTAATCTTCCTGAAAACTGAGGAAAACAAAGTTCTATTTATACATCACTTTTCATGGAGGCAATAAAATAAGGAAAACAGCAGAAAATTATCAGGATGGCATGTAGCAAGAAAAGAGACAGAGGGATGGAAGATGGAAGAAGGAAAATATATCTGCTTTGACTCAGTTTATTCCTTTACAGCCAGAACCCTGCTTCAGTTCCACTTCACTGTCAGCCTGTCGAGTATTTCAATGCAAATGATCTAGAATGCACCCATTTCAACAGGAGTAAACACTTATTCCCAAACTGTTTCCTCTAAACTTTCTTATTTTTGTCAATCTTCTCAATATTTATTGTCAGACTTGAAACTACAGTTGTGGTGTTTTTCCCCCTTCTTCTTCTTCAGCTCCCAAACATAGTTACTTGCCCAATTTTATCACACATCAATTTTCATTTTCTATTATCAATGCCACTATGATAACTGAGGCCTCATCTTTCTGTACCCAAATCGTCATCATTGTTTCATAGGCTTTCTCACTTTTATCGTACCAACTCCACACCATCATTTATGATTTCAGTTGACTTTGTTAGGACATTGGAGTTTATTGAGATAATGAAAACTTATGTCCTTGCTCAAAATCTTAACATTCAGAATTTTGATGTAATTGCTTAATGCCTATCTTATAGCTTGCATTTTCAAAAGCATAAGGAATCTGTGGACAGAATGCAACTCTCAAAGGATGGAGGTTTTCTTTCTCAATCTTTTCTACATCTTATAATTGACTTGATTTTGACATCTAAGCCATATTTTACATTCACCCCATTACGCTTTGAAAAGAGACTAAGAGTTATCCAAGGTTTCCAAGGTTGTGATGGTATACCTGTGTGAATCAGGAATCTCCCATACTCCACAATGTCAGTGAGTTCTTTGCCTAATTAATTACTAACCTTAATGAAAACTCAGTCCCAGAATGTGTGATCCCTGAAACACTGAATTGCAATGTTTGACAGAAAAAGACTTTGCAAAATAAAAGATACATTAAATGCAGCCAATTTTTATTAAAATCTAAACCCAAACCCTAATGTTTTGAGGCAAAACCATTATTTATTTAGCTGGAGAAGTTAACTGGTTAATGAAAAGCCACTGAAGTCTCCATTGTTGCTTTTATTGCTGTTACTCTGCATGACAAAATGTGGTTTTAGAAGGTACATTTTATAATGGTAAGATATTTGGATATATGCCTAAGAATCAAGACATGTAAAAACTTTCATTAGTGTTCTAGTAATGCAAGTAACTCAAGCACCTGAAGCAAACTTCATTTGCACTGTCCACAAAAAGAGTTCAGCAAAAGATTATAAAAGTTTAAGAGTATAATTACATGAGAAGTTATAATATCTAAAATACTGAAGCACCAATAGCATTTATCACAATTGGTGATTATAGATTATAGTTTATTAACAGCTTATAAATAGTAATTTACCACTGTAATCTTAGTACACAGCCCACTGTCCGGTATAAAAGCTCAGAAAATTTTTGCGGAACAAATTAATCCTTTTGAGTACCTTACAAACACTCAAAAGATCCATTCACAAGTAATAGGTGAATCACTACCCACTCTTTAAAAATAGCTCATTAAGCTTTCAACAACCACTGATGGCCCAGTATAATTTATGGTTTTAAAAATAATTTTTCACATCTTAAAAATTCACACTTCTCACCAAAATAAAAAGTGCTTTCATTTGATCATTCAGACTTTTAGTTTTTCTAAGCTGAATTGTTCTAACTTGGAAAACACAGTAGTTCTCCCAAGAGATGCCCAGCTCACAATCTGGAGTGGTTAGTTTTAGAGCCGCTTTTGTATCTCAAGTGTGGCCACATGATCTTTTCAGCACATTTGCCTGTTATGCTGCCTCTCAGACAAAGCCTAGTCACTTCACCTTTTATTTTACTTTTTTGGCTTATTACTTACTAACTCACTGTGTTTTGTATGTATGTATTTTATTTTTATTTTATGTATTTTATTTTATTATATATGTATATATAGAGAAAGGGGGGAATGAATCAGAAAACTATCAGCTTTTAATAAGAAAATTTTTCCCACCTTCTAAAATTTATTGGCCTAAACATAAACTGCTTTGTACTTGTTCCTATTGATTCATATTTAAAAGCTGTATTTATTCAGGGTAATACTTTAACCCTCTCTTCTTATCTCTATATTGTAAAAATAGAGGATGTAAAAATCAAATCTATATAGTTTTGTAGAGTGGACATTGGCTATTCTGCCATTTGTTTTCAATGAGAGCACTAACAAGTCAGAACTTGCTCTTGGCTCTTTTAGATTCATTAATGATTTTCACGAACACCCCGTTCTCCTCTTACAGAAGAAACATCTTTTAGGGCTCAGTGGTCTCATGCATTGCTCAATGCACTGGAACATCACCCCCATGGAGCCATGTATCATTGTTGGTGGTTGGGGTGGGTATTTAAAAGAATGAAAAGGAGTCATTATGACTTTTAACACATTGCAAGGTTGTCTCAATGAATGCAAAGTCTTGTGCATACACAGGATTTTGATGAAATAAATAAGAGGCTTATTTATAATTATTATCCTTGTTTCAACAGAAACACTAATATATCTTTCAGTCACATAAGACGTCTTGATGTCAGAGGCATTTTCGACTATCGCGTATCTGAAATCTAAACTGTTCGTTTCTTTTGTGCATGTGAACCAACAAGGGACATTGAAAACACCATGCAGAAAGTACTTTTTTTTTTTTAAAGATTTTATTTATTTATTTGACACAGAGAGAGAGATTACAAGTAGGCAGAGAGGCAGGCAGAGAGACAGGGAGAGAGACAGGGAGAGGAGGAAGCAGGCTCCCCGCTGAGCAGAGAGCCCGATGCGGGCCTCGATCCCAGGACACTGAGATCATGACCTGAGTGGAAAGCAGAGGCTTTAACCCACTGAGCCACCCAGGCGCCTGCAGAGTGTACTTTTGTGGGTGCCTTTGGAATTGGGGTCAGCATGATTCACTTACATCCACATGCTGGACCTTTAAGGGCAATGCCAAAACTGTCCCGGCTGTCCACATAGCTCCATCCATCCAACTAGGAAGTTGTGGTTAGTGGGCAACCTGGGATCACTGTGTGGGGATGTGTTTGCTGAACAATGGGAAGAGGAGCAGAGAGAGAACTGTGCTTATAATGAAGACACAGAGCAAGGGATAGAGATTTAGATTCAAAAGAATTTAGGCTCTATGCAATATTAGAAAGGGAGGGGGATCATGTTTCAACTGGGGTTGTGTCAAAAGTATGCTTTGAAATGTTAGATGGATTCTAAAATATAAGATTTTAGTTTTTTATTTTTTATTAAAATTATTTTAATATAATATGAATACCCAATCATATGGCAAAAGCCTCAGAAATCAGCTTTTAAAGAGGAGGCTTAAGACTCACATTACAAGTTGCCTTACATGTAAATAGGTATCCATCCTCAAAACAAAAGCCTCGCATGAGGTAGTGGAAAAAGTGATGCCCAAACCTCATAGCCACAGGAACCTTTTCAGTCTAGAAAGTTACTATTGCCAGGTGTTCACAACATGAACCTGACAAGTTTCACTGTGTTCTTCAAGGAAAAAAAAAGTAAATATTTTGTTCAACCAAGATGAGGAAAAATCGTATTTTGAGACCCAAACAGAGTCTAGTCCATCTAGAAGTTACTGGTTATTTAATAGTTGTAGAAACGACCACCATCTGTGATCCAGAGGACTGGCCTGAGCGGTTTGCTTCATGAAAGGACTCAGTGGCTGGGGGTCCTGACCAGCAGAGCTTTGTCTGGCCTGACATGTGCTTCCCAGGCAAGTGTGCTTGCTTCTGCTATTCCAGGAGGCTACATTGCTAACATGGCAGAGAGATGAGAAAGAGTGAAGAATGGTGGTAGCAGTTGATATGGTAGTCTCATGCATTTCTTTCTATCTCAAAAATTTTGCATTTTTACAGACAGCAAATAGAATGTGTACGTAAGTTTCAGAAAGTATGTAGCTGTCTTCCTATCTTACCAATGTTCATCTGGACTTTGAAATATTATGTTGGGCCTGTGGGGAACTGGGGTGGGAACAGAGGCAGGGGAATGCATTATAACCCTGAGAAGAAACATATGTTCCTTTTTTCCCAGGGTTTTACTTCCTGTCTCTTTGCTCTGCCTTAGCACTTCCAGGCAGAGAGACACATGGGTTTGACCTGCTAGAAGGGAGACCCAGCTCATATTAGCCTGTCTCTGCCCCATTGTTTCTGCCCTTCCAGCTGCCTCATTAAAAAGCATACATATTTTATATTGGAGGAGGCACAATTAACTTGCTTCTCCCAAACCAGCCCCTAGCCTGATGAAATGCCAAAGAAAGAAAAATACTTCCTGGATGATCACAGACAATAAGCAAAAAAATACGCACCAAGAAAGTGATAGTTTGCAGTAATTGTGCCAGTAAAATTAGGCCCCCAGGCAAAGTGGGAAGTCTCCCCTCCTCCTTTGTTGTAGGTTTCTATGCTAGAAAAAAGGAATTCTCTTTTTTTCCCTCTCTGTAGCAGACGAAATGGCTTGGTCTACGAAGGAGAATTTTTTGGAGAATGGGGTATGGTAGGAAAGGAAGAATAAGAATTTAATGCTAAAACCAAAAAGTAGCTGGCACACTATACTTTTCTTACTCTCCCTCGCTCTATCAAAGTCTGACACCTCAGGCTACTCATGGGAATGGTCGCTAAATCAGGTTGGAAAGCTTACCACAAGAGCCTCTCATTTGCAGATATAGCTGTATGGGCCCCTTATAATGATGGACTCCAAACCAACATAAAAGATACTCTGGCTGGGTTATATCATTTAAAAGGTGCAAAGAAGTGAGAAAACTTTCCATGGATGCCTGCTCAATTACCACTAGGTAAGACCAGAACTTTCTAATCACTGCGGAGGTCAACTGGTGTGGTCACAAAAATCTGAGAGCTTTAAAACTCCCAGGGACAAGAATAGACACTTTTTTTAAAAAGTAAAAATCCTCTTAAAACCACCCTTGAACCATTTTAGTTATTGGTGGACTTTGACAAGACAGAGCATAGTGGCCTTGGCCATACAATAGGACAAAAGTTGGTTCAGAAGGGTACACTCTGCCCTACTGCATTCCTTTCCAGGCAGGTGTTTCCTGTAGAGCCAAGTGCTTATGGTCAACGTACAACTTTGTTAGTGTTCTATTGCCTTACCAAGAAATATGCAGTAGTGTAACAGCAGAATATACTCACACATACTACAAATCTAGGTCAAGCAAAATCCTCAGAAATTCACACTAGAGTTTTGAAGGACTAAGTGTGCTATTTCATGACCTCTTGGAATTTCATGTTGCTTCCATACATAACAACACTGTCTCATAGCTCTCTCACATTTTACTAATAAACTTTACATATTTGCACTTAATCCTTACAAGAACCCTAACCAAAAAAATTACATTATTCTATTAAGAGAACTCAGAAAATTTAAGAAGCAGTCACACAGGCAGTGAGCAGCAGAGCCAGGAACTCAACAGCTCACACCTTCTAGGTTGATAACTTTGGTATTGTCAGCACTGAATCCTTACCACTGCTACCTCCAGCTTTCCTGCTTCTGCGAGGTAGGCTCCCAGAAGACCTTGGGCCCACACACGCCCTCACAAACGCTAGTCCTTGCTCTGGAATTTTCCGGGTGGGAATGCCCTATTTTATCGGAAATGGTCTTCCTTTGTCCCTTCCCCCCTTCCCTCTACCCCTGCTTTCCTCCTCCCCTCCCACTCTCTTGTCTATTCATGCAACTATATAACACATCTGTATTGAGGATCTGAGAACCTACAATATACAATGTACATAAACACTAACTGATGGGTAAACGAAAATCATGGCACGTGTCTTATCCACTTTTAAGGACCGGTTCGAGCCCAAATCCACACTTGCAGACTTTTCTACCTCCCTATGCTTAGAACACTTTTGTTCTTGTAACTGAAGTGTGCAGTTGTAACTGGAAATACTTTGGTCTCCTGCAAAGACTGTATTGATTGATTTCCATTTACACCATGTGTTCATACTAGCTTCATAGTAAGGTTGTAAGATTTTTTTTTTAAACACGTACACATCATACTATTCAGTTTATCTTTCATGGTCCTGGACATATTATATTATACACTATATAATATGTACTAAATTCTCAGTGCTTGATTTATTGGTACTTTGACTCTATTGTAATATGGCAAGTAGGTAGGCCATTTTATACCTAAATTCATCTATTTATTATGATTATTAATGCTCAGCTTCTCTCTTCTATATTTTTTAAGGTAAGTCTTTTATGTAACCTGATAAAACATCTGAATCTTGGACCTCCCCTGGGGAGCTAATGATTTCAAACTGATTTGTCTGAAAGCAATTTATTTAATTATCCTACTTCATATATCCCATTCCATTTTTCTTTTTACCTAGGAATAATATATTATTTCTCTTAGTCTCCTCAAAGAGGGTTGGGAAGAAAGTTTAGTAAATCAGAAAGGGCTCCAGTATGATAAGTAAGAGTTTTTTGCTACTTCTGAGACACAGCTTGTAGAGTTATTATGATTATTATCACTAATTATATTATATATTATATAATTAATATTATATAATTAATAATAATAATACCATTAACGAGAGCACCACCTCTTTTAGAATTTGTATCCAAGAGCCCCCTTGGGATTAGAGATGATATCAATATTCCCATTTCCCAGCAGGCTTAAATGATATCCCCAAGCCCATATGTTTAGCAAAAAGCAGATGATAATTTAACATAGGTTTCCTAATATCACATTCAGCATCCTTTCCCCTGTGCATATCATCCTCTTTTTAAAATACACATATTTATGGTCTGTAAAGGATAATATCACTGAGACCAATGTTTTCCAAAGTGTTTTCCACAGAATAGTAATTCCATGGGATATTATAAAAGGGGATAGAGAAAAGAGGGATCCAATAAGTCTGGGAAATGCTAGGTTTAACAACTGTTAAGCTTCAATATTTCTCAGAGCATCTGCCCTGCTGTTACACCCCACGAATCTACAGGAGCATGCAGCATCTCCCAGACTCATTGACTGTGGCGCACGTAGCACACAGCATGTGTGTGTTCAGTGTTTCTCAAACTTATGTGAGCGATGGTTCATTACGGTGATTGGCAACTTCTGAGGTTTGTGTTCCAGGACACATACTTGGGGCAATGCTAATCTCTACTAATGCCTCGTTTCTCCAACTATCATGTCTTTAAATGAAAGGAAATGATGCTATCACTGAATATGGATCTTACTTCAAAAAGATCACAAAAGAAAATGCAAATATGTCTTACTACACCCTACTGGCGTTTGAAATTGCATTTGGTATCTGACTTATTAATTTCTTTTTACTACAGTTTAACCTGTATAGAGAAGAATGTGATTTCTGCCATTTAAACGCTATCGGAAAAATGATCTTTATGTCTTTTTAACTGAAAATATTCTCTTCGGATCTATGACTTGCATCTGGCAGAGAAAAACTGTAATTTATACAATTCATAACCACAGTAGTAACAAGAATAAGAGTCACAGCAGCCCGTAGGATCTTACAGAACAAATTTGAAACTATTCCTTGCTAGTGTTAGGCTTCACTTGGGGAAAAACTATTTGGTATTTTAAGTGTGTATGATAGATAGGATTTGAGTTTCTATACCCTATAGGAAGTACACATCAAGGGATGTGCTTTTATATGTTAAAAAGTGTTAATAAAGGACCAAAATCTATCTTTAAATATTTCCTTCTGTATTCCCATGTCGCTTAACTAGAAACTCTTGGGAAGAAAGATTTTACCAACAATGATCCTGAGGCCTTATCTTTTTCTCTATGAAGACCACATCCTCATGTGCCCCACATGACAGCATCGGAATGGAGTTGGTTCAGTTAACCCAGATATTTCCATGCAGGATACTGATTATCAAAACTGAATCCATTGTGTGTTTTACTCTGCATCAGAGCTCTGCAGGTTCTTGTGATAAAAATTGTCAACCCTTAGACAAAGATACCAAATAAAAGAGAAAAAAGTAACAATTAAAACTCTTGCACTAAGCTATCTCAGGTGCTAGATTGTTATGTATATATTTCTGGAACTGGGGAACATAGCAAAAAATGCAGAAAGGTTTTCAAGGGATAAGACAAGTAGACAAAGCAACGTTTGTTAGTATGTAGTAGCATAAATGCGAGTTTCTTATAGGTTGTTCCCCCAATTATTATGGAACACCTGCCAATAGCCATATACACGCAAAAATCTTCAGCTGAGAATGAATAAAGGTGATTAGAATAGGTGTTTACTGGGCTGGGAAATTAGAAGGGAAAATTTAGGTTATTCATTGAAGAGAAGCCCCCAAAGTGTCCATGGATCCTGTGAAAACTTGGAAGTGGAAGAAATGTTCCTTTACTGTGCAAGTCCAGTGAAACAAACTCCTGTTTCATTCAGGGAGAAAGTAAGGGTTATCAAACCACACCACACCAGTACTATTCCAAAGGGTAAAACAGCTAAACCACAGAATAAGGAATTAGTGTTAATTAGCCTCCATTAGCCAGCCCATCAGCCATGTAAGCCAACATGGTAGTTAAAGATAGAATTCATATATCTTATTCGTATTTGCTCTGCCTACATCATATAGCATCACTACCAATTTTCCAAGGTATGAGAAGGTTTAACATTGACCAGTATTGTTGTGGGGCATCTCTTACATACAAAGTGTTTTTAGAAACTGGTGCCTATATATAATAAGTTAGCTTACAGTAATCTTTTTACTTAGAAAATTGGTCCAAATAAAAATAAAGAGGGACTAGCACTTCAACCTGACCTCTTCTGACATTTATTCATTCCTTATATCATGGTTTATAGTCTCCTCTCTCTCTTATTCAAATGAGAGCTACCTGTTAGTAGGATCCATCTCTGATTTTCATTTCAGGTTTCTTAAGCTCTACTACTTGCTTTGCCACAAGAAGTATTCAGTACCTGGTCAGTGAATTAATGGATGAATAAATAAATTTAAAAATAAATAAATTGAAGACAGAGCTAGTGGCACAGACATTTGCCCTGGACATATTTTCCAACTAATTATAAAACCGTAGACTATAATTTAATCTAGACTTATGGTAGATAAAAATTTTATTTCATTGAAATTTGTTTTATTTCATCTTAAATGATCTATAGAAGCAATTGAAAGCACAATGCATTTTTTAAAATTTTCAACACAAATTTCCTTTTTGTCTATTACTTAGAATATATGCAATATTTTAAAGCTCCATATATCTTCTAATTTCTTCTCATTATATTTCCATGATACATATCTATTTTTAATTCTCAGCAGGAATTAGAGGTTTCAGCAAATAGCACCCTTCTCTTTAGACATGGAATGTTATAAATGCACTTTCCTAGATAGTAGTTATTCTCTAAACAAATAACATTGAGCAACATCACAATTTAATAATACTCTCTATCCGGTGTGCCATTTGCTGCTTCAGATGTTGCTTCCCTTTCTAGGCTTTCACTGATTTTCTGCTTAAAATTTAGTAAAACTGCAAAATTCTATGAATAGCAGAATATTCTATGAGCTTGTTTCGTTATATTAGAAACAAGTGAAGACTGTGAGTTCCTTGGTTGTCAATTATAGACAACTTTTGCCTGGTCCCAATGGTTGATGTTATTTTTAAATGATTTTAGTATTATTTAGTACTCAAAGCAATAAAAGCACTTGCAAACAGTAATGTCAAACACCAGTCATTTTTAGACAATTCCCACCCCCTATGCACACTCAAATACTTGTTCCTGGCAAAGCAACACTGTGAAAGAACAGAATTAGAGCTTGGTGCTGGATCCTTTAAGTCCGGGGGGAAAATACATACACTAATTCAATTACTGCAGTGATGAATATTTCATATATGTCAAGATATACTATAGAATATCAAAATAGTTAAATTAAATAAATTTAATTAAATATAATTTCTCACTTTAGGAAAAAAAAGTGATTCCTTTATCTTCTGGATTTGTATTTGCTATTTTTCTTTAGTATGTCATCTAAGGGTTTAATTATAGTATATGTTTGATGAAGAGTAGAAGTTTCATTAGACAAAGTCCCAGGTGAGCTAGCAAGTATTTATTAGATGTGCTTTGACCAAGAAAGCAAGGAAGCAGATTTAGAATGACTGTAAGCATTCAAATAATTCTTACAACAACAAAGGCTAATTTTGAGTAATGTTTCTTGTTGTTTTAAGAATGCCTAAGAGAAGGTGATGGTAAAGATTACTAATCAGTGCAGTAAGTTTGCCTTCTAGGCCCCAAAGCAGCTCCATATTTTTTAAATACACAAGCACACTTACAAGAACCTCCATCTTTGGTCTCCTGCAAAGTAGGTGCTGCTTGGGTGGTTCACTTTTATCTGAGAGTTCTATCACTGAAAGCCAGAGTAAAATGTTCCCCAAGCAAAAAGAGGTGTGACCCATAATTCTATAATGTGCAGTACAACTCACACATCACAGTGACTCAGAGTCAATCAGAAGGAACAGGAACTCCACTTATAAGCACTTATTTTAGCAAAAGGCTGATCCTCACCTTTCATTTATATGTCTTTGTTAAAAGCTCTTTTAGTCCAAGGGTCTTTTCTTCTCTCTCTTAGCAATTTCCTTTGAGTGTTGGCCTTCCATTTCAACTGAGTTATTTTGATGATAATGTTTCCTTTAAGATGATTATTTGTTTAAAGTTCAAGCTAATAAAAGTAACTTAATCCACTAAAAATATTCTGGGGAGTAGAACAACATTTTAGGATGTTAATTGCTCATGTTAGCAGTCATCCATGAAACATATGTCGAAAATGCTCTTAAAGGTTCCAAAATGTCTCCTGCAGCTATAAATCTTTTACAGGTACAATTATGTGGAAAAAGAAATAAGAAAAAGTACACCCAACATCTGGAGTCAGATGGTTTACTGAAGTAAAATTACAAAATTAAATTTAAATGAACTTAATTAAAAAGAGGAGGGGGATCCAATTTCATATGGACATTCATCATGTCCTCATTGAAGTTTCTTCTAGCACCAGAAAAATACCAAATAGTCTGAATACAAAAGTTAGATAATGCCTCTAATGGAGTGTGAAAAGATGACCAAAGAGACACAGTGGGGCAGAATATATTCTCTTTTTCTCCCTGCTATGTTAACGATATGGAATACCCAATTGTTTTGAAAAGACAATATCAATCAAGAAACTGAGCTTGGAAACTTATCTGTTTCAACCATCTCTTCTGTTTAGAGTTTCACTATACATATTTTGTCACTTCAGGATGGCAATTACTAGGTTCAGTTTTTAATTCAATGAAGCATGATTGAAGACTCTAACAATATGCAGCAAAAACAAACAAAAAACACCAAACAGGAAAGTGTTCATTTCAAGTCACCTGCCCCTTTAGTTCTCATTCTCTAAAACAATAATATTAACAAAACAGATGAGCATGGGGGAAGGGAAAGGAGGGGAAAAAGAGAGAGGGGAGGCAAACCATAAGAGACTATTAACTATAGAGAACAAACCGAGGGTTGATGGAGGGAGGTGGGCGGGGGGTGGGCTAAATGGGTGATGGGCATTAAGGTGGGGACTTGTGATGAGCACTGGGCATTGCATGTAAGTGACAAATCACTAAATTCTACACCTAAAACCAGTTTTACCATATATGTTAACTAGTTGAATTTAAATAAAAACTTGAAATAAAAAAAGAAAAAATTATCATCGTCATCAAAATGTTGACCCCCTTTTTTTTATTTTTTTTTTAAAGATTTTATTTATTTATTTGACACAGAGAGAGAGATCACAAGTAGGCAGAGAGGCAGGCAGAGAGACAAGGAGAGGAGGAAGCAGGCTCCCCGCTGAGCAGAGAGCCCGATGCGGGCCTCGATCCCAGGACGCTGAGATCATGACCTGAGCCGAAAGCAGAGGCTTTAACCCACTGAGCCACCCAGGCGCCCTTGACCCCCTTTAATACTGTTACTGAGTTCTTATTGCTCACTGATCAGTTTCTGTCTTCCTAGTTTTTGACATTCTTAAACACTCTTCTCAGTTCCATGCTATGCTTATATGCTAAGGGAGACACATTAAGAAATAAAATGATATATCATAAAATTATGTATCTATAGCTATACAAAAAGAATAACATTTTATTTTATTAAATTGATTGACAGAAATTGATTGTCTAGAAAAGAAAGCCAATGTTATTTGGCAGGTTTTTGCTCCTTGCTGGTTCTACATATGACGAACATTCCTAGAAGTTTGCTTTATGAAAACTTTATACCATCAGCTAATACTCAGATTCCGGTCATGTCATCTTTCCTTTCTTTTCCATAAATAGTTAGTTTTTTTCATACTTATCATTAGTGTATTTACTTCAAGTCCTCCTTATCTAAATGAGAGACTCCTAACATCTCCTCTTCCCATCTAATATGACACACACTCACTGGTCAAGTGGAAAGCAGAAAAAAGGAGTAAACAGTGGAGGAGGCCAGTAAAACATAAAATGGGAAAGCTAACCAAATACCTGAGGCTGAAACCAAAGAGCATACTTATTGAGCACATACTATTTATAACAGTGTGCTAAAGACTTTCAAATATAGTAGAGCAGTTCACACAGCAACCCTGTGATAAGAGAACAGAGAATAATAACACTTATATAACTTCCTCAACATTGGACAGCTGGTAAGTATCAAAGCCAGAATTCAAATATCAGCCCTTTGGATGCCACATCCCATGCTCTTAACTCTGTCACATTGCCTCAGATACTGCAGCTGCTGGGAACCATATTAAGGAAGATTGAGGAGTATAACAAAAAGATTGAATCTTATCTTGTAGTGGGGATAGAGAAATAACCACTGGTACAGGTGAGAATGAATAATGAATAATTTTAACTGTTAAGAAAAGTTCATTCATCTAAATCATGTGTTCTTCACTATCTCACAGCATTTGTTTCCCATAAAAAGTATAAAAATATTACATTTTAAAATTTTGCAGTATCTCTACATTGTAGGAAAAGAAGAGAAATAACAATTTTATAATTCACAATAACCCCAATGGTACTGATGATCTGTGTCATCATTCTATTCATAATAGAATGTGACCCCATTCTATTCATAACCATATGAATATTTTTTATTTTTGTGAATATATATATATATATATTTCATTTTTTCAGAGAACTGAATACCTGCTCCTAAGGCAGGTATTCAAACAGAAAACAGCTTAGAGCTGTTGGGCCTGGAGCATTAGATTTAATTACAGGTTGTATTTTAGTCCCATGGAGTGACTGGCCAGCTATAGTGCCTCCAAAAATTTTATGACTTTCCCCCCCAAAAAATGGTGATTTTAGAAATGTCTTAGATGGTAAGAGGAAAAATTAAAAGTCATTTATGATTCTGCTAAAGTTCTCAAGTCCGTTCTGCAAAGACAGAAAGTCAGGACAAAGGAAAAGATCACTAGAACTTACAAAACACATACCTTCACTCAGTTCAGAGCACATAACATTGAAGATGAGCAAACCTGTGGGGTAACCAGTATTTTAGAGAATGCACAGAATGAGAAAATGTGGTACTTCTAAAGAAGAAACACAGTCATGTTGACAGTTATTCATTCACTCATTGTATCAAGGAATGGAACAGGCTGGGGGAGAAAGATGGGGAGGGGTAAGGTTAGTGGGGGAAAAAAATCACAAAAGGATGTCATTAAAGTTCAACAATGAATTCCAAAGTTAAGTTTGTATCTGATGTACCAAATAGTGAGTGCAATGTTCTGCTGGTAAAGGAATTTAAGGAGGTTCTTCTGATTAAAGATGAACCACTGGGTTCTCTAATGATAGAACTCAGAGGAAGCCAGCCCATTCAGTGTAAGACCACCTCACTGAAGACCACAGTTTGGCTCAAGTCAAGAGAGTATCTGTATGTCTGGAGTCATACAACACTTCTGAAGGACAACTGTCTCCTCAGCAACAGTCAAAGTGGGAACCTCGGAACTCTTCATGCTCTTGGAAAGGTCTGCTTTACCATCCTTGAATTTTGTAGTCAACACTCTCCTTGCCCTGAACACTTACAGTGTCACCACAGTCTGTGAGAGCCGCGGATAGCTATCATCAGGCCTCTGCATGTCAGTGACTCTCATCTCTTGTCCCTTCTTCTCTAACACCCAAAGGATTTTGTTCACTATTTGTTCTGACCCTGGCCCCATACCTCCTGAAACCCTTTCCCTGAACCCTCTGGGACAGTGGATCAATCACCGATAAGTCCCCTTATTCTCAACTTCCTTTGGAAACTTCCCTTTCACTTTTTGCACTAGTTGAGACCTGGTTCTCCCCCATAACACTGATTCCACTAAAGCCCTACCCAAGAGGTAGTTTTTTCTCTCATAGATCCCTATAACCAAGGAAGCTGAAAGTATGTTAAGTGTCCTCCTTGCTCTTCATTACTGCACCCAAAACTTTCTCTCTTCTTCATCTATAAAATTCTAGCTTTCATTTCCAAATCATCAGGCTATACCACCCTCCATCCTTCCTGGTGCTTCTTCTACCATTCTCCAGTTGTTTCCTCTCCATTAACTGGGATTTTTAGTGCCTGGATCATGATCACTCTCTAATACTACTCCTATTTAATTTTTTGACATTTCCATATCCAGTATGATGATCCTTCTAATAGCCTATCCTCAGTCCCTGGACTTGATCTCTTCCAAGATTTCATCAGCCATCCTTCCTAACTCACTCGCTTACACAGTCTTACCTTTGACCTCGTTGTTAGCTGTAACTAAAGCCCCTAAAAAAAAAAATCTCCATTTCAAATATTCCTTTCTCTGATCATGACCACTTATCTTTCTGACTCATTCCCTTTAACATCTCAAATCCTACAATTCTGCAACCCCACCAAGACCTAAAGTCCACTCTCTTAGTGTCCCTGGGTTTCTCCCCCATGATATCTTCTCCTGTCTCCTTGCCAAGGAGATCATCATTATAATCATAACTAATTCTTTTTTTGCTTTGGTGAACTTTCCCGGTGAAATCAAAAGCCTTATTCAAGTCACTCAGGCAACCACTCAGTGCATTCTGATATCCCCAATGTTTGGTAGATAATCAAATGAGAATTTCCACACACTCTCACGATCACATCTGTGCCTATCCTTAACTCTCCAATTACTATGGATAAGTGGCCGGTGCTCTTAGTCAAAGTCAATGGCTTCCTTGCTGTTTTACAGATATGCCAGCCGCCCTTATATCTCAGAGCCTTTGCACTCGCTGTTCTCACTGCCTAGGAAACTCTAGATATTAGCATGGCTTGTTTCCTCATTTCCTTCAAGTCTTGTTTCAGAAGGTTTCAAAAGTTCTATCTAGAAAAGCTCTCCTAGGTCACTCTATAATTCAACACCTGTCCCACCCTGCCCTCATCACCTCTATTTTTTCTCTTGAGCTCTCTGTATAAAATACATATGGCTGTATAAAATATTTTGCATAAAATATATAAACACTACAACTTTTAGATCTGCATCTTGCTCAGTGCTCATCCTTTCCACTAGAAGGTAATCCAGGGAGGCAAGGGTTTTTATGTATTGGCTTTACTTCAGTATCCTCAGTACAATGCTTAGAAAGACCTACCTGGTGATCAATAATTATTTGTTCAATGAATGGATCAACAAGTAAATGGATGTATGAAGGACTAGGGAAAGAGAAAACAGAAAGTTAATGCTTTTCACATAGAAATCTTTTTCACATGGAAAATTAATATTTAGAGATGGCAATTTTTGCTATGAAATCTCCTGTTATGAAGTCAGGATTTTGGGGGGTTACTAGGATACAACAGTTGTCACAGTGGTACAGTGACAATATAACAATACAGCTCATTGAGCAATGCAAAAACACCAAGATTAAAGTAAATCCTTGAATAATTCTAAAATTACCATGTTTAATCTTAGCAGTAACTGTCACTCCTTGAGGAAAGATATTTGGTAGATCTTGCCCTTTCTGTTTAACCTGCAAACATTTCACTTTTGATGATGTCTACTTCCTACTTTCTCAGACATTCCCTCTCTCTCCCTTTCTTTCTCTCTCTCTCTCGCACACACACGCACACAAACACACACATGCACACACACATGTGCGCACGCACACACACACTCACGTAAGCAGATAGAGTCTAAAAGTTGCCACACATGACCTAGGCGTAGGTTGTCAGAACATACCTTTTTGCATAATACTAGGATGTAATCATAGTATGCCTACACAATTTGTTTCTCAGCTCCCCTTGCCCTCAACACTCACAAACAAGCAGAATTTATATTTTTAAGCTTCTAAAATGTTTTCCAGGATCATATTTATGCCCTTATAATATATTTTTATAATGTATCTTTAGAGAGTTAATTAGAAATTTTTTCAGATGGTTGATAAGACAGCAGAGAACACATTATTAAAACTATCCCCCCCTTCCCCCTCAATTTTGGAGGAACCTCCAATGATATATAAAGACTGTCTTTTATCAGAGGTTCTCAATCTATCCCAATTTTCTGTAAGTCACTGTGCTCTAATGACATTTTGTCAGATGCAAAACTTAAAAATAAAAGGAGAAAATTCACTTTTGACTTTATTACACCAAAAATGTCTGAATGATAGATGGGACCATTGCAGATATGGTGGTTGTTTGATTCCTATTGTTAGTCATGGGTTATTTTGATCAGCTGCAAAGAAATAGTGGGTGACTAGAATAGAAAATACTTGTTGTTTTCTGGAGCTTCAGTGAAATGCTAATCAAAGTAGCTGAGATTTTAGAGACCCTACTTGAATTTCTATCAATTTCCATCATTTCACGATCCCATTACTGGGAGGGTCTTAAGGATTCCTCTCTGCTGATTATATCTCATCTCCTATTTTTTCTTTGGGGAGAAGCAGAGGTCAATGATTAAAAAGAGAAATTACCTTTTGAATTGGGGATACTGAAAATAATAGTACCCAGATCAGCTAGATCCCAAGAAAATTGTCTCACTGAGTTTTTAGTAGTATGGTCTGCTGTGATGATTAAAAACTATAGTTTTTAGGCTAATTGGGTCAGTTATAAACACACAGAAATCTGTATGGAGTATCCTGAGATAATATTTCCCATACTTAACTTTATTCCTATCTCTTGGTTACTCTTCTTGATTAGTTGCAGAATTTTGTGACCCAAAGAAAATGTAAACTAGATTCTAATATAATCTAGAATAAACCAAATCCAAGCTTGAAGGATCATTAGTTACTTTGTTCTCTTAATAGAATGAATTAGTAGGTATGAGGGTGGATTTAATTAGTCAAAGAAGGTAAAAACAATGTTAGCTTGTAGGGGGTCTTGGGACCAGGGAACAGGATGATAGTGCATGTAGGTAAACATCTTCACAACAAAGTTCACAGTGAACTTTGGATGATGTGCAAATTTTATCCCTAAAAAAACTAAATGGGTGATACTCTTGGTTGGTATTTCATGTCAGCCAATTTCTCTGACCCACATCCATTAGGTTGACATTCTTCTCTGGCACTCTGGATAAAAATTTAACTTCATCCATTATTAATAGTCCTTGATTGCTTCTTTTTTTAAAGATTTTATTTATTTATTTGACAGAGAGAGAGAGAGATTACAAGTAGGCAGAGAGGCAGGCAGAGAGAGAGGAGGAAGCAGGCTCCCTGCTGAGCAGAGAGCCCAAGGGGGGCTTGATCCCAGGACCCTGAGATCATGACCTAAGCCGAAGGCAGAGGCTTTAACCCACTGAGCCCCTCAGGTGCCCCATCCTTGATTACTTCTAACATTACTAGATAAATTGGGAACTCTGGAAGATTTTCTGTAATGTGTAATTGTTGGAATTTCCTGTCTATTACCTAGGTGATGTTTTCTAATAATTATGGCTTTGTTATTTTTTTAAATTTAAATTCAATTTAATTAACATATAGTGTATTATTGGCTTCAGAGGTAATTTTGTTTTATTCATCAGTGGCATATAACACCCAATGCTCATTCCCTCAAGTCCCCTCTTTAATGCCCATCACCTAGTTATTCTATCTCCCTACTCATCTCCCCTCCAGCAACCCTCAGTTTGTCTCCTATAGTTAAGTTATGGTTTGTCTCCCTGTTTTCATCTTGTTTTTCCTTCCCTTCCCCTATGTTCATCTGTTTTTTTCTAAAATTCCACATATGAGTGAAGTAATATATTTGTCTTTCTCTGACTGACCTATTTCAATTAGCATAAATCCTCTAGTTCCATCTACGTCATTGCAAATGGCAAGATTTCATTCTTTTTGATAGCTGAGTAATATTCCATTATATACATTGTTGCTATAAACATTGGAATGCATGAGCCCCTTCAAATCATTATGTTTATATCCTTTAGATAAATACCTAATAGTGCAATTGCTGTGTCATAGGGTAGCTCTATTTTTAACTTTTTGAGGAGCCTCCATACTGTTTTCCAGAGTGGCTGCACCAGTTTGTATTCCCACCTATAGTATAAGAGGGTTCTCCTTTCTCCACATCCTCACAAACATCTGTTGTTTCCTGAATCGTTCACTGTAGCCATCTTGACCTCTATGAGGCAGTATCTCATTGTGGTTTTGATTTGAAGTTCCTTGATTCATTATGACTTTATTCTTAAAGGGCATGTGATTAACTGTTCTTTGCAGGGGCAAAGACTATAGTGTGTTCAAGCAAACTATTTTTTGACCCAAGACACTTCCCCACCCCCAATTCATATTGACTGTCTATGTTTGTAGTGAAATGGAGTCAGAAAGTAAACTCAGGGCTATAGGGGTGTATTTGTCTTAGATATCAAACACTTAAAACAGGATTTATGGAAGCAAAAGGCTGCGGGTCAATATCCAAAAAAAAAAAAAAAGGCTGCATTGTAAACAAGTAAAGGACTTTCTGAGGTATGAAGGAGCGAAAAAAGGAGACTGGAAGGGGATGGAGATGAAGATAAGGGGCAGGAAGATAAGCAGAGACTCTGGTTTAGTAAAAAAGTATATATCTGAAAAAAATTAGAGTGAGAGAGGTCTGGGAAAGACTGATTCACCTCAAGAATCAGCCCTAGAGATCCTTTCTTCCCTACCCTGCTGACAGGGATGTAGTATAAATATGTTTTCATTCTTACCCATGCTGTCCTTTTGGAGTAATTCTAAGACACTGAAATTTGGGGTCAATGCATCATAAACACTAGAGACTGGTTCAGACACAAGTCAGAGGCAGTTATAACAACTGACTTTTGTAGTTAATACAATTAAGAGAAAAAGCAAATATATTAGAGCTCAGAAGAACTGTAAGCCTTTGTTCAATGTGAAGGCATCCATGACGACCTATTAAGAACCTTTTTGACATAATTTTCAAATCAGACAAGTGCTACTGATAAGGAATCAACTTTCTAGCAATACTAAATTCTGTGTAATGATTTTAAGTTTCTCAAAGTGTTTCCCATTTATTATTTTATCTTTGTATACATCTACAGAGGAGTACAGTGAGTATTAACCTCATTTTACAGATTAAAAACTAAGGCACAAGAGTTAAGTGACTAAGATCTCAGAGGCAAAAGAAGGAAAAAACAAACAAACAAACAAAAACTTCTCTAGCTAAGTCAACTACAATGTCAGGATTAGGATTTAGGTCCATTGATTTTTAAATCATTGCTCTTTCTATTATACCACTCTGCATCAATGTCTTCTTTTCCAAACAAGTCTGTCTGGTCAACAAAGTGTTCTCACATTGCAAAAGTGGTACAGGATTCAGTACCGCCTGGTTCTCTATAGAGATTAGGAGCTCCAAGTCTAGTTTCAAGAAAAACTTCCCATACCCCAAGGGACACAAATCAGTTCAGCATGATCTGTTGGGTTTCTCTGGTAGGCTTTCACTCTTGATAACAGAAAACATAATTTGATATACAGAGCTCAGGTGAAACTGTAACTTCTGTGGTCCAGAAGCGAGTGACTAGACCGCCTCCATGGAGGTTTACTGTTTCATTTAGGCCAATCACATGCATATTTCTCTTACTTTTTTTCTCTTCCAACTGCCCAGCATTGGGGATTTTAAAAAGCTCTGTTCAGTTTAACTTTGGCCCTTCTGATATCTGAGATTTGATGACTTTCATCAGGATGTTACTTTGAATTCCATGAATATATGAGAAATCATGACTTATGTATGGGAGTTAGAGCTTGGTGGTAGTTCCTAGAAAGCACGTCTAAATCATGAACTAAAACATTACACTCAAATGCAAAGTAATTTAATTTTTAAAAGGAATGTGGTATTCAGGTAAAAGAAACCACAATAGTACATTCATTTACTCTTATATGTATGAAACTGTGAAGTTGTACCGTCATTTTCAGGTACCAGTTTTAAGTAACGCATCTTCCAGGCTATTTAATAATCATTCTTCCATTGTTCCATAAATAGATTATGTGAATATAAGCTGTTAAACTAAAAGTTACTGCAATAATATAACTGAATAAAACAGCAGGGTAATTTGAGAGGAATATACTCAGAAGACTAAATTTGAATACTGAATTGCCAAAATATATTCTTTGAAAACTCACAGATATAAGACCATCTGTGGTATACAAAAATGGACAAAGAAGTTGGTTAAGTCACATTTTGTTCAATGTATCATGGACCTGCTACAAGGACACATGAAAATGGAGACCCAAACATATGTGGAAAATATACTAAAATGGTAGCAACATCAGAGAACTAAAAATGCAGAATATAGTCTCACCCTATGAAGATCTGGCTCACCCCGAAGTTGGTAATGGAATGGATATTGTTACTAAACTTAACCTTTTCAGTTCAATAATTCAGAGTACAAAGAATCTACCTGGGGCATAGATGATCTTGACTCCCGTTAAGCATGTCATGATACATTTTCTACTTCACATTGAAATGTATCTAGACACATTGCTCTATACCATAAAATATGGAATGTGTAAATAATATTTTATTTGGTACTTATTTGGTCTCAGACCTAAGAGTGTGTCTGTGTACACATATATGTAAATACACACAGAGTGGAAGACTTCTCTTTTCAAAACAATATTCTAATAACACAATTTGCTATCCATCTGCCAACATCTTCATCATTATGACTGTTTCTAAGAAACATCATATGGTTGTGCCTCTGACATCAACAAGCATCCAGTATACCACCACATCATCAGCATCAGGCAGTCTTCATTTTTATGCAATCACCTGATTGACTACAAATTTGGTTATTTTAGAAACCCAATCTCTGGACCCATACTGAGTCTATGACATCCCCCTAAGGTATTGAAAACAGAATCACGTCCCCTTTCCTTTTCACCATTGATCTTAACCTTTGTGTCCCTTCATACCCTAATAATCATATCTCTTCTGAATAGAAACAGTTTCATTGTTCAAAGTGGAAACCATTTCTCCCACTTGGTCCAATTGTACAGAAATTTTAAAAAATCTTGGTATTACTTTGTTTCCTAATTTTAACCAACCCAAGCAATACTAAATTCAACATTTATGGACTATAGATTTCTCTTGTCTTTACTGTAGTTTTATACAAGGTAATTGAACAGAAACCCATATGGGTCAAAAAAATACTACATATAAGCAACTTCACTTTCATATATAATACAAAAAGCCAGAACCCAGTAATATTTAATGTCCTTCACTGTTATGTCTTTAAATCTTACCTCTGCAGGCAAATGTGAAAATCCTTAAATTGCTGGCCTCAATGTTCCCATGTCAACTGGCATATGCTCAGATTGGTGATCCTGCCAAAAGTCAAAGGAAAACGTTTATGAGACAGAGCCTGATGGACGATTATTTTAATCCTGCATGTCCAGCACTGCCGGCAAGCTTCGTTTATGAATGCCTGCTGCTGTTTTAATGATAAGACCTCTTAAACGCAGCTGAATGCAGTGCACCAATGGATTTTCTTCTTTTTTTTATCTTCCCTAACTAGGAGACTGATTATTGATCTCCACCTGGATGTTCCTATTGAGAACACACCATTCATGAATGCAAGCAAAAAGAATAATGGTGCACATTGCATGGGTAGTTTTAATAAACCGCAATAGGGACACAGTTTCCATGGAAAGAAAAGGAACCAATCCAATCTTAATGAAGTATGTGCTTACATGACTGCAAAGTCTGTGGACATTGTATGGGCCAAGCATTGGATAGTCCAGAGTGTCTGGGTATTGACTAAGTGCCACATCGGAGTGAATATAGGACCCCAAGGACGTCCTATACTCCTACTCCAGGGAGGCTTCCAAGTTCTCCCTATCGCCTTTAGAATAGAAGCTTTGCAGGTAAGAATGGACAGATCTGACTACACTACTGGAATAGAGGGATTTGAACCCAGAAGTGGCTATACAGAAACAGAAGGGATATGAGCCCAGTGGGAAACTTGAGAATCCAAAACTTGAATACAGGAGGGTGAAAAGTAGATAAATGAAGATCTCTGGGAGTCCCCTGAAGCTGCTTGAAAAACCAGAGAAGGCTTAGGTCAGGAATGGATGGTCCATTGGGCTTAACCTGAAGCCTGTGACCCTCAACAGATCTTTCAGACACACACTGGAGTTCCAGATCTTTTGCTGGTGGGAGGGTAACTGAGACATGTATTTTCAAATGCATCTGAGTAACTCTGTAGCTTGATCCAGGGTAAGAGCTATTCATTCACTTGTTTACCACACATTTTTTTCTTTCACTTTCAGAACCAAGGTGTTTTAAAGTTAGAAAATATCAGATATAGTAATACTTATGTGGGTTTTTATTCTACCAGGGTATGAGTGTGCGTGTTAGTTTGTTTAATGCTAAGAGGAGACATAATTTTTATATTCACCGTTTGCTAAAGTAATTTTTGGAATTATACACCTGACATTTTTATATTAAAAAAACAAAGCAGAAATATGGGAGTAATTCTTTGATGGCAAGAATACATGCAATTGTGAAGATAAAAATAAGTGTGTATACCAAGGATGCTCCATTCAGATGAGGGCCACAGAGAAGTTGCTACATCCTGCACAGTGCCTATCATGGCATTAACCTTACCACACCCCCTCATCTCCATGTATTTCAATTGAGGGGAAAAAGTATTTTGTTGGGAAAATGCAGGATTGCCTACTTTAGCATAATACACTATGTTTTTCAAATATGCTTTCTGAATTCTGCACTACCTTAATGTTTTAAAGGCCAAAGAGTCATTTAGGATAAAATGATCATTAGATTAGTATCATTAAAGATGAAAATATTTGGGCAAGTATTGAGGACAGCAATTCTTGAATGTGAGCGTGCATAAGAAGTACTTGGAGGTTTGTAAAAATATAGATTATTTGGCCCTACTTCCTAAAGATTCTGAATCAAGAGATCTAGGATAGGGTCCAGAACTACATATTTTTTCTTTTTTTAAGCTTTTATTTATTTATTTGACAGATAGAAAGAGAGATCAGATCACAAGTAGGCAGAGGCAGGCAGAGAGAGAGGAGGAAGCAGACTTCCCGCTGAGCAAGGAGCCCGATGCAGGCCTCAATCCCAGGACCCTGAAATCATGACCTGAACCGAAGGTAGAGGCTTTAACCCACTGAGCCACCCAGGCGCCCCCAGGACTATATATTTTCAAGGAAAACAGATCACTCTAATACACCTAACCCAAAGATTCAATTTGAGAACTAAATAGTAGAGACCAATTTCAGACCCAGTTAATGAGAAAACTTTTCTCTTTAACCAGGTCCTTCTTCTGTTCTCTGGCTACAGTTGAGGTAAGTCAAGCACTGAATTTAGCAGAAGTATAAGTAAGAGGAACAACAGCTGTGATATTTAAAAAGGGAACTGGCTTTTTAAAAGTCAGACACTGCCAACAACAAAACAGGTAAGACTTATCTGGAGAGAGATATAAACCCAAACTTGTTCCAGTTGGGTTGAGATGTTTTCTGCACAAATGAAGTTTTTAAACCCCGCCCCCCCCAAAAAAGCCAAAGGCACACTTTCTCTCACATGTAACTATGTTGCTTTTTAACAGCTGATTCCAACACCTACTTTGAGTAATAAAGTGCTGCAGAAAGGCTTTTCGCCTGAAATCCTAGAATCGCCACTACCACGTGCCAGCTTAAACAATTTGTAAATGTTCTGTGTTCCCCTACAGGCGTTTGCCCTCATCCCATCCCCCACTCCTAGAAGGTCTACAGCTGTCATGGGACTTTTAAAGATGGACACTGACTCATACGGTTAAGAACCTTTGGGTGGTCTAAGGACGTTGGTTCTAATCTTAGCTCTGCTTCTGACCCTTTTCGTGGCCTTCAGCAATAGACTTCACCTCTCTATACCTCAGTTTTCTCATCTCTGAAATGAGAAAGCTGAACTAGAAAAATCTAAGTATTCTTCTGGCTCCTCAGTTCTAGGAAATGCCAACAAAATGGTAACAACTGGGAAGACTGACAGGAAAGGTATATTGCCATGTCCATTGGCCTAATCCCCTTATTTATGGGGGAGAAAAATAAAGCCTAGAGAGCTTTTCATAAAATACCCTATGGTAAAAGATCAAGGATTGAATCCATAATTTTAGACTCATACATCAATTTACTCTTTTATTATAATACACAAAAAGTTTAGAAAGCTATATTCCCAGCTCACAGTTTTACTCATTGGCCAAGGGAGCATTTCAAGCAGGATTTTCCTTTCTTGGCTAGAAGAGGGGTACAATGTGTCCTTTGGGGTTCTCGCCCAGATTTTCACAGGGAGAGAACATATGCTCAGGTCCCCAGAGAATTGTGCTCCCACACTCACAGCTGCACGACAGACAAGAAAAAGCTGTCTACAAGCTTAAAAAAAAAAAATAATCAGCATTTGCAGAAGTGCTCTGGGGTATCTTCAGGAAGTGTTCCAGAAGAATTGCTATTATCAAATGATCACTAGGTTCTCTTCTTCTGGGTCCTACTCCACATTCAGACATTAATATTTTAGGTACATCAGTGATACTCATTTACTCATCCGAAGTTCAATTATCAGCAAGTATGCCTGGCAACAACTGACCAAGTCCTTGCTCTCATGCAGATTGCTGCCCAGCAAGGAACTGTGCCTCCTGGAAGGTCTGCTGCACTCCTGCCAGGGTGGACTGAGGGCCAGGGAGAAGTACCGCCTTCCCAAAAGAAGGGCTCATGCTTCCTGTAAGTTGCCCTTTTTCAAGTTTACAAACACAGCTCAGGAGAATCTCTATTACCTTAGTGTGAATCCGTTTACCCAAACAGCTTTTGTTGAACCTAATAAAGCATTAGACTGTATGTCTTTCCTCATTCTGTCAACACCCATTTGCTTATCACAACCTTACTTATTCGGTAACACCTAGATCAAATTCTTCCTGTTCAATCTCTCAGTGTGACTTTACCCCACCTACCTAAGAATGTACAGAGCAACCTCATTGATTCGTCTCATGCAGCATTTGAACTGTAGGGATTCTAGAACTCCACTAGTGTACAGGAATAATAAGTCATTGAGTTTGACTTCATTGTATGCAAGAGAAAGAGTGGTCTAAAAAGCCAAAGTTGCAGAATAACTGTTAATGAATTATTACAAATCAAAGGGAAAGAACAGGAGAGTAAAAAAGCATTTGCTCTGCACTAGTGTTCTTTGGAAGATATTTTAAGAACATTATTTCAATAGATTTTCAGAAAAATCTTGCTCAGTATATATATTTATTATATATATTTATATGTAAATATATTAAAATATTTTATATTATATTAATTAATAATTAAAGTTATAAGAATATATGTATTATTATCCTCATTTACAGGTGCAGTAAACAAGTATCAAAGCGAATAAATAACTTAAACCAGGCCAAACAACTGCAAGTGATACTTGGGAGAAGTGGGGTTCAAACACAGCTCTGCCTGAGGATGCCAAACCATGCCAGAGGCAGTTCTTATCCCTCTACTTCCACATGGGAGTCACAGAGATGAGAAGTAAAAGCACTGAAATTCACTGAGAAAGGGGATTTGGGCAGCCAGGGCAATAAATCCCAGGTTCCCAACAAAGTGGTCAAGGGCCTGCTTCTGACACCAGTTCCCCAGAGGATGAAGAAAGGCATGAACGTGTCTGTTTGGGTGGCTCAGTTGTTAAGCATCTGCCTTTGGCTCCAGTCATGATCCCGGGGTCCTGGGATCAAGCCCCGCATTGGGCTCCCTGCTCTGTGGGAAAGCCTGCTTCTCCCTCTCCCATTCCCCCTGCTTGTGTGTCCCTCTCTCGCTGTGTTTCTCTCTGTCAAATACATAAATAAAATCTTAAAAAAAAAAAAAAGGCATGAACACACCACCTTTGTGGGAAAGAGAGTGATGAAGACTGGCAGAATTTGCAAGTATCTGAGCTTCCGGCTGCTTATCAATCAGATGGGCATTGGTAATCACATTATTACTTTAAGCTCCAGGAATGATAATAGCTGAGCAGTTTTAATATGTAAAATCTGCAGGTTTCCACCTTGTATACACTACTTTCAGAGGGAACAGAGGATCTCCTGACACTTATTTCAAAGTTTATCCAACTTACACACATAGGAGGTATTTGGCAGCTTTGCATACCAAAAGGTAGATAGGAATTGGGCATGATGGGTGAATGCAGCTATTCCTCTGAGGAACAATAACATTCTATATCTACTTCAAGTGGACTTTTCCTAAATTTTCTGTAATGACAGCCTAAGTACCATTAAAATAATGACAATAACCACACCTTCTGGATATTTAGAATTTTTCACTTTACAAAGTATCTTTACATTCACTGTTAATATCCATAAAAACTAAAGTGAATAGGATAGTTATTATTTATCCAATATTTATTTATTTACATTTTTGAACCATTTTTTAAATAAGGAAACTGAAGCTCAATGAAGTGTTCAAGATACGTGTAACAATGTAAAAACAATCAAAGTTTAAGTTATTGAGGTCTTGCTGTGGGCCGCACACCATTGCAAAGGGTAGGTAAGTTTGCATACTTAATCTGCATAACCATTGCATGAAGTAGGCATTATCATCTTCATACAAATGAATAAACTCAAGGATTAAAGTGGGTAAAATGACTCGCCTAAGGTCATACAGTAAGTTAGTACCAGAACAGGATTCGAATCAGCATTAAATCAAAGCCCACAGTCTCAACCAAAATCCACCCTTGAGTCTTTAAATAAAGTAATGTGATTCTCATTGATCCTCATTGCCTAAGCATCTGGACTCCTTAGACTGCTACACCCTGTCTTTTGTGACATTCTGAGGTCTCTGTATCACACTCCAAAATATAGAAAAGTTCAAGTTATTGGACACTTCTGTTGAAATTTGTTAGTACCACTCTCCATAATCAGGTAGTTCGGGCAAAATGATCTATGTCAAGTAATGTAGGTACTTGACTTTGTTTTCCTTGTTGTGTTTACGTAGACTAAGCTTTGTTGCTTTTCTCACTTTCTCCTGTAACTATTGATGGTTACCTGCCTACATATGTGCATTATGTGTTATATACACACATAATGTGCATGCTCAAACACATAATGTACATGCGCAAACAAACCTTTTCTATACTTCTTTCGTGGGTTCAGAAAAAGAAAACTGAAGAACTGTGAAGAGAAGAGAGTAAAGAAAGGATATGTTAAAGCTCTCTTCCTTTCAAAGACCAGTTCTCGGGTCCCCTTGCATATGGCGGCCGTGTGAATGAAAATGTGGCGAGTACTTGGGAAGCGCTGTAGGGCATGTGTTTCTGCATACATATGCATAATGTCCTTTTCACACTTTGGAGTTACCAGATGCCTGGTTCTGCTGGAAGGGGTTTGGTAACCCACTTGAAATCATGAGGATTCATAACTCATTTATGCACGCAGCAGAACCCCTCAGATGACATTTCCTGCTCTAAAGAACGATTGAGAGAAAGATGTAATAGAGCTGAAAATGACAATGAAATATTAGCAGCCGCAGAGTTTATATGAGGCATTCTGGGTAGATGAGGGAATTATGCAAGTCAGAAGAAGAGCCTTCAGGCATCATGAGAAGCAAAAACAAAAGAAATAGAAATGTCTAGGTGTCAAGGACTAATTCGTTGCTATGGGAAAGGCCCTGAGGCAGTGATTCACTGTACAGGCAGGTATGCAGCCCTCAACCTTGGACTCTCCATGCTAGCAAGGGCTGGGCAAAACTCTTCCTCCATTCACAACTGACCTCTAAAATTATTTAACCCTCTGAAGAAGGGTGTGAAGGTTGGGGGTAGGAAGTTAGGATGGACTGAGGCTTTGCCTTGAGGTGGGACTTTAGGTCTGATCCTGTGCTCCTGGCACCAGCTTCCTCCAATCAAATCATTCCCCATTGGGTCTCAACATTTTTTTCTGAGACCCCAATTTCTTGCTATTTCTCTCAACTCCTTCACACCTCCTCCCCACCAACAACACCTCACTTAGGGATGAAATTCCTGCTCCTAGATGAGAATTCAAAGCCCTTTATAATCACTTCTCTCCACCCACAGCTTCTTACATCTCCTAAAACACTTTCAGTTTACTGTGCCTTTGCTCTGCTTGTCCCCTCTTCCTTTCTCACTTCTCCACTGGGCAAATTTCCTACTCATTTGCTTAAGAAACAGCTGCCACATAAACAGCTGGCTGAAGACTCGCTCAAACTCTAGGAAAGAGCTAATCATTCTAACTCTGCTCTATTCTCATAACACTGCACACATCTTTACTTGACCACTTAGTACTCACTACTGGAATTGTAGCTTACATGTTTTAGCCTGCACAAAACTATGAATTTCTAGAGGGAAAGAGCAATGCCTATAAATATACCTTTTTATCCTCTATACTAAGCAAAATACCTAAGATATATTAGCTTAATAAATACATGTTGATTGAAAAAAATGAATGAGTGACTCCCTCATTTCCCTCCCATGTGCTTTTAGCAAATTAGAATGATTCTTCATCATTCTTTGATATACTGTAGTATATTGGAGGGAAAAAAAAAGTTATCTCTAGAAGCCAACAGATCAGGGTACTGGTTTGGCATCTTTGTTCTGAAATCTATCCCTTTTGCCAATTTCTTCTTTACTATAAAGGACACCCCTCTGTTTTAATACTAGGGCTTTCTCGGGTCACAGGATTAAAGCTCCCAAGAGAGAAGTAGTGTTGTATGCTCCAAAGAGCTTAGGTTTTGTAATGAGATGGTCCTTGGCTCAAATCCAGGTGTAGCCTCCGGTAGTAATGGGAGCTAGAGCAAGTTTCAGAATCTAGCTGAACTTTAGCTCCCTCCTTGGTAAAATGAAGATGAATACTTACCCTATAAGGTTATTATCAAGATCAGAACATAGCTCATTGTAGGTTCTCAGTAAACTATAACATTTATTTTTTACATCTTCAACTACAATCCCTCTACTTCTGAGTGCTCACAAAGTCCGTTTTTTCTTCTAGAATAGGGATTATCCTTGGTGGGGTGGCCAGAAGATGGTTTATACACCAGAATCATCTAGGGTGATTTTCCATGTTATACCCCCACATTCATTTCTAGAAACACTCATATAGTGTATTAGAACTGTTGCAGAGTCGTGTATATTTTACTTCTCAGAAATTATCATACAGAAAGGAGGTTGAGACTAACATAACATAATAAAAGAAACCTGGAGTGATCTGAGAATAAAAAGAATATGGCAATAATGAAATATAACAAAAAAAAAAAGAAAGGAAGTTGAGACTCACTTCTCTAGAATTGCTTTGGAAAAGTCTTGCTATTTATTTTCATAGCCAAATTCAAACTGGAACCCTAAACTTTTCAACCTAAAATTGGCATAATAGCTTCCTAGCTGACCTTCCTATTTAGAGGTTTTCCTCTTGTCAATCTATCCTATATATAATAGCAGGAATCCTCTGCTCCATAGCAGGAATCTCTCAAACTCCATAAAGGCAGAGCAATCTTCTGATGAAATGAACACTCAGTAGTCCCCACTGAGAGAACCAGCTACCTTTCCCCCCAATACCCTGTGCAAGCTCTTTCACACCCTTGTGCCTTTGCCTATGCTCTTGCTTTGAACTGGAGAGTTCTTTCCTTCCCTTCTAGTCTCTACCCCAGCCCAACCCATGTAGCCAAAGAATTTCTACACATGGTTCAAGACAAACTCATGTACAGCTAATCATCCACTCCAGTGTGTCACCACTGGACCCAGCTCACCTCTATTATTGCATTCATCATATACTGTTATAAATTATTAGTTTATCAGCTTTTCTGCTGTACTAGGTTGTGAATTCTTTAAAGGAAGAAACTGTGTCTTAACTATTCATGTATCTCCCCATCAGGTACATACTCACTAAATTTTTATCGAATTAAAATGGATTGAACTGAGATGAAGCCCATTGAGCATTTAACGTGCTACTGCCACCTCCTAGAATGGATGTGTGTGTGTGTGTGTGTGTGTGTGTGTGTGTGTGTGTGTACAGTACGTACTTCCGGGGTTCTCTCAACACTTTCACATCTTTTTCCATAGGCCCTTTTCAGACAAAGACTGCGCAAGGAAGAAGAGTTGCACATCTACCAGTCGAGTTCATTTCAGACCCCAGGGAAGCTGGGCAAGCTTTCTAGCCAACACATGGATTGTGAAAAACAGCTTTTGTTAAAACACCTTTTCACTTCCTATTCATTAAATCCAAACTCCCTCCGGTGGACTGCAAGATGGTGCTGCCAACTTGAATGAAACTCCACCCAATCTAACTGCCTGGACTGGCCTAGAATGTGTAACCACTTCTTTTTGTGATTGTCCTGTGAACAGGGCAGGTTTCTGTGCTCAAATGTCTCTCTTTGTCTAGTGGGTGACACTGCTGCAGGCTGGTCGCCCTCTGGTATATTCATTCTTCTGTGATGAACGTGTTCGGCCTCTTGGAATCCCAGGAGTTGTTGGCTTATTCCTCAATTCAATGGTCATTCATTCATTCATTCATCAAACATTTATTGACCCTCTTTCCTTACGTCAAGTGCTATGGTAAGTCCTAGGGAAATAAAGATGCATAAGAAAAAGAGTTTGGTGCTCAGTGAAGTCACTCAGGATGGGGAGAAAATAGAACATAAACAAATAATGACACTATAATAAGCCAAGTGGAAAACAGATACATGTGCATAACGTCAGAGGGGCCCAATGGAAACAGATAAAAAGAGACTAATGTCTTTTTCCATGTGTTAGCTCTTCAGGAAACCTGAAAGCACCCAACACAGACATCTTACTTGGGCCCCAAATATCCCCCATGAACCCAAAGACAGTGGAGAAAATTGCTAACCTATCACAAAAATTATTGTTGTAATTACATGGGTGGCTCCAAGGGCCCAAATTTCCCCTCTGAGAAGACCATCAGCAGACGGGCTGTAGTGTGCTAATACAATAGTGTTGCTGTTTCAACACAGCATCTTAAAATCTCTGTTCTCCAACATATGTAACACCCTGAGTTTGACCAAACATAAGACAGTATATAACTGAGAAGGAAATGAAGATAAGGCATACTCAAGAAGAAGTTTCAATAAAACATTGCTTCAGCTCTAACGGAACAACTGTGCTGTCCAGTACATTAGCCACTAGCCACAAGTAGTTATTTAAATGTAGATTACTTACAACTAAATAACATTACAGTTCTGCATTGCATCAGCCACATTTCATAATTTCAACTGGACAGATATTGAACATTTTCATTATCATAAAAAGTTCTATTGAACAATGCTGCTCTAGAAATTTGTATTCGTTCTGAAATTTGTATTCATTGATTCAATTATTTTATAATTTTATGACTTGCTTACTTTGTAAAAGATTCAGTTCTGGCTTCTGGAAAAGGCAGAGATTAAAAGTAAAATTTATCTATTTTTGAAGGGCTCGCAGTCTGGTGGGATGACAAATATTTTTTAAAAGGAAAAAAGCTGGACATTGAGTAATGGAGGGTATGAATGCGTGGAGACAAAACAGACTAATATATGCTATAAAAAGTAAGAGAAGACCCCAAAGGACAGGTGACACAACATGATTCTTGAAGAGTGAGTCGTTACTTTCCTGATTTACCAGTGGACAGGGCACGAGAGAAGGGGAGAACAGTACATGCAGAATTGCAGGACATGGAAGAGCTTAGATCACTGCAAGGCAAGGCAGGGCACCTGGGTGGCTCAGTCCTTAAGCTCAGGTCATGGTCTCAGGGTCCTGGGATCGAGCCCCAGTTCAGGCTACCTGCTCAGCTGGAAGCCTGCTTCTCCTTCTCCTTCTCCCACTCCCCTTTTGTGTTACCTCTCTCGCTGTGTCTCTCTCTGTCAAATGAATAAATAAAATCTTAAAAAAAAAAAAAGAAAAGAAAAGAACACTGCAAGGCATTTAGCATTCCTAGAGTGGAGTGTAAACTTCTGAGAAGATGTCGGGTGAGAACAGGCTGGCAAGGTGGATGGCACAGTGTGGTGAAGGATATTGGGTGAGCAGGCAGTGGGAGGTAGGGAGGTTACAGATTATAACAGTGATTAATAGCATTGACGTTATCCAAAACTAGGTTTCTCCTCAAAATTCGCCACTGTTAACTTTATTATCTTAGCAAATTTTTAAATCTCTCGGAATTCCATTTTTCTCATCTGTAAAACGATGTTAATAACCCTGCCAACCTTTTACAATTTTTGTGTAGGTTAAATGAGACCATGTGCGTGTCACAATGCCTGGGCTGGCACATGTTAAATAATAAAAAATGAAAGTTATTGTAATTTATAAAAGGTATGTGGAGTTATGAAAGGATTTGAGCAGAAGAATAAAATGATTATATTGTATACAGAAATAAGACACAAGACAATTACTTATGTCAATAATAATAATAAAACAATAGCTAATATTTGCAGAGTATTTACTAGGCATCAGGCATGGTTCCAAGCGCTTTAAAGAAGCTAATCATTTAATCCTCTCAACAACCCTATGAGGTAGGCTACCATTACTATCTCCCTTTTACAGATGAGCAAATGAAGGCACCAACAAGTTAAATAATTTGTCTCACTACTAATAAATGACAGAATGGGATTCAAACCCAGACATCCACTCTTGAATCGCTATCCTTGGCCCCCAGGCTGTTCTGCCTCTGTTAGAAATTATTTGACAAAAGTCTGCCTGATTTTATATTGGATTATTTCCCACCACAGCATGGCTTCAAAATAATTTTATGTAAGTACAGATCTTCAAAACAACATTCTCACACCATGAAAGCCAGTAAGTCAGTATGTGCACTGTAGAAATATTCCACAGAAGGTCATCTTGATAGAAATGGACAAATGTTTGATAAATTGTGTATCATTAGAAAGGTAGTTCAAAGCTTCCTTGGATAATCCAGACGTGATTATAATTCCAGAGATTCCTCAACAATAGCAGCCGATAACAACCTCTCATAAAACTCAGCTTCTTCTCATGGAAATGGGACTAATGTGTGCTTTATAGGTTTGTAAGAAATATTAAATAAGAGAATGGATAGAAAGGATTTTGCATGGTGTGTAACTCATAGAAGGTGTTCAGGGAGAAGTATCTTTTGTGGCTGCAATTTTTGTTCTTTTAATTAAAGCATCATTGTCCAATACAAGGTCTGCTGAGCTGAAAAACCTTTCTCAGGACTCACTGGAACTCTATTAAACATATTAAGGATGGAAAGGAGGGTATCATAGATGTGAAATTCTTCAAAACAAACACATCCCAGTCTATGACCTAAATTCCAATTCTCCTTATTTAAGAACTTTTCTGACTCAATTTCAAAAATACCTCCCTGTTTTTACCTAAATCTGGGCCCAGATGAGCCTAACAAATTGATGTTTTAATTGCCTGACCTCACCGAAGGCCTCATCTCTCAAGGAAGTTCTTCCAAATATCTTTTCTTCTGATAGTCTATCCTTTAGTTTGATGTTCATCCTCAGGTAATTCCACTTTAATGAGTGAGATAACATAATTATCCTTCAAATTTGTTCCACGCCTTGAAAGCAGCCTCTCCCCCAAGGACCCTTGGCTAGCACGACCATGCTTTCCCCAGCCAAAGACACTGGCCTGGGTCTCAGCCCTGGCCAAGGGAGCATGTTCTTTCCTGCTGATGATGGCAAGTAAGAATTATGAAAGCACAGATCCTCAAACCACAAACCCCTATTTTTGGTCTTACAACATGGTAGAATCTGAAAGCAGATCTAGGGCATCAGCCAGGACACCAGAGGAGTTGTAGTCTAGAAGGCCAGGATTTGGGAAGAAAAGAGGTTTAGGTGGCTGATATATAGTTCCCAGGCCCCGAGTTGAATGAAAGTCTTGGAGAGATTCGACAGGATGGTGGCTGGTAGGAGAATTAGTAAGTTGAATGTTGCTTTGGCACTTGATTAAAAGCAGATTGTTGTGAGCTGAGTTGTCATGGGAATCTCACTGGACTAGAAAGCTCACTGTGGGTTTGTGGCCTAGAATAACCAGCTATGTGACCTTGAGCAAATCACTTAACCTCTCTAGTCTCTGTTGTTTTTTCTTCACTAAAATGCAGATAATAATAGAAAATAATAAAAACAGCAAAAAGACTTTTGTTTTTAACTGAGAAAATATATAATAGTTTATATAGTTAAATAGTAAGTAGTTAAGTAATAGTAATATAGTTAAATAGTTATATAGTTAGTTTATATTTTTACAAGTGCTTATAAATTTACAAAATACTCTCATGTAAGACTGATGATTCACAGACCTGTACCCCTGAAACAAATAATACATTATATGTTAATAAAAATTTTTTTAAATAAAAAAATAGTAAAAATTATAAAAAATAAAACAACAACAAAAAAAGCAACTGTGTGTAGCTTGAAAAAAAAAAGAATTTATGTGAAAGCACTTGGTAAGACTTGTGACTCACAAATGTTAACTAAAGCATAGTCATATCAATCTTTCAGTGGTGCATTCTAATGACTATTTTTAAGGCACAAAGGGGGTAAGTATCTTGACCAAGATATTGCTGGTGGCAAGTTTATCCAGGCACTGTGGCTCCTGAGCCAGGGGCCACAAACACTCTCTAGAAGAGGGCCCTACAGTCACGGTAGCTTATCTGAGTTGCAAAGGCAAACGTTTCAGGTTGGTTCCTGAAAGACTGATGACAGCCACTCAGAGCCATCTGCCGACTTCAGAACTTGCACAGCCATGGCCATGGCACCACCCAATACTACTACTCCCTTGCTCTCACTTCCGAGTCTTCATACCCTTCCCTGTGTCTAAAATTACAATGTCTTCCCTCTTCTGTGCCAAGCCATATGTCTCCATTCCTTTAAAATCTTCAGCTGAAGCATCAGGGTCACGGGGAGTAGGGAGTAGAATGGTTTTCATCAGCCTTTCAGGATATTTAAGAAGCAAACAACAATAAACCCCTTGTTCATCTTTTTGGCATAGACGCAGACTCTGGAACCCTTGGTCCTACTCTGAAGACTCACCAAAGACAAGCAGAAAGAAGTTCAGGAATTTATAGCCTGAAAAGTGAGGCATCTATGACTTTAGATGGTTTGAAAGGGTATCTTATTTGATAGCAGCCAATAAAGCAGGAGACAGTGCCAGATCAGATAAGAAGAAAGAACATCTCCGGCCAGAATTAAAAAGGCTATTTTGGGATATGTCAAAAGGAGTAAAGCTAGATTGAAAATGACTGCAAAGGTGATTAAATAGGTGAGAACAAAGAAAACACTTCCTGAGTTCTGGCAAAGAAGGGAACAATTCTTAATCATCTTTTAATCGTACTTCATAATTAGCCAAGTCACAAATGCCATGGCTGGGATTAGAAGATTTTTCATAAGGCAGACAGTGTTCTGGATTTTTGCTAGGGAACGTGTTGGGGGCTGGGGGATAGTGTGAGTACTGAAGGGCTTTCAATTTGTGCAGCAATTTGAGAAACTAGGTTTTATAAGCATATTTGTTCATAAAGCACATTTTGAAAGATACTGTTGTTCTATTTTTGCCTTTTTTTCTCTTTCCAAAGGAAATGAAAAACAGCAATGGAAATTTTTCCAGAGGAACAAAATCTCAGCAAACAGTGAAGCAAATAGCCACTGGAAACTGCTTATGAAGCTCCTAGAGATAATGGATATATGATATCGTAGTTATGTTACAACATCTTCAGTGACAAGTGGTGAAGAGCAAGAAAATGCTGAAGTTATATCTGAGTGAGTTATTCTACACTAAATATTTTTAATTGGTATCACAGAAGGCATGGGAAACAGGTTACTTACAGGAATAAAATAATAAAATCATTCTAACAGGCATTCATATAATATATCAATGTATAATTTCTGCTGGGAAAACAAACCCTTTCCAAATTACAGGGAGTTAAGAAAAAGTCTTGTGAGTAAAATAATAATACTTCTGAATAGCTTGCTGGTTACATCTTCATCCTTCGAACATTTATCTAACACCTATTATGTGTAAGACGCTTTGCTCATGAATTGCAAAAACAAATTAAAATACATGGTCTGCCCCCATGAAGCTTGAAATCTTGGCAGAAAAACAAACATTTTTTTCCCCTCATCTATACCCTCCCTTTTCTCTATGTCTTTGTGATTTCACTTGGTTTATAGCTTTGGATAACTTCTCCATGCAGACTAATATCTGAATGGTATCTCTAGCTGACCTACACATGAGCAAGACCCATGTACCCAAGTAGGTCCAAGTAGGCCTGTTGATCGTCCACACAGAAGTCTATGAGGGCTCTCCAAACAAGTGTGTCCAAATTAGAGCTGGCCATTTCTCCCATTCCTGCCTCACTCTTTCACCAACCTCTACTAGTTGTTCAAGGCCATCAACAAAAAAGCTGATGTGGCAGAGAAAGAGGATGTAGGAACAGACACCGAAGGGCCCATACTTGGTTTAATGCTCTGCTATCACTGTCCCAAGATTCTTAATAATTTTATCTTTCAACTTGTGTTTTGTATGAGAGTCCAATGAGGCAATAGAGCATGTGTATAAGGAGAGAAGATATCCGATGAAAGGAAAACCTTGATATTTTAGTATCATTAGTGGCACTTTTTCCCGTTTTTTGAACAGAGCTCCCACATTTTCATTTTGCACTGGGACCTATAAATTGAGTAGCTGATCCTGTGCATGAATATCACACATTATCAGGTTCAGGCAGTATGGTCTTTCCCCCACATCAACACTCTATCCTAGACGTGCTACCCTGCCCCCTTCCTTTCCTCCTTGCTTCTTGCTGTGGGTTTTAAATTGGTCTGAGCATCAGCATTTTGTCCATGGCCTCTGGGACAGCTTGTCTGGCAATGGACTTGGAGGCTACCACTGCATTGTGGCGATGCTACTCAGTGGTTTCTTATTCTTTCAAAAGGATGTGCTCCTTTTGTACCATGTAACAGTCAACAAAATATCTTTCTGACAATCCATGGGAAGTTTAAAAAATTAGAAGAGGCACAGTGAACCTCTTATCGCAGCTTTCTGCTTTGAAAACCAGGGTTTGCTCCACAGGATTTGACTATTTCATTTGACTTCTCCATTGACAAAGCCAATGAAGATTTGCATCTTAAATTTCACAACTTTCCAACAACATTTTAAAACTCTCACTCCCCAAAAGCAGAAATATTTTTGAAATCCCAGGAGTACTCTTTGAAGAAAATGTCTTCCCCCTCACAGTGCTTAGTAGAACAACGTCGTATAATATATTTTCCAAAGTACAACTAATTGAAGCACTTTGTCTTTCTTAGTTTCCCACATTTCAAAATACATATTATGTATGTAATTTTATAAATCAGGTGTACTGCAATGCCCTACCTTTATGTATTTGGGAATTTCATTTCTCAGTTAAAAAAAAGTGTCAAGGAAAGCTACAGATTTGGGGGGCATAGCATCTCCGAAAAACATATCTGTAAGACTACAGGGATCTTAATGAGGTTTGCTTTGGTCAAAAATGGCAACAGGAAGGAAGTGAAAGATTATCTTTTTCTTCACTTAAAAAATAGGCATCATAGGTTGCCACTTCACAGTAATGTCTTAATATTCTCTCATTTAATTATGTAAATCATCAAGGAAGGCTGCTGTTTATGGTAATTTGCACGTGTGGAGATCTGCTTCCCAAGGTAAGCTAATTTAAATCAAATTATAACTAAGGGAGATTTACCACTTGTTGATTTAGACAATCATTTATAACTCCACCAAAGGGCTAGGGAAGACGGCAGGATTTGAAAAGTGAGGTGAAACAGTGGTGATCCCGCTGTGAAAGGAATCAGATGAAATGCTACGGTAGGATTTAGTATTCCTATTGATGTCAGCAAGAACTGAAGGCAGCCTCTTTTGTGAGGGAAGTGATTAGTGAATACCGTTGACCCTCACTACCTCCACATTCAAGCTTTCCTTTACACACGAAGTTAAAGGCTGTTCTCCCCAACTAATTCACCACTCTCTTTTGATACAAATCCAGCCCTCTTCAGAATCTGCCTGCATTCTAGTTGCATAGTTGTACCAAGTGCTGAATGTCGCAGAGAAAAGACCATTGTGAACTGCTGAAGTGTTCATGTGTCCCCGACTCCTTTCTTTTCTTTTCTTTTCTTTTTTTTAACCATTAAAGTTACTCCATTTCAGTTTGAGAAACTAAGCATCTACAAATTCATTCTTTGTTTTAGGGACACATTTATTACAGTAAATCCCTCCTTAGCTAATGCAACTGGCCACGTGGGTTCTCTGATAGACCAAGAAAAGTACACCTCCTCTTGGATGCAGACACAGGTGTCTGTGACAATGGCCACAACTTGGATTTGGCAACAAGGAGGATGTAAGTAGAGAAAATTTATTAAGAAAGCAGGCCTAAGAACCAGAGAGAACTGGGTTCAAATACCCATCCTGCCACTTACTTGCTAAAAAATCTTTAAGAAATTTCCTCAGCCTCTCTGAACCTCATTGTTCTTATGAAAAGATAGCATTAATTATACATTCTTCATGAGATTCACATGATGACCTAACAAGTCAATGCATATAAAGCACAAAACTTTACATAAAGGTTCATCTCCAAAAAATAGCAGCTGTGAATAATAACAATAACGATGATGATACTGCAGTGTTATATATGGAAAATGAGCGATTTCCAATATACTTATGGGTAAACAGTAAACAAAACATTTTCCATTCTCCATGAGAACTTGACCTTCATTTAACTTTCAAGCTGAGTTAATATGTTAAGAATAATATGCTGGCTATGTTGCTAATGAATGTTGCTTGTGATGAAACGTGGCCCATGATTGCATCTGGATTGGGAGGCGTATGCATGAACTATAAACACCTGGTAGGACAACACCTGGGACTTCCCTGTGTGTGCTGAATTTGTCACTGACATGTACCTCATGGGGATCCTGGCAATTATGCCTGTACTATTGTTATTATAAGAGATAGTGGCTCTTGGAGGATGTGGCATTGAAGCAGCTGCCCAATATAGACCCTCTCTCCTTGCAGCTGGCCTGTACTACACAGAATTCTGTGAAGACTCCCACAGAAGAGAAATGCCTTGGGATGTTGTGCTGATTTGCTAGGTTTCCCATCCAGGTCCATCTAAGTGAATACGCTGTCCAGTATCTTCTATGATAATTTTGTGGTCTGGATGCTTAACTAAGCCGAAGGAAACACTCTGTAGATACTGCAGAATATTTCAATTTATTTTTTTGGCCACCAAGGCATATGTTTGAAGACTAAGAGTATGATGATATTAGGATAATTTAGGTCTGGATAAATTTTGAATACTTATGGAATATCAACAATTTCCCCTGCTTATATATATTTTCCCATTTCCTTGAGGGGCACATTTCTGCTATTGATGATTCTTAGGGACTGATGAAGCCATTTGGGGAGGCCAGAGACTTCTTGATTAGAATCAATTCACAAATGTAATCTTCTCAATGTGTCACATGAAGGTGGCCAAACAGAAGTAAAACAAAGACCTGCCGGAGATGAGTTTCTCTCCAGAGCCCTCTTCAGTGGCTCTCTGAATGGCAATGACAACCAAAGATATCCCTCCTTTTCATTAGAAGACTTTACTCATCCTGGTGGCAACTTGGGGTTCCTGGAGAGAATTAAGGCCCCAAAGTATCTATATTAGTTTTTCATGGTTGCTGTAACAAATTACCACAAAATTAGTACCTTAAAACAACAACACATTTATTATCTTACAGCTCCAAAAGTCGAGAGTTCTGAAATGGGTCCCAACGGGCTAAAATCGAGGTGTCAGCAGGGCTATATTCCTTCTGGAGACTGGGGGCAGGGGAGGGGTGCAGATCTATATTCTTGTATTTTCCAACTTCTACAAGCTGCTTGCATTCTCTGGTTTGTGATCCTTCCTCCATCTTCAAAGTCAACAGCATAGCGTCTTCACATCCATCTCTGACCCTGACCTTTCTGCCTCCTTCTTTGACTCACTCTGGTGATTACATCCCACTCACCCAAGCATCTAGGACAATCTTGCCATCTCAAGATCCTTAACTTAACCACCTCTACAAAGTCTTTTTTGCTATGTACAGTAACAGATTCACAAGTTTTTGAGATTAGGACGTGAACAGTTTGTGTGGGGGGCCATTACTCTGGCATCCTTTGTTTATAATAAATTAACTTCTCCCTTGTGCAACTAGAATGGTGCCAGTTATGTACCATCCCCAGAAGAACTGAGAAAACTATCACTTAAATCATTTTTGGTGTCCTATGAATTGGATGAGTGATTTCCGTTGTGAAAGAGTGCTTGGTGAGAACAGTACCTTAAATGAATAAGAAATGAGACAGTTTAAGTGACAGTAGTATTACAAATTCTTTTAAAATTGGATGGAGAAGTAGGCAAAGGAGGTGGACCATGAAAATTAAGTGTGAGCCCAGAAAGCACATGGTCGTGATTTTAAGATGCACTGTTGTGTATAAATATATCTATTAGAGAGAAACTGGGGTAACAGGAGTGGGAGAGAATGTAAATATGAATAGCTGTTGCCCCTAAATTCCATCTTTTCTAAAAATGTACCAGCTATCAAAGTTGTCTTTCTTTCTTTTTAAAAAATATAGCTGTTATTCTAATGACCCTTGCATATTTCGGTGACTACTTCCACAAGAAATATTCAGCAAAAAAATGCGTGTGTAAAAACCATACAATAGCTAGTTTCACTCCTCTTGCAAAAAAAAAAATCAATAGTTGTTTCTGTTCCCAAATTTCATCTTGGGCCTCTTTGTGAAATGTGCAGTTCAATTTAGTGTTGATAGGTCATTCCAGTCAGCGTGAGTTTATATACAATTCAGTATTAATTTCCAGCCAACTGGAAATGAAAGCACTCCAGTTAGAGTCACCTCTCCCTGGTATGCTTGACATTGTCTTTTAACTAGTAATAGGAGCCATTGTCTGATGGATTGATCCTTACAACGATCACATAATGTCTAGCAAGAAGGCTAGAAGATTCATTTACTGTCACTACTTATTTAGAGTTGAGTGAAGCCTTTGTTATAAATTTCAGGCTACCTAATTTGGCATTAGAATGTTTTCTATCATAAGAAAGAGTTCTGCAGTGGTTGACAAAAGGCCTGGTTGTGGTCCTGCTCTGCTAGCATCCAGTGTGTATACTCCTGGAACACAGTTCAGATAGCAGAAGAGCCAATTGGTTGAGTGGGGTTACTGATGGCTTATTTGGGGTAAACTTTTATAAGGAGAAATAGGAGCTGCTGTCTGGTAGAAGACTTGGAGTGTCTCTGATCTGAAGAGGAAATAGTTTCAGAAGGGAAGGTAGAGCAAAAGGGGCTAACTTGTCAGACTTGAGGAAGTAAGTGCCAAATTCAGGAAGGAAAGCTCAAAGCAGAGCCATGAATCTTCTTGAGCATGAAGAGAATAAGAATTGGGCTAATGGATAATTTGAGCTGCTCACACACACTTGCTAGTTTTAGACTCTGCTTCTGACTCACATCTCCACCCCCATCTCTTGATTATTAATTATCAAGGGAGGCTAACATTTCAGACAATACAGAATGGAGGGGGGAAAGTCAGTCTAGTAGGGAAGACAGATTCCTAAGGTGGTAAAGAGAAAACAAAGATAACAAACCAATATAAATGCTATGAAGGAAGAAGACTACTAAGAGAATCATAAGAGGTTACCCCCTACTAATGTCTCCAGGAAAGACTTCTCTGAGGAATTTATATTTGTGCTAAAATTAGAAAGAACCCTAGGAAGTCTTAGATCTTGATGGAATTATATATTCAAATGTTTCTTGAGGCAGGAAAGAACTTGGCTTGTGTGAAGAACTGGGGCAAAAAAAAAAAAAAAAACCAACAATGAGGCTAGATCAAGATGAACAATTGAGGGAAACTCAGAAAGAGATATATGGTGGATTACTCCCAGGCGAATATTCACTTCTGCCCTCCAACCCCATTCCGTGGATGAACATACTTGCCCACTTCACTGTGGTTGGTCTGAGCCATGAACTTGCTTTGGGTTCCTGATGGCTAAGCAAACTTCACTCACATTTAAATTTGGCCTCAGCCATGTCACTTCTCTGGGGAAGGGGACATTAGCAAATATGACTCAAGAACATGTTTAAAATGTGCTGGCACAGTGGAGCTCACCCTATGGCACTGCTGTCATTGTGGGAAAAGAACATGCCCTGGGTAGTCTGCAGGTGACAAGAGGATGAGAGACATGAGTAGCAAACATGAATCCAACACATAGCTTGGAGTCAAGTCCAAATGAGTCCTACCTAGATCAGCCAGCCTCCAGTGATCTGAAGATGCTTGAGTAAGATTAAATAATTGTTATGTTAAGCCACCAATTTTTGAAGTGGCTTATTCTTTGGCATTATTATGGGAATAACTGACAGAGTATACAAGGATCATCTTACAGAGCTTATGGGAAAATAGCTGAAGAGTTTTAAGTAGGGAGTGGTATGATATGAATCATGGCTATTGAAGCTCACTCTGCTGTGAGAGGCCAGCAAGGAGGGAGTGGTTGGAACAGCCCATCTGGAGAGAACAGCAGCAATGGAGCAAAAGGGAAGTGAATATATTTGACATGAATCTTGGAGACAGAAAAATAATACTTGCTAATGAGGTATATACAGAGAGAAAGGAAAGTGAAAGCCTAAAGAGTGACCCCCAGGTTTCCAGCCTGGACAACTGGATAGAGAGTAGAACACTTTGGAATCTCCACTTTGCCATTTTTCTCATAATAATTTAAATAGCTATACAGTCAGCACTGCATGAATTACTTAATTATACTTTATGTTGGATATTGGTTTGTATCCTGTTTTATTCTTTTTTCAAAACTCAATAGTTAACCTTTAAATATATTTAATTTTCATATATTTTAGATGGAGGGGGGTGTAGATTCCTAGAAATGGGACAACTGAGTTGATGCATCTCAATAATGACTATTCTTTTTCCCTCCAGAGAATCCATTCCTTCCCCTAGGTAGGAAGTGAATTATGGTAGATGGCAGAAGCACATTTACAAAGAACAAAACATTTTGTTTTAGGGAAATGGCACAGCCTCCTTGAGGTTCCTAATAATACCAACAGCACAATTTTATTACATGTTTTATATGTGCCAGACACTGCTTTAGGCTCTTTATGTATATATTGTCTGACCTAATCCTCACAACAATTCAAAGAAATAGATATTATTAGTCCCATTTTAAGAAATTGGAGGCTGAGGAACTGAATAACTTATCTCTAAGAACATAAGAAATCCCTGTGTAGAATTTGCTATGTCTGTATTAAGGATGATGCTGAAACATTTGTCAGCTCATTACAGGGAAACTATTTGGACTTGTAAAGAAATTGCTTCTCACTTTTGTATCAAATAATCCTTGTGCTTGTTTTAAGGAAACAGAAGATTTTTATCTGATGAGTTTTGTACCAAATAATTACTTGTTTTTCCTAAGCAAATAGTAGATTTTTATTGGATAAACTTTGCAATCGATGAGGTTCTACCTAGAAAATCTGTAGCCAAATGTCTAGCCTGCTTGGGCATATGTCTAGCTCTTTATTCATGTTTATCCTCATTCCTAGTCCCTGTTGTGCTTCCTGTCTTCTTTTGTCATTACTTCTAATTTTAATTTATACTATAGTGGATTTATATATCCTGTAAGCTTCCTTAAATCCTTTCTGAATCAAAGAAAGATTAAATAAATAAATAAACAGACTCAGGCAAGTCTTAAAAAAAGAACATCAATATAAAAAACAAGGGGATGTCTATGAACCCTACAGGAATTATATTTCATTAACAATGGTCTCTAGCACTTCCAAATCTTTTAAGCGATATAGTTGAGAGACTCCATCAGAAAATGGTACATGAAAGGGTCCCCCTTTCCAAGCCAGAAAGCTCTAGTGCAACCAAAGAGTAATAGAACAATCCTTAGAACAGTAATATAAATTTTTAAATAATAATAATGACATTTATTGAGTGCTTACTACTCTTCTAAGTGGCAGAACTTAGGTGGATACTAAGCACTTTATACCAAATTACCTTATTTAATCTTAACACCAATTCCATGGGGGCCTTACTGTCATGTACACATGATACAGATGCGGAAACAGATTCCAGGGGGTTAAGTAATTTGCCCAATGTCACAGAACTCCCCCATGGCAGATTTGGGGATTAAACTGAGGTTTGTTTAGCACCCAAACCCATGTTATTAGTTACACAATATTTACCTATATTCCTGGGATAATGAGCTCTCAACTTTCTTTAGAATTGTTACTGATTTTAAGTTTTAATATTGTCTGCCCTGATGGAACACTCATCTGAATCAATCTGTCAACCAATTAGTCAGAGGAAAGAAATGAGCATTTATTGACTCCCTCCCACATAGTAGGTGTGAGATTAGGCACTTGAAACTATTCATTTAATTCTTGTAACAATTCCAAGTTCCTATTTAAACTTGAACATATTGAAACTCAAAAGTTTTGTTACTAATCCAAAATCAGAAAATTAGTTAGGACTGAATCTAAAGGCCTCCAAATCCATGTTTGCTCTATTTCTTCTACCCATAGACTACAAGCATGATTTGGGGAAATTATAACTCTAATGTGCCTCAAACTTCTCAACAGAAAAATGGAATAAAAAGGCTTGCCTTACATTTTCTAGACAGTGTGTTCAAGGTGACCACACTTAACAATCAGATGGGGAAAATTACTTCCCAGAGATGTTATTAATAAAGGATTTGTGTGTGTGTCTTAGAAGACTGCCTACCCCTGGATATGTCGCCATGTGTCTAAGCTGCTAAATTAGCCCTACATTAGTCTTATAAAGGGAAGCAACCGGGACCATGATGGAGCCACCCAAACAGCAGGGCCTGAAAGTGCACATGCCCTTGTAATGACCATGTCTGCAGGGGTAGTGCTGTTGCTCCCTCTTCCTGATTTGCCATTCTCTCACCCCTACTGCATTTGTAAGTAAGCCAAAAACAGAGGTAAATATTCCTGCCTCTGCACCCAAGCCCAGCTAGCCTGCAGGATCACTCAATTCTAGATAAAGCAACCTATGACATTGGGTTGATGTCTAGCCTCTGTGCTGTGCTTATGTGGTGGCCATAAGAACATGCCTGACAGACCCGCAACTACTAGGAATGTAAATAACCAAGACCCCCAACTGCTGCCCTCTGAAATCCAGATCCAGGTCCACCCAGAGGTCATGCTTCCCACAAGCCACTGCCAGTCAGTGACTAAGGAGGCCAGGACACTAAGATAGGACAGAGCCAGGAGACAGACTTCTCTAAGAGCCAACTTTGGCTGCAGGACTCCTTGATGGCCCTTGAACGTTCATGAGCAGTCACACACCAGTCTGGGACCTTGCCCTCCTTTTCTTCTTCACTGGGGCCAGGCTTGGATCAAGGTCTGACATTTCACCCAGACTCCACCTCCATCTCTTTATTGTCACTCATAGGCATTTCCCCTCATAAAATCCTCATACATATAATCCCACATTGGCCAGTGCTGCTGGAAGGACACAGACTCATACATTTTATAATGTTTCCTGCTGGTTCGGTTTCTCTTAATAGTACCCTTCAAACTTTTCCCATGGAGTAATAATTGATTCCCCCAAACTCCAAGCTCCAGCTGGAAGATTTTCCTTTTGCCTCTTATCTTTATTTCTTTTAGGATACCTAAGTAATTTTACCATAAATTATGGTTGTCTATGTAGATATTTTATCTCCTCTACCAGATGTTGAGCCCCCTTGAATGTATGGCATCAAAACTTGCTGATATATTCTATCACTCTATGCCAGGCATTGTGCGTGAGTTTTACATATGGTACATACCTATTTAATCTTCATCAACACTCTGCTAGGTATACCTTATCAATTCCATTTTACAGAGAAGAAAATTGAAGCCCAAAGAAATGAAATGTCTTGCCCAATGCTGCACAGTTACTAGTAGACCTTATTTTGAATTTGGGCTTTTAGACAAAATCCTGTGCTCAAATTATAATTCAACCTCTGTCAAAAGCTCTTGCTGATATTGTAAGTGCTCGATAGCTCATCTTGTTTCTCAAGTTCTAGGAAGCAGAGGGCTAAATTTCCTGACCCGTGGGAGCAGATGTCCTTCACCTTGGGGTTCAATTATTGTTCGTAGCTTCAAACTTAATTGTATAATTTTGGGTTTTTGTTTTTCATTTTATTGCTACAGTTCCGATGAATATGAATCATTTGAGAGTGTGGGCAGTTATAAAAAGCAAGAAATTCTGTACCTTTGGGTTCAGATGCACAGAGACATGGAGATCTATTTCTCTGACAAACCCAAAACAAGCTGTAAAAATTGATCTCAGAGAAAGTAGAAGCCAGGTGGTAAAAAATGATCTCAGAGAAAGTAGAAGCCAAGTTTTCTGTTAGAACAAAAAGAAATTTAAAAAAAGAACAAAAAGAAATTAATTTTTACAAATTCACACAACAATTTGGTTACGGAAATTAGAATAGAACTCGCTACTCTCAATTCCCAGAGCAAAGACCAGGTTGCCTTCATAGAGGAAAGGAAGAACATAATGTCTACTGTGACTAAGCCAAAATGTATATTCATGTGTTTTGAGACAAGGTATTTTGTAAGAGGAAACCAGGTCTATGAAGTCCCTTACTTGACTTAATGGCACTTGTTCACTCTTGAATTCTTTATTGCAATGTTCTGTTTGTAGTGCAAATTGCATTATTAAGTATTGATGAAAATTCCTAAAAATACACCTCTATCTATCCAAAAGTTGGATGCAATATTTGCATGAGTTATGAAAACTGTTGTATATAATGAGTCGGAACACTGCCTCGTGAATTCTGTGGTAAAAAATTACAGTCCAGCTCCATGAATGTAATTATTCAGGCACCCAGTCTGATTTATCATCTTGATGAGAAACTAAGCCATGAAATATTCTCTTCTAGAAATCGGCCTTCGTTCATTTCACAAATACACTTGAGAGAAACAGGAGGGGTGAGAAAAACAACAAATGATCTGCCAGGACTAGAGGAAACATATTTCTTTTTCTTTACTCAAAAAAAAACAAAAACAAAAACAAAACAACAACAACAAAAAACACTTTAGTGATCAAATGTAAATTTTGAAAGAGATAAATGGGAAAATAACTATACACTCCTGTATATGTTTTTGGCAGTGTGAGCCTGACTCAGGGCTAGAGATGTTTGCTTTCACACCACTTATTCAAAATCAAAACCTAAGGGTAGAGACCCAGAGGGAGGAGCTTCTGGGCAGGAGGAAAAGAGGCTTTTTGGAGCTCCCCACACAGATACCCTCATATGCCACAGTTGGTAGCGATTAGTCCCTTTGCAGGCAGCAGTGTCTCTGTTGGCCTCTGTTTGCTGCTCATTGCACAAATTAGTGAAAATGAGTCACAGCATGTGCAAGCAAGTGGGGCTGATGGAATCTGCAGAGGTCAGTGTGCTGAGAAATCATTTCAAAGGAAAATAGGAACTTCTGACAGATGGAAGAGTGGGAAGCTGATAAAGATGTTTCAGGGGACAGGGAAAGGTGAAGTGGGAAAAAAAAAAAAACAACCAAGCTTCCCAGCTCTGAACAACAAGAGAACACTTAATGAATAGACACTAGAAAGGCAGCAAGTATTTTGAATTTGCTCTTTTTTCCAGATCTGCATAAAATACCTTTTATGCATTGCTAAACATGCATATAATATTTTGGCTTTTCTATTCTTTTGATACAACTGCTGTGACTGAGTGGGGGAACCAGGGGGCTGGAGATGGGATGTAGAAGCTGGCAGTTGCCTATTCTGATTTGTAAAACAAAAAAACAAATCCTGTCACATTGATCTTAAACCATTTAGTGGAGTTCCCTGAAATTCTTAACATTTAAAAAACAGCCAAAACCAACATTGGGTATGAGCAATAACTGAACCTGTTATAAATGAGATAGTGAAAATAGACATCATGTGTGTGAGTCTGTATAAGTGTGAGTGTGCTTTGTGGATGCAGGAGCTTGAACTTGGACCAGCAGAGACATAGAGGTGCTTCTAAGGACAAAAGTAAAAGGTTATGAGAAATTGAATGTGTGCTAAAATTTCTTAGCATCCTGGAGACCATTCAGTGTAGTCTGGTGGCTAAGAGTTCTGTGTCATGGAATCAGAAAAGGCAAAGTTCAAGTACAGTCTTACCCCTAGATCTGTAAACATGGATACTTACTTAACCTCACTGAGCTTCACTTTCCATTATCTTAAAAGGTGGAGGTGATTATAATACTTAACTCATAGGGTTCTTGTGACATAAAGCAAGTAAAGCATTTACTTCATTGTCTGAGACAAGTGGAGTGCTCAATAAATTATTATTATAGTGTTGTTGAGTACTGAGCCTCTGCCAGGGCCAAATGTGAAAATAAAGGAAGCATGATCTCACAGAACAGTATGCCCTCTTCAGGAACATCAGTGCTGGTAGTTTTAAAAACCAACCGGTAGGTAGCCAGGAGATAGGAGTTAAGGACCAATTACAGTGTTGATGCTCATTCCCCTCTGCATGGGAAGCACTAGGATGTGGAATCCCCCCGCCCCCGTATTTTCCATATGTCTGTCTGAGCAAATAAATCACCGAGATGGATCAGAAACTGCTATAAGCCACTGCCCACAACTCTTCCCAGATGAGCTGCAGCAGAAATGAAGAGACAAGGATTGTGCCTCTTTGACGCTAGGGAATCCTGATCCTCCATATCCTTGGAAATAGGGGAGCAGCCTAAGACCACTTATTTGCATCAAAGTTGTGGAACACCAGGGGGATAAGAAAAAATTGTCCTTCTCAGGACGCACAGAGGGAAGTCCCCCGGATCACTTTGAGAGATGAAAATCAGAACTACACAAATGTCTTCTGTTTTCACTGAATGGTACCACAAGATTAACAAACAACAGTTAGGGCACCTGGGTAGCTCTGACAGTTAAACCTCTGCCTTACACTCAGGGATCAAGTTCCCTGTCTGGCTCCCTACGAAGCAGGGAGTCTGCTTCTCCCTCTGCCCCTCCCCCCAATCACTCTTGTGCTTTCTTTCAAATAAATAAAATAAAATCTTAAAAAATAAATAAATAAAACAAGCAACAGTTAAGCACAGAGGGCTGTTCCTCTGAAATCATGCCTTTCCCCTGTCCCACCTAGTAAACTCCGTGAAGATGGAAACCATGTCTTAGCCACATCTGTATTCTACTTGGGCCCTTGAGCAGCACTTGAATGGTCTCATAACAGCTCTTATAAATGTTTGTTGACTTGGTTTGTACTTTTTAAAGAACTCTCCTTTGGTATTAAAATGTCTCAGTAATCCCGTCTTGAAAGGCTTGATTCATCATGTAAAAATTGTTTATTTAAGTTTATATGGTACTATTCCTGTGTCTCTCTTGCTATGTTAATCTAGTAACTGTTCTACTGAAAGCAAGTAGCAACTATTTGTCATCTCTCCTCTTTATTTCATCAAGTATTTCCTTACCAAAGAGCAAAGCAATGCAAAACATTCTCAAGGCATTGACAAGGTCTTATTCACCTTTGTCTCCTCTAAACCCAAACATTGTCTCTGCCTCGGAGCAAACATTCAACACATCTTCATTGAATAAATGAACAGAGAGGGGCAAGTAGGACGTAGGATGAAGATCATTTATAATCATGCATGAGAGTTAGCCCATATGTTCTCCACTGCCCCATTAGTCATTCCTCAAAAGATGTGTTCACAGTGGCTATAAGTTCATTGTGAAATGTTGAGACTCACAACTCATTTTTCCCGTAATTTTATATTAATATCACATTTTGTGCGTTTGCATACAATTCTATTATTTTTCTTTTCTAAGTGTGGTCACAACTGTTATTTTATTTGTCTTTCCTCTGCTAAAAATATATTTCCATTTGTAAGAAATTTCATGATATCTCCTTTGATAGAACACTTTGAAACCTCCAAGAAAGTCTTCAAGTCTCCTCTATTAGAGAAGGTCACCTTCCCATTGACTTTGACTGCAGCATCCCCATGGCCACAGTTGTGCTCTGGTGCCCCTGAGTTTGGGGCATAGATTAGATTGATTTTAGGAAATTATCCTGCAGTTGTCACTCCAGAGACTAATTTGGATAAGCAAGACCCCATGGAATTAGGCTTTTTGGTCAGTGTGCAAGGGCAATCTGTGGATGGGCTTTAGCTCAAAACTAGAAATTACACCTATTGGCTGTTTCCACTAAAGAGCTAAAGCCACAAATATGATACTACTAATTTTATTGCCCAAGTTTTTGGTGCAAACTGTTGTCTGTTTTTGAGATTGTAAATCTACCATAATCCATTGTAATTTTTACCATGTAGACATAGTCTAAGCCCTCCACTGCTGTACTGTTGAACCAGATGTTCAAAGTATAAAATCCCCTAAAAGAATGCTTGGCCCTGAGCCCAGCAGGCTGGTAGCTTCAGCCTGGCTTAATTCAGTTTTGCATTTCTGTTACGTTCCTGGGCCACAGAGATGTTTAACATGTTTTTGTGACTGCAGCTGTCTTTTAACTTTCTCTTTTTAGCATTTATTCATCATCACTAGGGATGAGAGTGGTGGGTGATGTATGATGACCTCCAGCTATTTTGACTGCAAGTTCTAGAGTCACTTTTAATTGACTCCTAAATCTAGGCTCATCTTTGAGCCTGCCTTCATAATTTTGTTACCATAGCTATTTCAATAGAGTATCTCTCTACTGACTGATCTTTACTCAGCGGACTTATATCATTTGTCTCTAAAATACATGAAGTGAGACCAGACCCTCTCCACATTGAATTGTCTCATTTGGCAGGCTGTCATTAGTAAACCCATACACTTCTACTCCCATGAAATGATGTGACTCCTTTCCAGTGGTCACTTATATATGTTCCTAAACCCATTAATATGGTTGTTCTTACTACAATTAAATTAACCAATTAAATCTGAAAATAAAGAGAATTGTTGTCATAAGGGAAATCGCATTGATGTTGTGGAAAGATTTTTCTTAAGGTTTGTATAGACGGGATCATTATAAACACTTGTGGGGAAAAATGAGCACCACAGCAGAAAGAAATCATATTCATATTGGTTAGCAAATGTCTCAGAATCCTGATCTCATGTCCAAAAAACTGAACCTGGAAATTGAGAATAATATGTTTGTCTGTGGTTAATGCAATATAGTCTTTAGAAAGAAGAATCAACAGATCCCATTCAAAGAATATACCCTGGTGTTATGCTGAAAAAAAAAAACAAAACTGTGATCAAGTGAGCATTTATAGGCTTTAAATTGAAATAAAATGTTTAAGGTTTATGTACTCCATATTTTATGATTCCCTTCCGTAATGTTATTTTTTAGATTAAGCAACCAACATATGTCAGATGAAAGGGCTTCTACTATATTTCTAAATGTCATACTCAGGCTTAAAAAATCTTGTTCTGTGCCCCAAAATTTCTATTTCATATCCTTGGTTGTAAGGTTATTTGTCTCATTTAAGAGTTCACTCCACTAGTCTGTTCTCAAAATCCTATTCAAAATTCACCTCTTCCAGGAAGCCTTCTCTGATTAATGCTACCTGTGCTTTAATTACATTTACTTTTTATCCTTTTATCATATATGTACTCAAACTACCCTATTTCAATCGCTTCTTCTTCTTACACTGCCAACTATTAAATGCTGCTTTTTTTTTTTAATCTGTTAGGTTAGGCTGATTTCCCTAAGCAGATTATAAATTTTTCCAAGGCAAAGGCTGCTTCTTTTCTGTTTTAGAATTTCTTTTAGTGTCTTCAATAGTATTCTTTATAGAGTAAGTTTACTCAATCTATCTTAACTGACCTATTATTTTAGACATTTAAATGAATGAATTCAATGATTTCTATACACAGATATTTTCTTCCTTGCAAATGCCAGTTTTGGGGTGCCTGGGTGGCTCAGTTGTTAAACATCTGCCTTCGGCTCAGGTCATGGTCCCAGGACCCTGGATGGAGCTTCACATCGGGCTCCCTGCTGAGACAGCTCTATCTCTATAGTAAAGTGATCCCTCTCTGTGCTGAGCAGGGAGCTTCTCCCTCTCCCTCTGCCACCCACTCCCACCCCCTGCTTGTGTGTGCTTGTGGCTCTCTGTGTCAAATAAATAGATAAAATCTTTAAAGAAAAACGCTAGTTTTGAGAAAGGCATAAGCAGTTCCCCCCAAGCACATTATTTCTACCCTAAAAGCTATGGAAATTTGGCCAGGGAAATATAAAAGATTTGAATTAATTTATTAGCAAAATAATATGAAAGAGGTCTTAATCACAGTTAACTGTGTCAACAAAGGCTTTAAAGTTCAAAGGTTTGTAGTTGGGTTGCAAAATTATATCACAGGCTACAGCAGTTACAGAGCCAGAAAGAATTTTCCAACATAATTCTAGGCTTTCTGTTGAAGTCTCTGGTTGAAGAAGGAGGGAAAGATTTGCATAAGAATAGGCTGTGTATGTCTTCTGATAGACCCCTTGCAAATGACTACAAACTGTTTACCTTGACTATGAGAGCTCATGTGGGTTCCACAATGTCCAGTTTATGTCTGGAAGTAAGACATATTTTCTACAACAGGCCCAGTAAGTAGCTCATTAAATTTTGTGATGTCAGAACAGAGTATCATACTAATAGGGCTCTCTGCCACTTCTGGTAATCCCATTTTACAGATTATAGAATTGATCAAGTCAAGTCTGGATTCATTGAGCAGAATCTTTCCAAGCCATAATATATTATGGAGTGAATGAGAGCATCTGGTGGAAAATAATGTATTTAGGCCAGTTTTATGCAAAACATTGTCCTACTGAGGTAAGCAAGGCAGTAAGGAGTCTGTTTTGGAAATGGGTACCAAGTTTGAGGCACAAAAACTATTCAGCGAATTTTTAAATTGTCATGAAAATTCTTAGGTTGGAAGGAAAGACTAGATTCACCTAAGTTTTAAAAGGTGTGCAAAGCACACTTCCTAATGATAATACACCAAACAACTGGCCAAACATCTACTCAGGAAGATCCTTCAATCTTTAACATTGAGAGCACTGATCTGATTTTTAAAAGGGATACAGAGGAAAAACAGCATTTATTTTAAATAAGGTTCTTTTGGTAGCCATCCTTGCGGCAAATATTCCGCTTCTAGAAAGGAGAGAATTGTGCTTTTATTATTACCTGAACCTCCTGCTTTAAAACTGTTTTTAAGGCTCAAGTCAGTGTTCTTAAGCATTTCTCCCACTAAGGACATTTCTAGTTAATATATCCAATTGAAAGTGACTGGGCAATATAAAGCTTCCTCTGAATACTTTATTATAAACATATGGGAGAGAAAACAGGAAAGTTTCCCAAACATCAGTCTGGAAGGACAACACCCTCCTGCCGAAAGGAAATTAAGAACTAGGGGCTTTGTGACTCACCTCTACTCCTCTCAGCAGACATAAACCCATAATATTCTCCTCAGACTCAGGCACCTTCTTACTTTCCACTCAGCTGCCCCTTCCCTGCCTTACTTTGGGATTGACTCCATCCAAGACAGGATGGTAGGACATCTTCTGACAACCTCTGATCCTCCCACTTGTTGAAGAGTGCGTTTTCATTTTTATGAGCCCTTATTTTCCACATACCCTTTGCTACTTCCCTACAAAGACTCTTAGGCCCTGATCCTTAGGTCTCCATGAAACGGCTTTTTCCCCCCACAAGCATTGCTCTCTATTTCTCATCTCTGTCACCCAGGAGGCACTCAGCAACAGTGACAGACATAAGTTACTATTTCCATCTGATTGCACTGCTAGGAATTACTGAATTTCCCCATGAGGCCATTTGTACCTATTTCCTGACAATTCCAAGGATGACAGCCAATCCCTGAAATCATTTCATGTTATTAAGACACAAATTTATTATCACTGAATAAATTATATATTTGATTCAAAATTCAGGCCAAATGGAAAAAGTAGATTATTACTATCATCCCACGAAGATTTTATTATTAATTTGTTCATTTGAAATTTAATAATTCTAGGGAGGTCAAATAAATTATTTAAAATTGTATTCTGCCCTCAGACACAAATCCAACATATCTTCAGACATTCAATTACTCATCATACCCAGCTTCTTCAGAAGTCAAGATGAGGTCTGGCAAATAATTATGGGGGAAAATAGGGTCACTGATCAGCTATCAGGCACCAATAATTGATTATTTTAAGCCAAATTAGTTCCTTAAATTATCATTGCAATATAGGAACAATAGAAGAAAACATCCAAATTATGCTTCTGATGCGAGCATGGGAAAACTAAGGGGCTGATCAATTTCTCAGTAACAAATCCACAAAAGGTCAACTCAGGGATCTGTGGAGACTGCTGATATTTAGCATATTTTACCCCACAAGAAGGCAACTGCCTTTAAAGCACATATATCTGCCCATCCCACAGTAATATGTAACCTAATCAAGAACCACTGCTCCCTAGCTACCCATTGTCTGCATAGAGTTGTTTATCTTTCTTTAGCAAGCTCTACAGAAAGAAGGGCAGTTTTCCAAAACTTAGATGAACAGTCTGGGCTTACAAAATAGCATTTTGGTTTTCTCACAGTAGCAATTTTAGGCGACACTAGTGTTTGGCTAGAAAGCTGAACACAAGTTATAAACAACCATTCACATAACCACCGGGTGGACATCATGATGGAGCCAACTTTTATGTTCAACATCTCCATTGTGAAACCAGTTTGGCATTTGGTTTTGTAAAAGTAGGAGGCAGTCTGTGCCCAGGGGTGCTGATGTGGATTTCTTGCTGTGCTCAGCATCCAGTCCCAGGCTGAATTCGTTGTATTCAAATGCAGGTTGTGATAAAGAAAAGAAGCTAAAAGGAGGATCCCAGAAAGACAGCTTTGTCAAAGGAAGGACAGATGGAGATCCAAAAAGAGAGACCTGCAGCAAAGGGGGCACAGACCAGCCAGGGCAGCACTGCCACTCACCCCTTCCACTGTCTCCTGGAAATCCTTGTCCCTGAAAATGACCGATCAGGTGCTCAAGAAGTGTTTGCTTCTAAAAGGGGCTTATGAAACTTGGAAGTTCATTTGAATGGTGTGCACTGTTTTGAGGACACAGAACCAGCTCCATTTTAAACAATTCTTCTTTACATGGATAACCTCCCGTAGTTATTAATATAAACAACACACAACTGCAGGCTGGGAACAGACAATATGAGTGGATCCAAACTCAGCCTAGAAAGGCACGCGGTTTTTCTTTTTTCTCTATATAGAAGGCCAGCATTTGACTCTGATTAACTTTTTTCCAAATTAAGACAATGGAGCATAAATATATATGTAAAGTCTATTGTTCTTTAAATTATTTTCAGTGCATTATAAATCATGATTCACACAATTTATTAGTGAAATAAAATTATATTTGCTATGCATCCCTGGTCATTTAATTTTTAACAGACTTCTGTGAGTAAATCCACAACATTCCCTCTGTCTTATAAGAATTAGAATTGTAACTGGGTCAATAGACCGATTCTTTGCTGAAATGCTCAGAAACTGAGTTTGATGTTTTTATCTTCTCTGGCCTGGTGTGAAGTCATGTGCTCTGCTCAGCAGCAGGTTAGAGTAACTAAGATATGCACCGGTATTATGATTCAGTAGGCATATGGACCAAAAAAAAAATTAAGTAATTATCTTTGAAAAAATAAGAATATTAGAGAAGGGGAGATAGAGACTTGGAGAAAATAGAAAGCCGAGGGTGGAGGAGGAAAGAAGGGAAGGAAGAGGAGCAGAGGGAGGGATAGGGGGAAGTGGGCAGCAGGCTCCACGAGGGACAAATGAACAGCTGGAAAACCTGCCACTCAAATTTTAGACTTGTTCCACACTGACACAATTCCTGTGTTTCCTAGACTCTGATTTATCCTCATACTACTCCCAGCCGTCTCCTGACCCATCTTTTTGGGGCCAGGTATTTTTTGTTTTTACAGCATCTATAGCACCTGGAGACTTCTACTCTCCCAAATGTTAGACTCATAGCATGGTGAGCGAGCTTTTTCAGACACCTCTCAAGAAGCAATTCAGACAAAAGAAGGTTAGGAAATAAGCAGAATAGCACAGACTACAAAGGATATATAAGTTCAGAGGTGAGAAGTTATGACGTGCCTTGGGGCGGGGGGGCGGGAAAGGAGCAGAAAGTAGCTGCTGTTAACCCCCCCCCATGGGCCTCCATGATGAGTTTATGACAGAGCTGGAGTGTGATCAGGAAGAGAGAAGACACCCCACTGGTCATTCTCCTCCCTTCCCCACACAACTTCATGCACCAGACCTGGTCAATATTCCCACATCCAGGTTCCCGGAGCACTGCAAGGGCAGGATCAATAGAGCCCCAAAGACGGAGGCATTGGTAATTTGTCCCTGCTGCTCCTGCCCCTCATCTCAGCAAGGTAACCCTGGGTCGAGGACAGGTGCTAAAAGGTCTTACCAATCACATGGGAAACACTTAAATTAAATGAAGTATGCCTCACATGCAGCAGAAGCAGACAAATCAAGCTTTAACACCTATGACAACTGCCCCTCTGTAGGGGCCTCCCAGACAGGAAGCTCTGGACGCCCAGTTAGGGAGCAAGAGAGGGTTAAGGAAGAACTGATGCCACCAGTTTACATTTGGCTTGAGCATAGAGAACAGGTGCATTGCCATTCTTGCTGACTGAAAAAGGCCGCTTCATAAGAAGAGAGAAAATTCAGCCCTCGCCCCAAGAATGAGCTCTGTCACCATTTTCTGTGTGGTTCTCTCCCATCTCAGAGCTGTAAGAAAGGGTAAACAGAGATTAAAGCTCTTCTCTTCACCACCTCCATCCTCACTCCTTCCATGGGATTTCTTCCATGACCCAATTTCCTACTTCTGATCCCATTTCTTCTCTTCCAAATGAATGTTCCAGTTCCTTACATTAATACCCTTCCTATTTATTCTGGAGAATGGGGGAAGTGGTTATATGTTCTTTTTTTAAAAGATTTTATTTATTTATTTGAGAGAGAGAGAGAGAGATAGTGCATGAGTAGGGTGAGTGGCAGAAAGCAGACTCCCTGCTGAGCAGGGAACCCGACTTGGGGCTCAGTTGCAGGACTCCAGGATCATGACCTGAGCCAAAGGCCCAAAGCTTAACTGACTGATCCACCCAGGTGCCCCTGGTTATGTGTTCTGAGGCTGGAAGACAGTCAATGTTTAGAGCTACCGTAGATGTTTTCCTTTTTATTTGCAAGTATTCATCATTCTTTGTCCTAATACATGTTCCAAATAAGGTTGACTTATGCCAGCTAATCTTCACATCTGTTGAGGTTCAGTCTTTAGCCATCCATGGATAAGTTATTTACTGCTGGATGGGTTTGTGCTATGACCTCTGCTCATAGTCATGCCTAAGAATCCCAATGAAATGATAGAAACCAATTATTTACCTTTATCCAACAAAAGGTTAGCTCTTCCATTTAGACCTTTTGTTCAAAAGACAGGAAAAGTTTTACAGTCAGTAAAATACAGGTTTGGAAAAAAAAAAAGAAAACACAATTGTATGAAACAGAGGCTGGAACTTACAGGATGCATGCACCATGAATAATAACAGTTCAAGAACTAAGTGATAAAGAGTAATACTTAGTCACAAGGTTAGGAAATATCCAATTTATTTATCATATGTATAGAAATCTCATAATGTTCTTACCACCTGTGCCAAATAGAACTCAGTCTGTATGTCAGTGGAGTGAGGTCAAACAACACTGTCTTATGCTTCCTCCCATTCTTGCCTGCTGTGAGAGACCTCTCTTCCCACACCAGGACTCTAGTATCGAAAGCCATCCAGTTCTCTCTTCAAGTCTCTTTAAAAAAATTGAATTTTCTGAAAAGATGCCGATCATAATCATGTAGGAAAGTTAATGAATGTCATTGTTTTGTTTCATACATAGGGTATATTTATGTTTTTAAAATATCTGTAATTTCTGTCCATGTTTCTTTTAAAAATACATAAGTACCGGGGCGCCTGGGTGGCTCAGTGGGTTAAAGCCTCTGCCTTTGGCTCAGGTTATGATCTCAGGGTCCTGGGGTCGAGCCCCACATAGGGCTCTCTGCTCAGCAGGAAGCCTGCTTCCTCCTCTCTCTCTGCCTGCCTCTCTGCCTACTTGTAATCTCTCTCTTTCTGTCAAACAAATAAATAAAATCTTAAAAAAAAAAAACAACCAAAAACCCAAAAACATAAGTACCAAAAAACAGATGGAGGAAGAGTGGGAGAGGAGGCTTCCTGGCTCATGCAAATCCCACTGTCCATGTGAGGACTTGCTCAAACACAAGCAGATGACTATATCAATGCACCTGAGATGACATCTCTGAGCTAGGATCTGATGGGCACCGTGAAGTCATGTGCAGTGGGGTTATTCACCCCTGGGTTATTCACCCCTGGATTCTTGTCAGTGTCCCTAACAGTGTGATGCACAAAACTAGTGCTTAGCACTGAGGTTGGAGGAGGTGATGAAGGCCTTTGAGAGCTAGACAGGGAAATAGAAGCTGAGATAGGTTTCATGCCTGTGTGTTCTTGGTAGGATTACTGTTCCATGATCTAAGTTTGGCATTTGGTGACCTTGTCATCAAGGAGCTGGAAGTTAGGAATTAAAGTTATGTTTCTGGTGACACACAATCTGGATTCTATTTCTTTCCTCAAGCCTGAAAATGACCCTGGCCAGTCCTATGATTATCGACTAGAATTAGCAGCGGAGGATGTTCTAGTAAAAACATAGCTCAGTGGCAGGAGGATAACATTTATAAGTATCCTGGAGGGAGTTGCTGGAGTTTTAGGGGCAAAGTTTAATGTAGCTGTTTCTTTCCCTTTTGAAACCTGAGGCCACAAAATAAACAATATTGTGGTTTTATTAAAACACTAAATACATGGTGATTTTCCACTGACATTTACCTAATCATGGGAAAGAGCATACCAAAGGGGCTCAGAGGCCCCTGCAGATTTGTGCTTTGTAAGCTGTAGCATCAGCAAACATTTGCAGCAGAAGCAGGGAGGTGAGCTAAATAGGGAGCTCTCAGGTCGTGTGTATTTTGAGGCTAACTAAATATGGAGTTGGTTTTTGCTTTGCATCTATCGGCTCTATCTTTGCAAATAAAAAGAAGCAACTCCATGCTATTCCATCCATCAGTTCAAGCATGAGAAATTATGGAATTTCCTACTAAAGGTTACATCCCAGGCCAGGTATGTCTGATCTTCTCCTCGCCTGAAGACCAGGGGACGCCTGGGAGTTGTGCCAACCAAATGACTTGAAGAGCTAGGCCTGAGTTTGATCAGGTAGTCCAGTCACAAAGCCAGACACTGAGTGCCAACAGAAAAAGAACTCTAAAGTCGAAATCACTGAAGCCAAAGCTTTAATCTAGTCCAATCGATGTGTGAAGAGCTGAGAACCGGAGATGAAACCAAAAGACATGGGGTCGGTACAGGCAGATATAGTATATCACAATGGGTACCAGCTTGGGGATGGGGACGACTTGGGATTCAATACTGACTCTAATACTTAACACTTGCATAGCCTCAAGCACATTACTGGCTCTCATTAAGCTTCTATTTCCTCATCTATCAATGGGGGAAAGTATTACTCATAGGACCGTTTTCATTATTGAGAAAATGTTTGCAAAGCACTCCACACTGTGCCTGACAAGCAATTAAGTACTCAGTAAATATTATATATGATGATCATCATCAAACACAAAATGAGCAAGAAGCTGCAAACGTGAACTTGAAGAAGGAGGGCCTGGAGCCTTATCTTCCAAACACTTAAGATGTCAAAATATGTTTTGTGATAGCTTACCAGCTATATGGTGACTGGTTGTCCTTGAAAGCAATGGCACAGAAAAGTCAACAAGTTGCTCTGCACCACAGGGAGCAGATATGGTTGATATTGGAGATGGTGCCAGATATGGGAGAATGGTGCCTCTGCAGTAACACTGAGGACTACCTAAGGCTCCTGTACATGAAGAGTGTCTTCCTTCTACTCTCCCTGAAGTTTCTGACATTTGCATCACTTTTAGAAGGGTTTTCTTTAGAAGGTATATGATTTCATTGATTTGGGGTGGAGAACCTAATTGAGGGAACTGAGTAGCAAAGACATGCAAGATTTTTCAAGCATTGGCTTGATTCATTTGTTTTACTAATCTATAACATAATTTATAAATAATACATTTATTTTTTTAGCAGACTTTTCTGCTCCTGTGGAAACTATGAAGATGGGAGTTAAATACCTACCATCATCACCTGGCAGAAAACTGGATTTTGAGGGCACTTTTGTGATGAATGAGCATTATGGTGGAGAGAAAAAGTCTCCAGATTGTTATCCTAGGCTAAGAACTTGGTTTAACAAAACACGTGGATACTTTTCATGAAGGGTGGCCCTAAGGGAAAAGTATGTAAGAGTCCATACTGATTAGAAAACCCTGGACCAACTGCAATATTTGGCCATCCATTGTTTTGTTTGGCACTGGACTGGGGGAACAGATTCTGCCCAGCAGCTGTGCACGAATTGGCAGCAAGTTGCATCCAAGGTCCCACCTTCTGCATCAAAGTCCTTTACCAAGTTACCCTCATTACATCAGTCCCTTAACTGCCTCCTGCCTTATCCCCCACTCTTCCCTCTCTATCAAATGAACTCAGTACTCTCTTCGTATAATCATCACTACCCTTTAACTTATGAGTTAACTATTTTTCTTACCTCAAGGCTGCCAAGCCCTCATCACTTTCCCATTTGGCATTTTTTTTTTAAAGATTTTATTTATTCATTTGACACAGAGAGAGAGATTACAAGTAGGCAGAGAGGCAGGCAGAGAGAGAGGAGAGAGGAGGAAGCAGGCTCCCCACTGAGCAGAGAGCCCGATGCGGGCCTCGATCCCAGGACCCTGGGATCATGACCCGAGCTGAAGGCAGCGGCTTTAACCCACTAAGCCACCCAAGCGCCCCCCCATTTGGCATTTCTGAAATGCCAAAAGACTTTTCTAAGTATTGGAGAGTGGGGGAGTGACACCTTGAGGATGACCCACTTGCCCTTTCCCAGAAGATAGAAGTCAAACTGCATAGGTTTAGGTCACAGCTCTATCTCTTACTAGCTATATAATCTCAGGTAAGTTACATAATATACGTGTGCCTTAGTTTCCTCATTCATAAAATGGGAATAGCAAGAGACCTCTCTCATTGGGCAAATAAATGAGTCAACCCAATGCATTATGCTTAAAACAGAGTCTGGTGTATAGTAAGCATTTCATACTTTTTTTGTAGCATGTGCCTCCAGAAAGGATATGAATGCTTAACTGCATTGTATATAGATTTTCTAGTCAGAATCATAGTGTCTCAGTATTTGAAAAATTTCCTTTCGGGTAGAAACTTCCTGTATTCTTATGGCAATAATATATACTTTAGCAGGGGCTGGTAATCCAACACAATTCTAATGTACTAACCTTTTATGTATATGGTAAAATACATCAGTGATTACTATAATGATCAGTAAGTTTCAAAAATGAACCACATTTCATCATAATCGGTATCTTACAGTAGAAGGAAAAAAAGGAGAATTGTTACTTTTGAATTTCAATGGGAGGATTTAAAACCATGATAACAGATTGGGATTCAAATTTTCACACTAAGCCCAACATAGTAGATGAAACATCGGCAATAATGGAAAGATATGGAGGGCAATTTTCTAAGATGTTTTTTTTCTTTTATAAACTATTATTGTCTTTTTTTTCTCCTGAAAACTTCAATACATTGTAAAGGTGTCAGATAATTCAAAGAAGTTGCTTCAAAACCCTCTGAGCTCCACGCCTGATGCAACTTTTAAAAAATGTTGTTACTGAATTAGAACATACATACAGAAAAGTGCACACATCATAGATGTATAATTTGATTAATTTTCACAAACTAAACACTCCCATGTTACCAGTTCCAGATCATGAAACAGAACATGACCAGAACCCAGAAGTCCCATGGGCTCCTTTCACTAGTCCTACCTTTGAAAATTACTACTACCTTGATTTCTGACACTATCAATTAGTTTTGCCTCCTTTTGGACTTTCATAAATGGGACCACAGAGTAGTCATCTGGCTTCTTTTTTTCCACATGGTTTATGACATTAACCCATATTGCATAGCCCCCAAGTTACTTATAGATTAAAGCAATGATGTAGCTTTCCTGCCAAGAACCCACAGACCATTTGGAATGTTCAGTGTGATCTCTGAGAGCCCAGAGTGACCCAGAAGCATCTCTAAGGGAGACTGCATCTCTCTCCAGGGGCAATTTTAAGAAATGTAAGTGCTGAAATGTAGCAGAAAGTAAAAGACTTTTGATCAGAAAGTCAGGGCTCCAATTCTTGCTCTGTTACTCTGGTATGAACTTCGAGCTTCCAATTTATATATATATATATATACACACACACACATATATATACACACACACACACATACATATATATATGTCAAAATGGAAATGGAAAGCTATGGCAATTAATGCAAGGACCAGGGCAGCATTTTTGGAACTCCTACTGAGCATGTGAGGAAAATAGAGAAGTCAGGCACACCTATCTTTTGCCTTAGTGAAGGTATTGGAGAGTGAGACTTCTGGAATGACTTCATGGCTAGGAGACTCAAGGCTTTCGGATCAAACAGCTGACAGAGCTGCCTCCTCTCCTCCCTTGGTTGCCCCCCTGAATCACTTCTATGGCTGGGTCTGCCAAAGCCTTGCACGATGCTGTTGGTTTGTCATAGAGATAACTTTTGCAATGCTGTTAGGGTTGCGGGCACTAGTACCTAAATAGAAAGATGAAATGCTGAGCACACCACTGGAAAGAGATCTGAAAGCCTCGTGAAAAGCTTGTCCTTTTACTATTTTATGTTGGCCCCAAACATTATGTTCTAGTCTCATGCCAAATGTTCTTATGAAAAGAAAAAGGGAGCATTAAGCTTCAGGGGGCCCTTGGTCTCTCAGAAGTGTCCTCATCTTGTCAAAGCTAAACTGGGAGTTTTTGAGTATGAGCCAAGGCTTGTCATCAGAAAAACAGAAAAGCTTGCTCCAACATTATTTAATTAAAATGTTAAAGAGATGTCTGTGTTGTCAGTTTAAATACATAGATTGTAGTACTACCTAAGGAAGAAACCAATTGTATTAATCTCTCTGTTTCTCTCTCTGTCCCCCTGTCTCTGTGTGTGTGTGTGTGTGTGTGTGTGTGTGTGTGTGTCCATAAGGAAGGGGAGAATAGTCACAATTGCAAAATCCCAGATTAACAGTTCTCCTTCCCAGCAATTCCTTTTAAAATAGCTCGAAGCCATCAAAAGAAACAAAATCTTGCCATTTTCAATGACATGGATGGAACTAGAGGGTATTATGCTAAGCAGAATAAGTCAGAGAAAGACAATTATCATATGATCTCTTTGATATGAGGAATTTGAGGGGCAGGGTGGGAGGTTCTGGGGGTTAGGGAGAGAAAAAATGAAACAAGATGGGATTGGGAAGGAGACAAACCATAAGAGACTTTTAATCTCACGAAACAAATTGAGGGTTACTGGGGGGTTGGCGAGTAGGGATAGGGATGGGTTATGGACATTGGGGAGGGTTTGTGCTATGGTGAGTGCTGTGAAATGTGTAAGCCTGATGATTCACAGACCCGTACCCCTGGGGCAAATAATACATTATATGTTAATAAAAATAAAATAAAATGAAATAAAGTAGCTTGAAATAACTTTGGCTATAGTTGAGGACTAAAAAATAATTCTTGTAAAGCACTGGACAATAAACAGTTCAGATACTTCACAGCTGAGTATGCCAGAAGGCAGCAGAGCTTTAAAAAGTTGGGTTTTTAAGTTATTTGATGTAAGAAGGCAAAATACTTGGCATTTTCTTCTGTTTTCAGTGCTGCTAATACCAAGTAGATACGCGGATGGACCTGAGGTTTTGTAGTCCACTCAAACTAGATTTGTGATTTATAATCTAGTCAGAGTAGGATTAGGAAGAAAATATGTTCTGTGGGCTCTGTGATGTTTGCAATAAAAACTACCAGTAATAATTAGAAGAGGATGGGTAAGGCAAAGGCAGGAAGAGAAGCAGCAGCAATGTAAGAAGATCCACCAAGAGTTATTGTGCCATTTTTAAATACCAGACACTCTGGCAAATGAATTACATCATGGATTAGTTCAGCTCTATGAGGCAGGTACTATTAGGAATCCCCTTGAAGGGCTAACGAAACCGAAGTGTACCGAGGTTTTAAATAATGATGAGGGATGACCCATGCACTCCCATTCCAGAGCCTGCGCGCTTACTACTTGGATGCCTCTACAACAAGACAGAGCCTCACTGGCTGCCATTTTTCTGACTGGAGCTTACCTGGCCAAGCAGTTAGTATTGAATCTGTTTCTTGATACAATTTTATGTCCAAACAGTTGAACAAGGATCCTTTATGATCTGTCCCTACCCCACCTCTCTAACTCTATCTTTCATTACACCCCTTGTTGCCTATACCCACTGTCTCCATCGTTTTCTACCACTAAGGAATTTCCTGCCTCTATAAGCTGTGCTCTTTGTTATCTTCAGTCTTTTTACACAGGGATTCCTCTGCCTGAAATTCTTTATTCACTCTGTGTAATATCTACTCATCCCTCAAGACCAGGGTCTAATGTCATCTCCTCTGTGAAGTCTCTCGGATTCCCTCAAGCAGAGTTAATAACTCTCTTCCCTGTTTCACAGCAGCACTCTGGTACATACCACAAATATAGTCTTAGGGCATTTTGTGCAGTTTTTCTGTCTTTACGGATTTGTCTTTATCATAGTTCTTTTTGATAGGCAGGAACTTCACCATCATATTCTATATTCTTACTCTGTGTTATTAAATAGATTATGGCTTTTGTCCTTGTCGGAAAATGGACATAACCGGAGCTGCCATATAGGACTATTCAGATTTTAAACTGCACAACTCCAGAGGGCACTATCTGCAAAAGTTACAAGTGGGAAAGTCTCCTCTGCAGTCACACAGTACATTCCCTGCACAACTGACCATAACAGCCTGGTATCAACAGTAAGATATTAAAATTTGTGAATGCATAGGGTACATATGGATTAAGAGCTATAGTACATAACATATATATAAATAACTGAAATTAGAGTGACAGAATTTTGACCTTCAGTCTAAACATTCTTTGTCATTTGTGATCAGTTATAGCCCAGTCTGAATAAAACATTGACACTACAAAGAGTATAAGCAGCTCATAGGTGACCCAGATCATAATCTAAACATCTCCTAAACAAAATATACTCTGGAAAACAAAAAATACTTCATGGCTTCTGTTTCTGACACTATATCTAAATTTGCTCAACCACGGACAGTGTAGCTTCATCATAAATACAGAGATATTTGACCCATTTATTAGATGCAGATGTTAGAAACAAGTTGCTGTAAGAGGAAGAGATAGTCACAGGTGTTACATGGCTGTGGCAGAGTTATTTGGGTCTCAGTGGGGTTATCCCTCTGCAAGAGTTCCTGGGCACAGTTGTAGGATTAGGGAGATGACAATTATCCACATGTCACCAAGCAAAACATCAAGCTCCAAGAAGAGGCAAGAGCACATATGCTAAACAAGGGAGAAAACAACTGCAACACTGTGCAATGTATAAATAAAATTGGCTGTCCTGTTTTAACTTTGCTTAGCCAGGCTGTCAACTTAAGGTCTGATGATCAGCAGGTTGTCTGTTTTGCTCCAGTCCATTTCTAATGAAGGTTCTGTCTGTGGGATACCCTCCCAGAGCCTTTTAGGCCCTACCAGGCCAGCTGAAGGGCTAATGATTGGAGGCTGCTTTTAATTTCCTCCCAGCTTCCCTTTTGTTATCTTACTGCTTGCCATCTCTCAGATGCTTGTACTTGATGGATTCCGTGGAGATAAAGATAAGGGTAATTTCTTGCCTACGATGCTTTTCTTTTGATCTTTTGTGGTTTTATTTTTGCACTTTGGAGTGTGGCACTCCTACTGTGCAGCCAGATGTGCCCGGATCCTATTGAGATGCAGCCCAGAGTGTGCAGACCACAGCAAGGCAGCTCTGAGATGGCCAGAATCAGTTGTGTCCTGGGCCCAGGAACAAGAGGAGGGAGGGCAGGGAGGGGTGGGGAGGGACAGGAAGTAGGTGGGAGGCTTAAGGCAGGGAGGGCTGGAAGAGGGGCAGTGGAGGAAGGCCTGGGAGTGGGGAGATGGCCCGCTGCTCTACTCTGGTTAAGCTCCGCATTCCAGGGGGCTGGAATACATTCTATGTTGGTTACATTGAAAACAAATTACAGCTACTGTATAAAACTCCACATTTGCAGGGCAGGGATATAAATAATGGTAATTATGCTGCTCCTTCTCCAGCATCGTGCATGTTGACCCTGAGCAGACCCCTGGAGCTAGCTTATTTGAACTAAAAATCCCCTCTAGAACCTTTCTTCTTTGGTCTCTTGCATCTTTTGAGTGACTGATTATGAGACAAACTGTCCTGTAGGCCATGGTCGTTTTGAAGCCATAATAATATAATACAACTGGATTCCTGCTGCCCACAAAATCAGTCACAGCTGATTCTGACCTGCAGCTCCAAAGGTATGAAAACAGTTCCACACAGATCCAGCCGGAACTTCTGAAGACATTTTTGTTTTGGAACAAGTGTAGTTGAGTGACCCTCAGATCAACACAACACGCATGTGCCATCTTGCTCGGCTTACCTGCACCTGGCTCCCGACTGAAGTAGTATCTTAATCTTGTAACTTTCCTTCCTAAACAGGCATGCGCTCTACTTTTTTAACTGATTTAACCTGTTCCTTAGCCTTCACAATGACTCAATCACTCATTTTTCAGGACTTCCATTCCACCGTCTTATTACAAATACTGTGCTACTTGCGTTGTATTCTAGCTCTTGCTTTGTTTTGTATTTCTGGGTTATCGGGGGGCCGAGCCAGCTGCAAGGGCACGCCACCTGGGCAGAAGGAACCCGTGTTTGGCTTAATGCAATGTGGCTTAATGACACCATTAATGTCTTCATAAGTTTTGGAAAAGGAATCCTGCAACTTATTTACCCAGTCCTGAATGGGGCACACATTCCCCTACCCTGTCCCACCTCAGAAAGTGAACTCAGATTCACATACCCCCATAAGGCCTACTTCATGCTAGGCCCATGATAGGTACTGAATGAATGTTCCATTTTAGGGGTGTGTTCTTAACACTGTGACTATGAGTCCAGAGTTTGAGGCCAAACACTTAGGTTCAAATTTCAGATTCCACCACTTACTAGCTTTGTGATCTAGGACAGGTTATCTTTTTGTGTCTTACAGTCTTCCTCTATAAACAAAACAATAATAGTACCTATTTCGCAAAGTTTTTGTGAGCATGAACTGCTTGAACACATAAAGTTCATACAATAGTTTCCGGCAGGTGGTAAGCAAATGACATGTATTGCCACTATTATTACTGTTTTTGTTGTTATTTGAGATCTTTTGCTTTCTAACTGAATTTGATCCAGGTATGGGAGGGCAGCAGCGTTCAGAAGGTTTCCTAAGGAAGTCAGACTGTTTCAGCAAGTTCTCAGGGATTTGGTCATTGGCCTGGGAGTGCCTACAATTTTCCCCCAAGAGCAAATGAGCAGCATGAAGTCATCACTTCTAGAAATTCCCACTGGCCCTAATTCAAGAAACTCAGCCTCTCCCTCCCAGCCACTCCTCTAGTATCAAGCGGGATTCGTCCTCAAGTAGAGAAAAGGACTGTGTACTGGCAGAGCAACTCAGCATCTTGCAGCTGCCTCTCCCCCCACCTTCCTGTGGAGGGGGCTTCAAGTCCCCGTGGGGGCTTCATTATGGTTGGCCACAGCCACGGCTCTCTTCTCAAAACTGGTGGTTAGGAGGCTCCAGAGAGGGCCACTCTGCTCTCTCCACACTGATTACTATGATCTTCAAGAAGCTCGGGGCCTGAAGAAGATTGTTTGGGGGCTGGTAAACCCACACAAGAGCCCCATGAGGAGTGGGGTCAGCCGGCATCATGGACTGTGTGAGACAGGGACACTGAGAGCCCAAGGGTTAAAGTCATCTCAGTAAGAGGCAGAACTGGGAGCCCCAGCAGCTCTGCTGGTCAGTCTGTGTGAGGCCAGGTTCCAGTATCAGGAACAAAGACCTTCCTGCTTGGGGAACAAGAATTCCCATTCTTCCTATGGAATCATGAGGCTCTGTATTTATACTGCACTCCTGAGCATACCACTGATCTAATCCTCTCCAAGACTAGTCTTATTATGCCCCTAGAGCCTCAGCAAGGCAGGAGTCTGTCTCTTTCGCCATCATGATTTCCACTTCACCAGGTAGCCAGCTCTGCCCCCATTCCTCTTTTTCCCTTTCTTATCCCCACTGCCCCTTCCCTGGCTTCCATGGTGGCTGCTTGATGACATTTCTCCTTGCCAATTAAGGCAGACCACTCAGCGTTCAACAATTTAGAGAAGGTGACCACAGAAATCAATGTTTTGTAATAAAAGGGGAACACATTTATGAAGCCTAATTTACTCTAACAAGCTCATTTTTGTTTTAATGTTTTTAAATCTTGGTAATTCTATTAAATTGGAAGTCTTTGAGAAGAATATTGCAAGGATAATTACACAGTACAGTTTGTTTTCCAGCCCCGGCTTTATGGAGAAATCAGAAATGGTGGTGTCATGCAGCAGAGCTTCTGGGACTTTCTGAAAAGAGAGGAGACAGCCATGGTAATACCAGAAGTAGTGGCATGCAGAGCTGAGGGGAGTAAAGGTAGTGGGTGAGAAGGGCACTGGGTCCAGCAGGAAAAGACATAAAGGCAGACAGGTTGGCTCCATCCATTCGTTCATTCCGTAAATATGCTCTGGGCAGCTGTGAGGTGATCAGTGCTATGCTAGATGTTCAAAGATAGAGGAGCAAGCACATGGCTCAAATCCCTGCACTCACAGAATTCCCAGTGTAGCTGGGAAGCTGTTAGTGGTTTTTACGGAAGTCTGAACGGAAAGGGGCAGTAAGAGACTTTCCAGTGCAACCTTTCCACTTTACAAATGAAGATTTGTGCCATGAAGTATAAGATTTGCAAAAATCATTGTCAGCACTGAGATGTACCTCCAGCTCTCCTGACTTCTACTTTAATATTGTTTTATCCCCTTTTGATGTGACTCAAGGAATAATAAAAAGTGGCCGATAATTTCTCCATCATGGCCTGACATGAGGCATGAGCTTCTCGAAGCCAGTGGTCCTTCCCTAGGGGACATGCACATTTTAATTGAATAAAAGCAGGATGTTATCTTTAGGGGTGGTTGGGGGATATCACAGAAAGAGTTTATGTGACTAGCACAGCTGAATCCTGAAACAGAGTGGCCAGGCTCCAGGCTCTAGGAAGCAACAGAGGAAGAAGGCAAAAGAAGTCTCTGAGAAGGAGGTGAGGAAGAAGAGAGGAACTGGGAAAGGGCCTAGTCATTAACAACCACCTATATGGTGAGCCTGGTAGTGGGGATTAAGGAGGGCATGTATTGCATGGAGCGCTGGGTGTGGTGCATAAACAATGAATCTTGGGACACTGAAAAAATAAAATTAAATTAAAAATTCTAATAAAAAAATAAACAACCACCTGTATTGCACACGTGCTTCTATAGTAATCCTCAGAATAAAACCATTTTGCCCATTTCTGCCCAAAGGGGCCACCATTTTCAAGAGGCAAAGTTAGGACCCAAATCCAGGTTGGCTGGTTTCAAATATATATGTGGATGTATATTTCAAACAGCCACTCCACCACCCTCATAAAATTTCCCAGCTGCGTGGTTTTCTGTGACTTAATGCTTCATTATAGCCTTATTTTATTTTATTTTATTTTACTTTATATTTATTTTAGTTTTTGACTGCTCTCTAAATACAATTAAGAATCTGTAAATATTTAAAAATCAGTAGAGGTAGCTGTATAGAATGTATTCTGAATTGTCATCTAAGGAGAATGAATGCTTCCTAAATTATTCTCTTTGTAAGCCTGTAGTTTCACAGGTTGGGTTTTCTTGAAACAGGATATAGTTGCTTTCTATTGACAACTGGAAATTTTCTTGCCTTGCACCTATAGTCTAGTGTAGCACCATCCCATAGCACTTTTTTTTCCTAAGATTTTTATTTATTTATTTATTTGACAGAGAGACACAGCAAGAGAGGGAACACAAGCAGAGGTAGTGGGAGAGGGAGAAGCAGGCCTCCCGCTGAGCAGGGAGCCCGATTCGGGGCTCGATACCAGGACCCTGGGATCATGACCTGAGCCGAAGGCAGACACTTAATGACTGAGCCACCCACGCGCCATCCCGTACTTAGCACTTTCTACAAGAAGAGATAGATTTTGAATTTGTGATGTCCAATATGGTAGCCACTAGACACATGTGACTACTGAGCACTTGAAATGTGGCTAGGATGATGGAAACACTGGATTTTAAATTTTGCTAAATTTTAATTTAAAACAGCCACATTGTGGCTAATGGCTAAAGTATTTAACAACATAGATCTAAAAGGTTCTATAAATGAAAGTTGCATACATAGACCTATACTTACCTGCTAAGAAAGCTCAGCATGTATTGGGGGAAACTGAAGAATGCTGGAATTCTGATATGAAGACACAAATGTCAGAAGCAATCTGGGATAATAGCTTTGGTAACATCCAGACATCATTAGTAGACTTAAGGATTCATTAAGTTTTAGAATCCCTTCACTGATGAACAGGATGCACTTGTCTGATATGGCTAGCTGTGTCACATTATTGTACGGGCAAAATGAACATTCTCAAAAATTTATGTCCTTGTGTAAAGGCTAGGAAAAAACAAAAGCAAAAAAAACTTTCAGCCTTTAACTATGTCAAGCTCAGAGCACTTCCAAACTCCCCACTGGGCCCAAATCACCTTTGTCTGTGGGTGTGAATGTAATCGATTCAGCAACACTCTGGGTCTTTCACCCAAACACATTATAATCTACTATTTTTTTTTTAAGATTTTTTTTATTTATTTACTTGACAGAGAGAGAGATCACAAGTAGGCAGAGAGGCAGGCAGAGAGAGAGGAGGAAGCAGGCTCCCCGCTGAGCAGAGAGCCTGACTCGGGGCTCTATCCCAGTTCCCTGAGATCATAACCTGAGCCAAAGGCAGAGGCTTTAAACCACTGAGCCACCCAGGCACCCTATAATCTACTTTAGAGCTTTTTTTTCTCCCCTACCCCCAACTCTATTTGATCCCCTCAAAACTACGCTAAGTTTCACAGTGTTTCTAGTAAATGTGTCATAAGACTGAGGCAAATTTTGAAAAAGAATCCCTGAATGAAAAGTTATTATAACCTAACAAGGACCGTGATTATTGGGACACCTAGGTGGCTCAGATGGTTAAGTGGCCAACTCTTTATTTCATCTTAGGTCATGATCTCAGGGTCCTGGGATGGAGCCCCGTGTCAGGCTCCATGCTTCGGGATTCACCCTCTCCTCTGTGCCTCCCCCAGTTTGCTCATTTTCTCTCTCTCATAAATATATTTTTTTTAATTTTTAAAAAGGAACCATGATTACTGTTTTTTTCCTTTTCTCTTTTATATGTTCATTCTACCCAGCAGATACTAATCCCTAGAAATATTTTTAGTTGGTATAAAATATTTGAATTTTCATAACTCTGTTTGAAATATGTAAAAAATATGTGTTCTACTTGCATAGCATCTTCCTCTCAGAACCTTAAGTCTTCATGCTCATTCTGCTTCATTCCCATGGAATAGAGAAAAGAGGAATTCCGCCCCCTCTCCCATACTTTCTGTAGTCCAGGTAAATATCAATTGTCCACTATATGCTAGGTACTGCTCTAAGAATTATAAATAGATTAACTCATTTAATCCTTATGGCAATCCTTGTGAAATCACTACCAGAGATGATGAAAGTGAGGTACAGTTGAGCTAAGGAGCTTGATTGTTCAGTAAACGATCAATTAGGTGTCAGATATACAACACATACCCAGCACTGTGCTAAGAGATATAGCTCTTACCCTCAACAAATTTCCAGTCCAGAAAGGGGAGAAGATATACATCTGGCTATCTAAGATTCAAGATGACAAGATAAATTCCATAAAAAGTAACATGGCAGACCAAGTATGGTCAGAACTAAAACTATTCCTACTATAAGAGTGAAAAGCCTCTCTTCTTTTCTGTCTTCTGTCTTCTGAGACCCTTGCAGATCAGGGTTAAGGCTCTCCTCCCTAGAGATGAACACCCTAAATTTATGTTTAAAATATGAAAATAATCTTATAGACTATTCGACTGGTTTTATGTGTAAAATAGCTGTAGCCATCATGCCCAATCAGGGCCCTGACTTACAGAGAACACAAAGTGCTTTCCTCAGAGACATCTGATGAAATCCAGATCTGCCCATGTGGGTGCTGAAAGCGCTTCATTCACACATTACCACTTCTGCCCCAGGAAATAAATTATAGCCAGGTGGTCTCTTACCCATTTCAGAAACCAGGAAACTGGAACATATAAAGATGACCCTTTCACCAGATGTTTCAGAAAGCTTTGGAGGATAAAAAATAGGAAACATATTTCCTATCATCCCAGTCCATTCCTTTCCTTCCTCCCCAAAAGACCATAATAAACTCCCATGTTTATATGGGGATCATCACTAGGAAGCAATTATAGCAAAAAGCTAAACCTATACTCTGTTATTCTTATTATTTTTTTAAAGATTTTATTTATTTTATTTGACAGAGAGAGAGATTACAAGTAGACAGAGAGGCAGGCAGACAGAGAGGAGGAAGCAGGCTCCCTGCTGAGCAGAGAGCCCGATTTGGGGCTCGATCCCAGGACCCTGAGATCATGACCTGAGCTGAAGGCAGAGGCTTTAACCCACTGAGCCACCCAGGTGCCCCTTTTTATTATTTTTTTAAAAATATTTTTCTATAAATAAACTGGGGGAGTAGAGATAAAAATTATTTTATATAAAAGGACAGATTATGAACCAAAAAAGGCCAAGAAATAAATGGTGATTATGATGGCAGGGTCATGGTTATCATTCTTCATAGGAAAGTAACTACTAATCATCCAAGGTCAAACATCCTCTTATTCAAAGACATGGGGAGGCTTCCTTTCACACATAGTATCCACATAATCTTTGGACAGGCAAATGAGGAGTTTAGAGAACAGCATCATCCCCCTACAAAGAAAACTCAGAGCCTTGGCCTAGAATAAACTGTAAGACTGAAAAAAACGTTTCTAAAAATTCCCAAAGTCTATAGAAATACTGAGTTTTTTCTAAACTGAATTTATTTAGTTCACAATATATTAGTAAACTCTGTTATGATATGCCTTCCTTTTAGAATAACTGTGGAGAAAATACCCACCCAAATCACCTTGTTGGATCAGAGGATGGTGTTGCTAATAGCTTCAGAGGATAAAGAACTGCCTCTGATACCACTCGGTAAGCATGGCAGATGCCTCTGTACATAAGATAAGCATTTCTCAGGTTCCTCTGGTCTTTTCAATGGGTGTCTCTCTTGGTATTTTGGAGGTTTAGGGTTTTGTTTTGGTTTTTTGTTTGTTTTTTTCGGAATGTTTTACCAAAATGTCACACACAGCCCTTATTTTATGTAAGCATTAGAGTTTGCTCATATCCAAATAGATAGGATTTAAAGATGATCTGCCCGTTTGGTGTAATCAACATCTCTATCCTACTACATAACTTTAAACAATTGAGACTTGGCCCTATTCTCATATTTTAAAATATTCATTGCCTAGTGTTCTTGACTGTAGAGTTCTCTGGATCTCTGGAAGGAGAAGAGACCTAGTCTAACTTATATGGAAGTAAGCACAAACGTGGTAGATACTTATTGGCACTTCAGAGGGATCAATTTTTCTTCTCTCCTAAGGATGATCTTCCCTAAACGATTTAGCCTTACTTTTTGTTTCCACCTTTTCCCCTTCTTTATCAATGAATGTGAAAAAGGCTGCAGGAAAGGAGAAAAAAAGGAACATAGATCAAAAGAGGTGAACTCCCAGTACAATGGGAACACTCAAGTGACCAAAGATTGAGGAGGCTTCCAACTCCCACTGTTGCTAAGAATCTCCCTCTGGGTTACACTGTCCCCATTTGGAGCTCTGAAATTCTAAGGTTTTCTTGCTCTCAAAATGCTATCCAGATTAAAAAAATAATAATAATTTTTTAAAAATAAATAAAATAAATAAATGTTATCCAGAGTAGAATGTCATGTTTAACTAGAAATACTATAAACAGAGACTTAGAAGAGCAATTCAAAACAGCAAAACCTTGCCCCTGAAATTGTTTTTGTAATTATAATCTTTGCATTGGGAAAACATGGCTTTCTAATTTATGTGCCCCCCTAGTGTGAAGGCCTGATACACTCTGATGTGCAATGTTTATCATGAGGAACCCTTGCTAGATTTAAGAAAGCAGTTCTCTAACTCTGCAGTCAAGTGCATTGAGTTCTTTTTTTTTTTTTCTTTTTTCCTGAGCTGGTTTAAAGGCTATTTAAGCAGGTAAGCATAGTCCTAAAAAGACAAGCAAATGGAAAGGAGGATTGCAGGATACAGCAGAACTAAGGAGGCAGAGCAGACATCTGTTCTAAAAAAGACTATAATGTTAAATGCATCTTCAAAACTTTCTCTTTCACACACACATATACGTACACACAGCCTTTCTTCTGACAGTCTCTAATCTAGATAATTTTCTACCTCTGATCTTTGAGTCCCGAATTTAGGCAACATTAGCTGCAAACAAAACATAAAGCTTTTTATTTTTATCTCAAAATGAAAGGAAAACAGCTTCAACAGGAAATTTTTGAGACGGTAAAGTTATCATCAGCATCTAGTATTTTCTTTTTAATTTAATTTAATTCTTTTTAATTTAATTTTGTTTCAACACCTTAGGATCTTAGTCCTCTTATCTGTATTTAACTGATTGGCAATTTGGGTTTTGGAATCCCTCATTCACTACTTGCAATCTACCACTACTTGGTCCTTCCCTTCCACTTGTATTTCTCTCTCCAGCCTCCTGTCTGTCTCTTAACACTTCCTTCCCTAACCTGAACACCAAATAAGACCTCTGAAGAGAATAAAGTCTGAAAACGTGGAAATTTGCTACATGAGTTTACACTTCATTGCCCCAGGTGGAAAATCCTAAACCTTTGCCATCTTTAAACATAGGAATTCAAATATTTCTTCCTGGACTCTTAAATTTTCTAATTGGTTTCAAATAATATGCAAAAAAAATCTCATGAATTCATTGTAACAGTTTCACAAACTCTTGAATGATTCTGTCCCATAGGGCTGGACACACACATTTTAGGCAGTTTAGAGCTGTTAAATAAACCAACTTCGTTGGCTTTATCTTCCTATACTTAGGCTGCCGGCAGAGACACGAAGTGGACTGCAAGGCCTTTTGCTGACCACATGGCTCCTCTCTGCAGAATGGCAAGCAGCCACATCTAACCATAACAGTTATGTGCCTGTATCATTGCTGGCACCATCCTGCTGATTCACTCTTACCCCCTTCACTGGAAGGGAGACACGCTAACTGAAAACTTGTAGGGAAAAGAACATATTCTGGTTCAATGGTAACTCCCAAGCTGTCTTTCCTCTGCCAAATAAGAGTGGACTCCTAATCTTAAGTTTCAACCTCAAAATAGATCAGAGAGAGACTGGCAGGAGGGGGGGAAAGAGCTGAGCCATGAGAATGGTTAGTTGTGATCTGTAAAAATTAAACACAAAATACAAATTTAAAAACAGGAGAAAAATGTAAACCAGTCAATTAACTGGTAGCAAAAAACCTATTTCTTTTTTCTCTATTTTCTTCATGTGAAGGACTAAAGGAACTGAGAATACTTATCCTGAAAAAGAAAATTACAGGAAGGCATGGGATATCAGGGGTGGGGACAAGGAAACCTTGATTGTCTTTGAGTGGCTGAAGTACTACAAATAGAAAGAAGGGACAGGTTTGGCCTATGTGGCCCTAAGGAGAAGAACAAGGTCCAATGGATGGAAGGTATGGGAAATGGATTTTGAGAATGTTAAGAATATAAGACAGCAATTCATAAGAATCAGACCTACCCAATGATGGAATGGAACATCTTGGTGGAAGGAGAAATTCAGTTACTGAAGCTAGGTGGATCTAATGGTATAATGGAGGGAACACTGGACCAGGAATCAGGAATCCTTGCTTTGTCTTTGTCTTAATGGCTAACTGTTATTGAGAAAAATCAATTAACCCACTTGGACTTCATTTTTCTCATCTTCAAAATGGACTTAGATGTATTTATCTCTACAGTCCTTCCAGCTCCCATAATATCCTATTATTATTTATGTACACATTTTTCTATTAGTTATTCATAAATTGATGAGGTGCTTGGGTATTTTGTAGACACAATTTGGGAATACTGTTTGGATGTACATTTCTCAAATTTTATTCTCACATTGAAAGCATTACCCTTATGCATTGCAAGGAAAATTCCTCCTGTAACCAGAGGTGCTTGACAATTTTGGTTTACTTCTGTTTCCAGCAAATGGTACAGCTAAATTTGTTCAAGGAGAAGCTGTAAGTAATACAGAGGGGAAAAATGTGTTATACCCAACTAGGATTACAGCTTACTAGTTTTATGGATGATGCATTCTGCTGCATGTTGTTCAAAGTAAAATAGAGAACCATGAAAAAGATTGAGGCTATACTCAGGTCTTGCAGGAATCAAGATAAGAGTTCAGTGAAGCACAATAGTATTTTTTTCCTAAGTCTGAGAACCCACAAGATTGGATATTGGCAAATGCTCTGCAACCACTGTAAAATCTCAATTATTGTTCCATATCCATCCCTGAAGTCTCATGTTCATCTCATTCTTTGCTTTTACCCCTCAACACACACACCTGCATCAAATCATTCAGAAAGCATAAAGGATAATTCACTCAATCTTTCCTGACAAATGTTTACTCTCTACCTTTTTAGAGCACTGCTTTAGGAGCCAAGGTGAATTCATAGATGAGATTAATATATTCCCTAGCTTCAAGTGATTTATTCTCAGACTGAAAAGACCAGACATGTAATAAAATTTAAATAATATGATAAGGACTACAAGAGAGATATAAGTTTAGAGAATGAAGAGACCAATTCTGCTGGACAAAACGAAAGAACTTTTCATAGAGAAGGTAACGTAAGCCCTGAGTGTGACACATTCCCAAGGAGAACAGCATATGGAAGGGCACACCAAGGTAGAAAGGTACTAGATAGAAAGCACTGGAGGTGTGCTTCCTTGTTAGAGGCATAAAGTACAGAAAGAAGAGGAACTAAAATCATTATCTACCATTCATGCCATGAAAAGGAATTTGATTTTTATTCAGTTGACTCTAGGAAATCCTTGAACTTGTCCAGTATGGTCAGGGATTCCTAAATGGGATGCAGGTCTAAAGAAATCTAAGGCCTCTATTATAAGGACAGAACACATAACTAACTCTTTAGGAACTATCAGTGTAATTTGCCATCCTAAAACTCATGATCCTTTGTGAAAACCTTGGGATAGCTTGAAAAGGTTAATCATGAAGATTTCATTATGAACAGAAATTGGATATATATGTATATATAATGAATAAATTGTCAGTAGAAAATAAAAGCAGCAAACAAAGATCCTAATAGGAGTCCTCATGACATCTGTGTAGAGTTAAAAAAAACCTTTGTATAGAATATTACTAGTAAGAGATATTGATGTTCCAGTATCCAAACAGTATTCATCCAAAAACTATTTCATGAAAATTCTATCTGCCTGGTTCTATCTACAGGATGCTAACAATAGATAGACAAAAAGTAATCAGAATAAATCCTCTTGGGTGACTGGATCTTTATAGGACAATATATCCAATATTGGGAACATACTTAATATTTAGGAAGCTTTACAGGACACACAATGTAATTATAACCTTGAGAATGTAGTCAGAAACTGTCAATCAACTAATCCTTCATCCTTTTTACTCTTTAAAGCTCAGGAGCTATATACTTATGTGACCATGGCTGAAGGAAATTTAACTAACTCTTGTTAGCATTGAGTGTACAATTGTGTATGGAGTTAGAATGACTGAGATAAATGATCCAAAACAGAAGGTTCTTCATCCTTAGAAGGTGAGCTCCTCACAGATCTACCTGCCATCTCATAAGCCTGAACTATAGTCCATCCTTCTGATGGGACACTTCCTCTCTGAATCAGTCTCAGGACGTGATGATTGAAATAGCAGTGTTTATTCAAGGCTGCCACTCTCTTGAGCTTCTAAGGCAGAGCAGTGGAGATAAGAGAGCTTGGTAAAGATAAAAAGGTTATTAGTACTTCAGATAAGACATCTTATCTTCAACACCTTCTTCTACTTTAATATTGAGGCTCTGTCAATTCAATGACAGCATATTGATGAAAATCACCCAATTATTCATCTGGATGTTATAAATAAATACAATGTGTTATTATTTACTTTTCTATTAATTATTAAAATATCAATAATATTATCTGTTGCTTAACTAATGTTAATTTTTCTTTTAATCAAGTATAACCTTTTGTTTCAGTGGGAAATAGATTTCCAGGTTCCACATGTATGTTTGCTATACAGTGACACTGAAAGTTTAAGGACATTTACTCCTTCAATCATATGACTGTCCTTATTTATTTTCAGATTGACTGGATAACAGATTTTAAAATCCAGTTTTAATTTTGTTCTTCTGGAACATGTCATTTCTTTTGGTCAAGCTGTATTTTCCATTTTATTTTGATGACAGTTAAACATAGTACTTTCCTCTCTCAGAAATCTTCCATGTCAGAGCTATAAAAGAATGTATGAAAGGTTCTAAATTTTTCAGTTGTTCACCAAATTGTTTTGGCCCACCCTTACATTTGTGTGAAACACTGAGTCAAGTCATGTTTAAATACCAGGAAGTATCAAACATAATTTTAGCCCTCCAGGAACAACAGCCATAGTAACTCAGGTCATAGGTAATTACACACAAAGTAGAAAATGATAAATGACAAACAAAAGGAGGTGTAGGTATGAGGCACAGTCTTCTCCCCTGGTTAAGGACAAGGTCTGTGAATTAGAAATCCAGACCTAAAATCATATATCTGACCTTGGATAATTGCTGTGCCCTCTCTAAGGATTTCTTCTCAGGTGAATTGGGAATAATAATAGTATCAACATTATGGGGTTGTTATGTGGATTATATGAAATAATTTACATAAGGAGCTTTCATATTATAGAACAGTATTTAATGTTTATCATAGCTGTTGTCGTTAATGGCACAGTAGAAAAGAAATCATCACAAAATTAGATTTAATATGTGAGAGATTTTATAAATGAGAGAGAAAAACAAAACATGTCCAACTTAGGAATCAGGAAACTATTCAAAAAAATTTGACATTAGAGTTGAATCTTTAAGGGAAGATATGATATAAACACAAGGAAATGGGTGGGAAGAGGGGTGCCTGGGTGGCACAGTCGGTTAAGCAGCCAATCGGTTTTAGCTCAGGTAGTGATCTCAGGGTCGTGAGATTGAGCCCCACGTCAGGCTCTGCGCTCAGCACAGCATCTGCTTAAAACCCTCCATCTCCCTCTGCCCCTCCTCCCTCTGCTCTATTTCTCTCAAATAAATAAACAAATCTTAAAAAGAAAGAAAGAGAGAAAGAAAAAGAGAGAAAGAAGGAGAGAAAGAGAGAAAGAGAAAGAAAGAAAGAGAGAGAGAAAGAAAGAAAGAAAGAGAGAGAGAGAGAAAGAAAGAGAGAAAGAGAGAGAAAGAAAGAGAGAAAGAAAGGAAGAAAAATGGGTGGGAAGAAGTGGATGTACTAAGAGACAGTACATTAGTAGTAGTGTACTACTAATACCCATGCAATAAAGAATCTGACCTTGATTCTGTAAGAAATGTAGAGCACTTCAGAAGTTTTGATGATGAATGTTACCATATGTAACCAGAATAGTATAGATGTAACATGGTCCCACCTCCTACTTGGGACAGAAAACCTTATAAACAAAATGGCCTGATGAGCTTAGATAAAGAAGACACTCATAATCCCATTTTATTTATTTATTTTTTTTACATTTCTTCCTTTCTTTTTTTTTTTTAGATTTATTTATTTATTTATTTGACACAGAGAGATCACAAGTAGGCAGAGAGGCAGGCAGAGATAGCGGGACTCGATCCCAGGACCCTGAGATCATGACATGAGCCAAAGGCAAAGGCTTAACCCACTGAGCCACCCAGGCACCCAACCCCATTTTCTTTAAAATTTGTATTTACACTTAAGTTCAAATTGTTTGGATTTGCAACATCTATCCTAAGCTCAATAGCCATAACTAAAACATCTATAGTTCTTTTTCAAAATATTACTTGCCCAATCATTCAGGTATTTTAATATAAATAAAGCTTTGCCATTATTAATAATAAAGGTAAAAAAGCTTTTGCATTGGAAATACACAGATTTTGTCTTTTTCCCCTCCCTACTCCGTCCTTTTTTATGAAAGTGATAGAAAAGCAAACACCAACAGCCGTGTTTGAGTGGGAGGGCAAGATCTATGGAGACAGCTGGTGGGAAAAGACAGATAAATGACTCAGAAAGGTCTGTGGTTTACTGCTATCACTTGAAACATCGAAACCATGTGAAAATGAGCCTTTGCTAACAGAATACCTTGAGTTTCAAATTCCAAAGATAATCTAAATGTTTGACCTACTATGTTCAAGTTTACTGTCTGAAATTCAATTTTTCAATATTTATTTAGTAAGATACTCTGCGTAAAGTACAAGGCTGATATATTTAAGCCCCTGAGACTGGCTTAGTTTCTGCTCTAGTGACTGAAATACCAGATCAGGTATTTCAATAAAGGACTATTTTATTAAAATCTTACTAATCTCCCATTGTTGTTTTTGATATCTATCCTATAAATTCTATGACTTTTAACCAAGATCAGTTGAACTAAGAGACTTGATTTGTGATAAAGGGATATGACTGAGTTATCATGAAAACATACTATGTGACCATCACATACAAACATACACACATAAATATATCCCTAGGCATATTGAAAAACAAAATGCTCTTTCATTATGTGAACTTCTGAAATAAGTAAACGGCTCTGAAACTTACATGAAATCATTCTCCAATAATAGACACCACTTAGTTAATTTGTTGTTGTGGTGGTGGTGGTGGTGGTAGTGGTGGTGGTGGTGGTTTTATGCACCACACAGCAATAGAATGAAACCTTGAAGAATTATTTCATCTCCCATGGATGAGGAGTTTATCTCCATGGAGTGATAAAGAAGACCAGGCCAGTATTTCATTCTAGATTATATTCAACCACATTAGCACTGAGACCAAATTTCAATTTACTCCAAGCAGTTACCAAAATCTGTTTTTATATTAGGCCTTATCTCTAGATCCATATTTTTTATAATGATCTCAATTCCACTTTCTCTCCTGCATCTTTTGGTAATGCAAAGCCTACTTAAATGCAGTTAAAATTCATTGTAACACCTTATTTATACTACATCCACACACACGGTATTGTCTATGAAAAAGTATTCACATTTTAAAACAATCAGACAAAGGCCCTTCGAGCAGCAGAACCACTGGATTCTGAAGTAAATACTTCCCTGTCTTCACATTCAAAACACCTTGGCACACTGATATGGTGGTGGGGCTTGATCCTGCAAATGCTTCTTCCCTGGGCTTAACCAGATGCACCAACATGCCCTGTAGAGTCATGAAGAGTGAACAAATAAACAAAAGTGCCTCTTCCTCATAGAGATGTCATCCTGCACCTGCAAAATCTAAAATAACATCCTCTGATAAGGAAATCAAATCAAATCCACAAAAAGTACCTCCCGCTTTTTAGAAGAAAATTGTAACCAATATGCCTAGAAGTATTGCTCCTAAGGAATATAATTCCCTTCTGTGTGGGGAAAGCAGGCCTGGATAAATGATTATGGGCTGAACCACTCTGTTTATACCATGGAGAGAATAATGGAGAGAAATGGAGATCCTTCACCCAGGATCTGCTTTAGGATCATGGGGGAGAATGAAGTTTGGCAAATTCTGCCATTAGATGCCCTGATTCTTTTTCCCTGTCCTCCTATCTCATATCCTTGAAGAGAAGATCTACAAGGTGGTGCAGCACCTGCTTGGCTAAGAACAAAACCAGCCATCCAAAGTTTCTAATTTCTGTAATTCTGTTGTTTCCCACATCACAAATGCCTCTTCTATTCTCTGCCTGATAGCTCTCATGTTTCCTTAAGATGCTGCCTAAACATCACCCTCTCTGGAAGACTTTCCATGAGTCTTTCCATAGAATTAGTTACTGGTGGTATGGTACAGTAGGAAAAAAACAATGTTGGGGGGGGCACCTGCAGTCACACTTTTGAGTCAAGGAGGCTTGGCTTTGAATACTGACTTAGGCAGTTACCAGTTGGATGATCTTGAGCACAAGAGTATTTTGAGATACAATGAGATTACATATTGCTATGGACTAAATGTTTGTGTTCCCCCAAAATTCATATGTTGAAATCCTAATCTATGTGGTAGAATTTGGAGGCGATGGCTTTGGGATTGATTAGCTTATGAGGGTGGAGTCCTGATGAATAGGATCAGTGCCCTTCTAGAAAGAGACGGTAGTAGAACTAGTGACCGCTTATGTATATAGAGTTTTATGAGTATGGTGCAATTTTAAGAGTTTTTGCATATTAAGTCATTAATTCTCACAACTCTATGATGAAGCACCAATGTCTCCATTTACAGATGAGGAAACAAAGAAACAATGATGTTAAATAAATTTTCCAAATTCACATTCTAGTAACCAACACAGGTTCCATTTAGACCTAGGCAGCCTGGTTCTGGAGCTCAGGGTGTGCAGTAAGTGTTGAATGAAGTAAAGTAAGAGCAAATAAACAAATGGTAATCTATGTATTCTTTCAGCTTTATGCCTAAATATGAGCTGGCTATGTTATTTAGGATCCAAAATTTGAAAATATTTTTATTAGAAAGATTACATCAAAAGACCTATATCAAAAGCAGATTTTGATGAAAGAAAAGAAGGGTAAAGAACAGGGACTGCCAAAAAACACAGTATCTAGATATTTATGCGGTAAGATGGAAGAACATCAGAAACTCTCCCGTCCCATAGCATTTTCCCCATAGAGCCAAAGACTTTAAATTTCTACCATAGAGACATGGCTGAATTTCTGGAAATAGCACACCATGTTCATTGACACTAAAATATTAGTGATTTATTAGGGGTAGTAGATCCAATTTCTTTAAAGAAATACAGGGAATGTGTGACCTCTGGTTTTCCAAGGACAGATCTGGAGAAGGGAAAAGAGATGATGAGGGAGTGAAAGGACTCAGAAGGCACTCCATGCTTTCTCCATGCTTCTAGGGTTCTGTGTGCATTCATCCTTTCTGGAAACAGGGCAGAGTTTATAGAAGAAAACATATGGAACAAAACGTTGCTACTTTGTACGCTCTTATTATTACCTATGGATTTTTAAGTGTCTCCAGTGATTTCCAGCTACCTAGTGTCTGCACTGTGATTATAGATGCCCAGCAAGTCATTGAAACAAGTGCTATAGTCTGAAATGAGCAGAAATGCTGATCAATATTCTCAATTGTTATTTGGAGGAAAATAGCTGCTTTCTGTCAGAAGAGCCTGCTCCATTTAATTTTCAACATTGGCTGTGAATAGGTCTCCATTTGTTGGAAGAAATACCAACTATGTTGGGTTGGGCTTTAATTTAGGTTTAAATTTTTACCAGTTACTCTAGAGCTGTCCCTGACATTCCAAGGTAAATGGGCCTTATGTTAAGAAATGTTTCAGTAGAATCACGAAAGCTATGGTAGGATTGCAGGTTGTCATCAATTATACGAACACCACTTCAGCTAGAGTTAGGTAGGACTCTGACAGTATTAATTTCTTTTTAATGTTGTTAAAAAAATACAAAAATCCACTTACGACAGAAACCTGGCACCATTCCTAGATGAGAAGATTGTACTTTTAAAACTCTTTTTATAAAAATAGAGAGATTAGCAAATCTTTTATTCCACTCTTACTATGTCATCATAGAATATCACTATAATTATTCTGTTTCTAAATTTGAATTGCCTTTATTTGATTTTTATTTAAAGCCATATAATTCTTCTCTCGTTACCTTGTGCTATCATCTGGTGGTTGAACTTCCAGTCACCTCAGCCCTCTTGAACACAGCTACAAGCTGGAGGCAAAATGACAGTTGTGGAAGAAGTTTCGGGGGATTAAATTTAAGCTCCTTGTTTTCCATATGTGGTGCAGAGAAGTTAAATGACTTTCTTAGATACACAGAATAAATGGAGGCAAAGATCCAGGTAACACTAGGCCAAAAACCCTGGTCTCCTGATGCTATTCCACTGCCTTCCAAAACTCCCTTTTCCCTTTGAAAGGAAAATCTTGAGCAACATGAAAAACTTGTCTTCTAGAGTCCATCTACTTACTAGAAGAAATGGACATACCTGCAACCAGAATTCACTGGTGTAATATGATTAGCAAAATCAGAATTACTCAACTAAGTCTTTGTCTTACACAGCCTTTGAGAAACTTAAGCTCTGACATAGGTAGCAATAGGATTTGCTGATGGTGATGTATACAAGATGACTTTGGGGAATATATACTTTGTAATGGTTATATATTTAATATTTTAATAGTTGCATGAGGTATAATCAACACAATAAAATGCTCATATGTAAAATGTATATATATATATATCTGTGAAATTGTCACCATAACCAAGACATGAACATATATATTCATCACTCTCAAAAGTTTCCGTGTGCCACTCCTACCCTCCTTCAACCTCCCTGTCTCTAGGTAACCACTGATTCACTTTCTGTCACAATAGAGTAGATTTCATTTCCTAGAGTTTTGTTAAATATAATCACACAAGGTGGATATTTTTGGTCTGTTTTCTTTGACTGAACTCTATTATTTTGAGATTCATCTATGTTGTTGTATGTATCAATAATGCATTTTTAAAAAGATTTTTAAAAAGATTTTATTTATTTATTTGAGAGAGAGAAAGCATGAATGGGGGAAAGGGCAGAGGGGAAAGCAGACTCCTCGCTGAGCAGGGAGTCCAACTCCCCATGGGGATTGATCCCAGGACCCTGGGATCATGACCTGACCGGAAGGCAGGTGCTTAACCAACAGCGCCACCAGGCGCCCGGTGCATTTTCTTTTTAATTGCTGAGTAGCCCTCCATTGTTTGGATACACCATGTTTGCTTATCCATTCACTTGTTGATGGACATTTGTTTCTAGTTTTGGGTTATTACAAATAAAGATATTATGAACATTCATGTACAAATGTATGGTCATATGCTATCATTTATCTTAGGTAAATATCTAGGTATATAATGGTTGTGTATTTAACTTCTTTAAAAAAATGTCAAGTTGTTTTCTCAAGTAGTTGTACCATTTTACATTCCTACAAGGAGAGACTGGAAAGTTTAGTTCTCCAAAGTCTTTTTTTTTTTTTTAAGATTTTATTTATTTATTTGACACAGAGAGATTACAAGTAGGCTGAGAGGCAGGCAAAGAGAGAGGAGGAAGCAGGCTCCCTGCTGAACAGGGAGCCCGACATGGAACTTGATCCCAGGACCCTGAGATCATGATCTGAGCCGAAGGCAGACACTTAACCATCTGAGCCACCCAGGTGCCCCAAGTTCTCCAAATTCTCGTCAAGAGTTGACATGGTCAGTCTTTTAATTTTAGGCATCCTAAAAGATGTGTAGTGATATCTCATTACGATTTTCATTTGTACTTCCCTAATGACTTATGATGTTGAGTACTTGTTATGTGCTTATTTGTCAACTTGTATATCTTCTTCAATGAAGTGTTTGTTCAAATCTTTCACCCAGTTTTTTTTTTAATTTTAAAAGTTTATTTGAAGAAAAATCTATTCAAACTGGCAGCACCAAACAGAAAGTAGTTAAGAACACTGCATCAACAGAAGCTCAAAGAGAGCCTTTTATAGAGAAAAGGGAAAAGCAAAGTAAGGACATTTTTGATTGGCTATAGCTGAAAGCCTGTTGGCAGCCCGTTGGCTGTGACTGGTTGTCCTTGGATTACAATTTCATAACCTTGAAGCATGTACAGGCCTAGATTTTAATTTGTTTGCAAAGGCCATAATGGCAATATAGCCACTTCAGTCAAGTGGCCTTAAGAGTTGCTATGTCTCTGCAGTCCCCTTCATTCTGTAACACTTCTTAAGCCTTTCTTTGACAATGTCATTTTTTACTTTCTAGGACAGACACCCAGGCACCCCCAAATTTTAATTTTAATAAAATTCACTTCTCAATTATTTCTTTTATGAATCATACTCTTGGTATCATATCTAAAAAATCTTCGCCTAGGCTAAGGAAACAAAGGCTTCCTCTCACATTATCTTTTTGATGTTTTATAGTTTTAGGTTTCATATTTGCCTATGATCCAATATCAAGTTACTTTTTTGTGCATGATATGCTATTAATTTTTTGTGTATAGTATGAGGTATAGACCAAAGCTCTTTTTCTTCCCCCTTACATATGGCTATCTATTTGTTCTAGCACCATTTGTTGAAAAGATTATACTTTCCCCACAGACCTACATTTGATCCTGTGTTGGAAAGCAAGTGTCCATTTATAAGTAGATCTGTTTCTGTACTCTCTTCTGTCCCATTGATCTATTTGTCTGTTGTTATTCCACTACCATACTGACCTGATTACTGTAGTATTATAACAAGCCTTACAATATTTTAGTGTTAGTCCTCCAAATTTATCATTTTTAAAGTCATTTTGGCATTTGGCATTTTAGATAATTTGAATTTTCATTTTCAAATGAATCAGTTTGCCAATTTCTACAAAAAGCTTGCTGCAATTTGGTTGGAATTGTATATATAGATCAATATGGGGAAAATTGATGACTTAACAAATCATGTCTTCTAACCCATAAACACAGTATATAAATCCATTTATTTAGGTTTTCATTAATTTCCTTTACTGGTATTGTATAATTTTCAGTGTATAGATGGTATATGACTTTTTTCAGACTTATCCCTAAGTTGTTCAAATTTTTATGCTATTCTAAATGGTTTTGACTTATTTTAATTTCCAAATATTTATTGCTAATATATAAAAATACAGCTGATTTATGTATATTGATCTTATATCATGTACTCTTGCTAATAAATTCATTTCTTAGTTTATGTAGGGTTTTTTTTTTTTTTGGGTAGATTCCACTAGATATTCTATATATTTGTGTTGTCTGCAAATAAAAGAGTTTTATTTCTTTTTTCCTACCTAGGTGACTTTTTTCCTTGCCATTCTTTGCTGCCTAAAATTTCCAGTGTAATATTGCACCAATTGGTACCTTAACTGAATCCTCAAGGTAGATACTCTGCAGATCTCCAGAGTTTCCCATGCAATTCTCTCTTCTCAGGATGTTTGTCCTGAGAACTCCAGCCACCTTGACCTCCTCACACACTCAGCTTCATATGGGAATGTATCATGCTCCTCCCTGATGTCCCCTCTTCGTGCTGTGGCCTAAAAACTCTCCAAAGTGTAGCTGGGGCAATTACAATTCCTAGTTGGTTTTTTCCCATGTTTCAGGACTTACTGTCCTTCTTACCTAATATACATTGTCTTGAAAATCATTATTGCATATATTTTTATATTCTTGTGGCTTTTCAGGTGAGAGTATAAATCCATTCATTTTTACTTCATCTTGGCTGGAAATCCTTATATATTTATTTTAATGTATACTAAAATATAATAACAGTTATACTGATAGTAGAACAGTGATATGATTATCTTTCACAATAATTTTAAGTAAAAAAGAGCACGTGGGTGGTGCAGTTGGTTGAGCATCCAGCTCTTGGTTTTGGCTCAGGTTGTGATCTCTGGGTGGTGAGATTGAGCCTTGAGTCAGGACCCTCAGCATAGGGTCTGCGTGGGATTCTCTCGCCTTCTCCTTCTACCCCTCTTGCTTATGCGCTTGCTCACTCTCTCTCTCTCTCAAATAAATAAACATTTAAAAAATAATTTTAGGGCGCCTGGGTGGCTCAGTGGGTTAAAGCCTCTGCTTTCGGCTCAGGTCATGATCTCAGCGTCCTGGGATCGAGGCCCGCATCGGGCTCTCTGCTCAGCGGGGAGCCTGCTTCCTCCTCTCCCTGTCTCTCTGCCTGCCTCTCTGCCTACTTGTGATCTCTCTCTCTCTCTCTGTGTCAAATAAATAAATAAATAAATAAAAAAATATATAAAAAAAAAATAAAAAATAATTTTAAGCAAATCACATACACACACACACAAAAACTAGTCTATTGTTGAAAGCATTACACATATAATACAGATAAAACCAATGTGGCAAAAAACCTGAATGTACTACTAAAATCATTAAGTTTAGGGGTGCCTGGGTGGCTCAGTGGGTTAAAGCCTCTGCCTTCAGCTCAGGTCACGATCACAGGGTCCTGGGATCGAGCCCTGCACTGGGCTCCCTGCTCAGTGGGAAACCTGCTTCCTCCTCTCTCTGCCTGCCTCTCTGCCTACTTGTAATCTCTCTCTCTCTCTGTCAAACAAATAAATAAAATCTTTTAAAAAAAATAAAAAAATAAAATCATTAAATTTATGAAGCACCATAACAGGAGGTAAATTTTTTTATTAACATATAATGTATTATTTGTTTCAGGGGTACAGGTCTGTGAATCATCAGGCTTACACAATTCACAGCACTCACCATAGCACATAACCTCCCCAATGTCCATAATCCAGCCACCCTATCCCTCCCCCTCCACTCCAGCAACCCTCAGTTTGTTTCCTGAGATTAAGAGTCTCTTATGGTTTGTCTCAATAGGAGGTAAATTAAAAAGCAGCAGTGGGTGAGGGCTTACACTAAAAGGAGATCAACTGGGAAAATACAGGTGACTCTAAGCAAAGAAGCAAAAAATCTAGATGTCTTGAAAATAACTTGGGTCTATCTAGTGTAGAGGCAAGAGGGCTACACCCAACAAAAATTATTTTAGTTAACACTATACTAAAGAATGTAGTAAGTGTTGCTCATGGTGATAATTTTAGATCAAAAAAAGGTAAACTGGGTTCAGAATACTATGCTAAAGTAAGTGATCATAAGACATTTCAGGAACAAGTCAATAAACATTTGTTAAAGTTCTTGCTGACAGAGAAAGACTTAGATATTTGCAGAACTTATTCAATGAGAACATCTTAATAGTGTTTCCTGAAAACTAACAGACGGATAAGATGCTCTTGTTCATTACTTTTTAGATGATTAAGGATTAGTAATTTGGTGTTCTAGGGCAAACAAGAAACAATTTCATTGAACTTAAAGGCTCAGAGCTGGATCAGCCCAAAATGGTTCAGGCACAGAAGGTGGAAGGAGGGTGGGAAGGCAAAAAAGATGAGCTTACCATTAGGTACACTTCATTTCCCAGATGCCACAGGAAATATCATGAGCCTAAAAGCAATGTCCTGTGAAACCCTAGGACAATAGCTTTGGATTTGTGTAACTATTTCTAGAATAACAACAACTTCAATTCAAATGGTGCACAAGAATCACTGTAGAGTGATTCTTTTAATCCTACAAAGCTGTTTAATGATAGAAGCAAATATTTATTCATAACTGCACAGTTAAGAAAGTATTGGATCACATTTTATCTCAATTTTAATACTCAGGAAATTCTAAAGAGAGAAAGAGATAGAATTATCCTTACATTATAGATGAGAAGGTTTGGGAAGATTGTGACCTGTCCAAAATCATACAGCTGCTAAGTGGAAAAACTTGGAAAGGAACACAGACCTTTGTCCCCAAGCTAGTGCTACTTACAACATGCAGAAATATGTTTGGATCTCATTCCTAATCCCATTTTTGATCCTCTGGTAGTTAAAAACTTAACCTGAATATACTGGCAGGCTTGGGAAGTCTCTAGGTCTCCTAAAATGATTTCACATATGTAGACATTTTTAATGAGTGAATGGTCCAAGTCTTTAAGACCAAAATGGGTTAAAAAGTTTTACTTTAGAGAGTTTTGGAATGATCACTGAAGCTGGAGTTCTAAATCTCCCAATAGTACCTTCCATTCCAATGGTGCAATGAGACTTTGTATATTATATCAGTAAACACAAGAATCTAAGGTAGACAGAGTGGTGTTTCAATTTCTATTTGAATCAATGCTTTCCTACTACCCACTTCTCTTTCGTTCAGGACAGTTTATTTTAAGCCTGGGGCAATGGTCCTAACAGTATGATTTAACTCCTTAGCCCTACATCTGCATAATGTTCCTATCAGCCAACTGAAACCAATTCTGGGAATTCAGCTGATGACTTCCAGATCTGACCCCTGAAAAAAAGCAAACATGGTGTAGAAAGAATGATTTTGACTAGAAATGTAAAGTTGTAAATATATATTATTGTCTCTTGACAGTAGGAGTTGACTATTTTCCTGAAAGGGAAAACAGCAAGTAGATGGCAATATATGACTAATGGAAAGACTAGAGGGTACTCTGTTCTCCCTAGAGAAGTTGCAGCAGAATTATTCGAACTATCTATTCTCCAAGCAAATTTCTCTTTGAGTTTTTATTTTTTTAATTAGCACTTGGGTAGTTTGTTTTGCCTGGTTCACAGGCAAAACTGGTTCTGAAGAACAATTAACGTGGCTCAGAGTCATCTCCAACACTCTCCCCTCTCCTTAATTCCCAGGCAATTCCTTCTCCTACAGTAGCTTATTACCCACCAACAGACTCCACCCCCCCAGCTCTGTAACCTTATCTCCTCCTACCATTATTTCCTGTGCCCACTCTATTCCATCTACATAACCTTGCTCTTCTTTGAAACTGCCAAGCCTTTGGCATCTCAGTGCCTTTGAACCTACATGTCCCCTCTTTGCCCCACATAGCCCCATGGCTTGCTTCTTCACTTCATTTAAGTCTTTATTAAGTCTCAAATGTCGCTTTATTAAAGACTCCCTGGTGAAAAACAGTGACCTCCCTACTCCCAACACTATCCCCCTCACTTGCTTCATTTTTCCTTATAGAACTTTGCAATGTCTGGCCTACTATACATTTACTCATTTACGTATTCATCTCTGGCCTTCCCCCAATTAGACTGTAACTTTCACGACAGCAAGTGTTTTATCTGTTTTGTTTTCTGACAATCACCAGCAACTAGAGTGATATCTGGAAAAAGGAGGTAATCAATTAATCTTTGCCTGAATGACTGAGTAAAGAAATGATGTATGCCATCAAATTAACTACTTACTTTTCCATTTCTTGTTATGACATTTGCCATCAAATTTTAGGTGGTACTTCGGGATCCAATACTAATCAGACAGAATATTGGCATCCAGATATTTGGATAAGCTGTTACAGAGTGGACTGTGAGGTCTTAGCTATAGCCTTTGGATCTGAACTGCTAGGCTTGAACTTCTTGTAAATAAAACGGAAACACATTAGCATGCTCCAGCTCTCACTTACAGTTTATGAATTTTTTCTTAAAGTTTTTCACCAATTTTTCTTTGGGTTTTAATAAATTATTCTATTTTAAATTATGACATACATTTCACAACACCATGGACTATTATAAATGAATATTTACTCACTAAATCCTACTCTATTAACCATAGCTTCATTTAACTGGAGTAAGCTCTATAGACTTGAATAGAGAATATTTTAAACTCATGAATTTTTAGAGTCATAAGGAACAAAGGTTGCCAAACCCAGTCTCCCACCTCACTTAGGAACTTCTTCCAAAAAAAAAAAAAAAAGATACAATAACCACAAAAGTAACAGAATCTATGTATGAAGTTTTTATCTTACTATATTATCTATCTTAAGTTACAATAAAGTTACAATAATTTTTTGACTTCCACTGGCTCCTTCCAGTAGCCCAGTTAAATGGATGGGCGATAGTCATTGGAGTAGCAACAGTGTAAATGACTGGTTACTTGTGCATAGGACTGAATGGTGCCTGTGTTTAGAGTACCATGTTGTGCATGTATGCAGATCTGTTCTGTGATTCAGGACCTATCCCACGTAGGGCCCTAATCTGTTGCCACAATCCTTTATCCAGTAAACATGATTATCTTGTGGGCACCTTAGGACCCCAACCCCACAGACCGAAGATTTCGAGATTATGGAAAGGCTTGTCTTTCTCACCCATATAACTCCTTAAGAATAAATGACCCCACAGCCACAGTTAGATTCCAGAGGGAGAGCTCGGGTCTTGATTTAAAGCTTACGTGGACTTAGAAAATCATCTTGAGTTACATCCCAAACGGGGGAAAACACTGTTTGAATAGTTAAAGGAAAGCTGCCATATCGCCCTTCTGGTGCCACCCAAGGGCACATTCCCAAGTTCCTTCTGGTTGTTTAAACACAGCAACGTCAACAGACAATTAGGTGAAAGCTTTGAGCTTAAAAATAAACTGTCAGGGCCAGGATCCATTCCTTCCTAGACTGGCTGCTCAGACATGATGTTTTAGCAGCCTGCCTTGCCCGCGAAACCTTCCCTGGCTGATACGTCCAAGGCTGGAGTGGGAACCTGAGTGTGTTTCTTCAATCTTGCAAACAGTTTTTGATCTCCACTCAAGGTCACATAAATATGCACAAACCAATTAAAGCTCAGTTAGAATGTCAACAAAGAGGCAGTGTTTGTTGGCACCGCAGCACACTGTAGCGCTATTAGTTAAGGAAAAGTAGAATCACCAAAGATGTCTTGTTAAGTGCATTAATGTCATTTACAGTCATTCTTCAGATAAGTAAGCTAATTAGAAACAGACTTTAGCCTAAGCACTTCTCATTCAAAATCCTAACACATTGGAAGAATGATAATAAAGAAGAGAGGTGAGTTTCCTGCCAAAGTTGCGCACAATTTGGGGCAATGGCAGGATTCTTTTACTAAGCTCCTTCTTCCAAGATTGTAACTGACTCAGTCATCACTACATCAGGCTGCTACTGGTGCAAAATGAATTAAGTGACTGGAAACGTAGATTATTGCCATTGGTATGTTTTTCTATGTTGTCTCTTCTCATAATGGCTATGGAGAGAAATATTTACTGAGGGATAAATCAGGGTGTTTTTTTTAATTTTTAAGTCATTATAGAAAATTTTGACAATGTTGAAAACTATAGACAGGACAATAAAAATCACCTATAATTATACCATCCAAAATTACTATTATTTTGCTTTGCTGCATTTCCTTTTATAATCCCATCTCCACACACATGTTTACACATATGTCCATGCATTTTTTCCAAAAACTGAGTATAATAACATATAATTAGCTTTGTATTATGTTTTTTCCAAGGTATATAATGAACATTTTCTATATTTCCCTATATAATTAAGAGGAAATAAGATTTAATGATATATGATATGATAATATCCTAGCATATGAATGTACAATATTTGCTTAGGTAAATTGTTTGAACTTAAACTAGTTTCTAATTTTTCACTGTTACAAATAATGCTGTATTGTTTATCCCTCTGTATTTATTGTGGCATACATATGAGATTATTTTCATATAGTCTACTTTTAAAACAGAGAAAAATACACAATGGGTCAATGCTTACGAGTGCTCCCTCAAGAAAATTAAAAAACAAGAATGATGTGGCCAAGGGCTGGACTATTCCAAAAGACATCCAGATCTTCCTAGGATGACCCTTTATCACTTTGGCCTGGGAGGTGGGTAGAGTGCATTAGGAAATTACGGGAAAGTAAAATTTGCCAGTGAGATCTTGGGGGAGGAGAGATCAGAGATAAAACTCATGACCTAGACTATTCAGATCTGAAGCTCTTGTCACAACTAAAGACTGAAATTGGACAACATAAACAAGGCTATGCAACATGGAGAAGAAGCCACACTTGTAAACATGAGTTGCATTCTTTCACATCCATAACTAAGTAAGCATTGTTGATACACATTGCCAATACACGTGTCCATATCCTGGATCCTCTAATCAGAAACTCTTTCTCTACCTGTCTACCTTGCACTTTACAATGCACATTGAAACTTACCTCATTTCCTCTGAGAAAGCTTCACTAACCTTTCCAAAAACTTGTGGCTACCTATGAGATCCCATAACATTTTGTACTGAGAAAGCATTATTTGGCTGTGTGTGCAGATTATTGTCAAACAGTACTTCATGACAACAGAGACTATACCTTATTTATCTTGGTAGGTCCACAGATTCTGGCATATTGTAGGGATTTAATAAATGATGGATGAATTAAGGAATAGTGATTGGAACTGATATTAATACCAGGAAGTATGGCCTACTTACCCCTACCCAGCCCCAACAGTTTCCTTAGACAGTTTTGGAACATGGAAAATATGAAAGCAGAGATTTCCATCTTAGTGCCTGGCTCCTCAGTCATGCTAGTCTCCCCCATCCAACAGTGACTTTGATCACTATCAACATTGCAACTCAACTCCTTGACTTATATGATGATCCTTCTCATGAGACAGTACCTTTCCATGAATGCCTTACCCTATGCAGAAAAACCATGGACTGCTTGATTACCAATGGACTAAGGATTACCTACATCGTGTACACACAAACACACACACACACACACACACACACACACATGCACACATGTGGACACACAGATATGCAGAAACATCACTCATTTCTATAGTCACATGCAAACATCCACATGCGCAATCCCAGATAAGACCAAAAGAAATAAAAGAATAAAATGGGAAAAGCAGAATACAAAATAAAAAGCATAACGAGAAGTCATGAATATTTTGGGGCACCTGGGTGGCTCAGTGGGTTAAAGCCTCTGCCTTCGGCTCAGGTCCTGATCTCAGGGTCCTGGGATCGAGCCTGCCTCTCTGCTTACTTATAATCTCTCTCTCCTTGTCAAATAAATAAATAAATAAAATCTTAAAAAAAAAAAGAAATCGTGAATATTTTGTGTATGAGAGATGGGACCCTGGATGGGCAGGGAGGGGTAAATGTGGGGTCAGCAAAGCAGACACCAGTTGCTAATTCTAAATGAAGGCAGCACTAGATGCACAACTTAGTTCTGTTTTCTTTTCATCTGTCACCTTACGAAGTGGGCAACCTGGAAGCATCAAGCTGGTCACAAAGGCAGTGTACAGTTTTTTTGTTTTTGTTTTTGTTTTTTTATTCATATGACAGAGAGAGATTACAAGTAGGCAAAGAGAGAGGGGGAAGCAGGCTCCCTGCTGAGCAGAGAGCCCAATGCGGGCCTCGATCCCAGGACCCTGAGATCAGGACCTGAGCCGAAGGCAGAGGCTTTAACCCACTGAGTCACCCAGGCGCCTGGCAGTGTACAGTTCTTAAGCCACATCTTTATCAGCTGATTGAGGCAATGATGACAACTTAATGAGACAACAGTAGAAAGATATGACTCTAAAGCAGTGTTTTCAAACTTTAGTGTGCAGGAGAAATGTCTTGGATCTTGTTAAAAATGCAGATAGTCCCTACCCTAAGCAATTTTGATTCTGTGAGTCTGTGGTGGAGGCCGAGAAATGACATTTTTAGCAACCACTCAAGTATATTCCGAGGTAGGTCTGAGAGTCATTCTTAAAGGAAACACTGCTATAAAGGGAATAAAAAGAAATACAGAAGAAGGGAAAAGGCATGAGCTAAACTATCTAACATAACCCAAACAAAGCACACTGGTACATCACAATCATTATGGCAAATCACAATGATTTACTCTACTTCAACTAAAACATTCTGACATTAATTTTATTTAATTGATTTGAGATAATGATGCCAAAACTTTATATAACTACTTATTTTCTCATGTATATAGTTTTCTCACGTATATAGTTTCTTATGCTTTATAGTCAGTATATACAGTGCCACCAGGAGATCCGTGACGCCTTTGGTATAGGTTCCTGCCATGAGCAGCATGGCTTATTAGTGAAGAGGTTAAGAAAATAGTAAGAGGAAGATTTTCCATTCATTTTAAACACTCCTTCCATTGATCTTTCCCTGACCCTCAGCTCATTCTACCATAAGACAGCACTCTGTAGTTTCTCAAACTGGTGTTTGTAATACTTGAAATTACTTGCCCCCACTCTGTCTTGCTCACCAACTAGAAAGCTCCATGAAGACAGAATCTTATCTGCCTTGTTCAACAGTCTATGACCAGCATCAAGAACAGTGTCTGGCACATTTTAGGTCCTAAAAATTTTTGCTGAAGAAGGAACAAGCTTTATCTCAAATGATGAAAATCTACCCTCAAGATAATTTGGCTAGGGCGCCTGGGTGGCTCAGTGGGTTAAAGCCTCTGCTTTCGGCTCAGGTCATGATCTCAGGGTCCTGGGATCGAGGCCCGCATCGGGCTCCCTGCTCGGCGGGGAGCCTGCTTCCCCCTCTCTTTGTCTGCCTGCCTCTCTGCCTCCTTGTGATCTCTCTCCCTCTGTGAAATAAATAAATAAAAATCTAAAAAAAAAAAAAA
>LNAC01000720.1:70418-158860 GCA_002007465.1 Ailurus styani | reverse complement strand
AAAAAAAAAAAAAAAAAAAAAAAAAAAAAAAAAAAAAAAAAAAAAAAAAAAAAAAAAAAAAAAAAGATAATTTGGCTAAAAAGAGAATCATAAAATAAGAAGCTTAGATTAATGAAAGAATGAATGAACTCTATCTTGATTGATGAAAATCTACTCAAATGACTTGAAGGGCGAATAATTAAATGACAAGATACTAAAGATTGAAATGATAAAACAGGCATGGTAATGTTTCCCCTGACAAATCCATTGTCACCTCTTTGGTGGGTCATTTCTTTCCCTCCTACTCCGTGCCAAGTTGGTTAAGAGGTGAGGGACACACCAGAGCTCATGAATGGAGGGAGACAGGCTGGCCAGCAACATCAAGACAGATCTCATTCACAGGCAGGAGCTGGGCTAGAGGCCAGACCAGAGGAGCTGCATGCTAAGCCTTGTTCACCTTCCTGAGGAGTCCTGGGAGATGCTCTGATGATGGTCTAAAGCAAATGCTTTAACTTACACCAGTCCAGGTGTCCTTCATTGTTTCTGTCTTAAAATAGACCCTTTATGCCTCCAAGGCTCAATTAGGACCTTCATGTGTATTAAAGAAAGCTTCGACCTCCCAGCAATCTCTGGTTTACCACCCAACAGCATAATTATGTCTGCTGGGTGGAAAAAGCAGAGTTTTCAGGGACAAAGCTGACATTTCAGTGTTTTGGAACAGATTCCCCAAATATTCTGATAGACTCTTTTGATTAGGAGTTTAGAATTCATGTCAACTTGGCATCAAAGAAGAGATGACATGATCTTGCTATCTATATAGTCATACTGAGAAAAATTAAGTTTCCTGCCTTCTTTGTTCTATCTAAGGTACACAGAATCAAGATTCAAGATTGGTTTTGTCTTTGTGCCTAAATTATCAGACTTTAACAATTTGTTCTGCAGCTTTCCTCCTATTTGCAAACTAAGACCTAATCTTTAGAGAAGCATACACTTGAAAGCTAGCATACCTGGATTCAAATTCTGATTCTGCTCTTTACCGGCCCTATATCAATGAATGAACAAATCAGCTGGCCTTGCTTTCCACATTTGTAAAATGGAGATAATAGTAACAAACATAATAGGTATAATTCTGTGAAAATTAAATGAGGACAGGATAAAAATACCTTGATCCTGGCATTTAATAAGTATTCAATAAATATTACTTCCCTCTCCTATTCCGTTTCTCAGAGAAGGACTAAGTTTGCCTACAAGCACTCTTTTTCAGGTGAGCATTTTTTTCTTTTTTTCTTTTTTTTAAAAGATTATTCATTTATTTATTTATTTGACACAGAGAGAGAGAGATTACAAGTAGGCAGAGAGGCAGGCAGAGGGAGAGGGGGAAGCAGGCTCCCCGCTGAGCAGAGAGCCAGATCCCAGCAGGCTCGATCCCAGGACCCTGAGATCATGACCTGAGCCAAAGGCAGAGGCTTAACCCACCAAGCCACCCAGATGCCCCAGGTGAGCATTTTTTCAAATGAGCATTTTTCAAATAAGCATTTGAACATTGTGAATTCTGCAACCCTTCTCTGACAGGCAGAAGCAACTGTCCCACGACACACCCATGTTTCGCAGTCCAACATATCATGCTTTTCTTTTCCTTAAAGGGGAAAGGATTTCTCCACTAAGAAAAAAATGTTTTTTATTGTTTGCATCCCATCTAATATTTACCTTATATTCATATTTTCTACGTCACAAGTTAAGGGATAAAAAGTACTATCTGATTAGGCTTGTATATACAAACATAGTACAAAAGTAGTTTTTCTACAAGCACACCTATAAAAAAACATTAAAAAAAAAGATTTTATTTGTTTGAGAGAGAGAGCATGAGAGGAGGAAGGGTCAGAGGGAGAAGCAGGGAGCCTGATGCAGAACTTGATTCGGGGACTCCAGGATCATAACCTGAGCTGAAGGCAATCACTTAACCAACTGAGCCACCCAGGCGCCCCTAAAAAAATCTTTTAAAATAAACAGAAACACAAGCAACACCTTCAGTTCAAACACATATGTGTCTATCCATAATTAAATGTGGTTAATGGAGCAGAGTGGGCTCTCATTCGTGAATTTTAACAAAAAAAGTTGGAAAATGTGGGGGTGGGGCTATTAATGTAATGAGAATAACTAGTACGTATCTCACACTTATGTGCCTGGCATTTGGCGAAGTGGTTTACATTAACTATCTGATTGGGTTCTTATAATAACATTACAAGTTAGATGGGATCATGGGTATTTTATAGGTGAGAAACTTGAGAAAAAGAGGGTAAGCAACTTACCCAAGACCACTTGGCTAGTTAGTGGGGAGCTAGGGCACAAGCCCAGTACTGACAGGCCCAAAGCACATATCCAGCACCTATACACTATCTGCTTCCCAAAGGCTTAAACATCACTGATATCGCCAACACCTGACCACCCAAGAGGCATGGTCTCACCACAGAGCAGCAAGAATCTGCCTACAGGCTGATTCTTACTGCCGTGGGATGAACTGGCATAGGACTCTGGCTGGCTGTTGGAGCCTGTCCCTGAGAAATAGGACATCCAGATGTCCACAGCACTGCCCAGAATTTTCCAGAGAGGTGTCCCTGGCTCACCCTCTATAACCATGTGAATAACCCGTTTTGTGTACCTTTGGTGGGGGTGGGTGGAGTGGAAAAAGAGAATTAATCTGGCATGGGGAAAATCTCTTTCTCCCCCAACAGATAACAAACCCTAATCACTAAAATACACACACACTCACATACACTTCTAAATCACTGATTTTCCTTCAATAATCAGTGCCTCACAACCAACATGTTACAAACCTGATTCCCACATTCTGAACTTGAGCATGGCACTTTCAAAATTTCCTGTCAGATCTATTTTCAAGGTTCACATGGCAACACTGCTTGTAAACAACTCAGCCCTACTAACAAAATGTAAGCGTAAACCATGCTGTAACATAATGGAAGACAGTAAACACATTTTGAGAATGGGGAAGAGAAAGATATACTTCCCATCTGACCTGTTTGTAATTCTGATCTTCACACATCATGTAAATACATTAGAAAAGCAACACCTTTTGAACAAAAATATGCATAGAAAATGCTTTTAAGAGGCCAGGACAGATGGGATGAAATTATCTCTTTTTTCTTTCTGATTGAGAGCAGTAGTATGACTGTTATGCTACCCTGGTTAATAGCAGAGCCATTATTGTCATAAGTAAAATGAAATGTTTATGACAACATTTCTGTAACACTTTTACAACTGTTCTGATTTGAGATTTTAAACGCGACTGGGAGGGAATTTAGTTCATTATTTTCATGCCCAGCAGTAAAGAAATTAATGAAAATTACATTAGGAATCTGTTTCTGTAATGGTTTCTCACGTGGGTCCTGTCCAAGGTGGTACAGCTTAGGGAGGTTTTCACAAGGAAGAGTGGATGGCAGCTTTGGTTTGAACCCTTAATGTCCAAGATACCTTAATAGCAGCCACTTTTCTAGAAACCTTCTGATTTCCTACAAATCCAAATCCAATTACATATAGACGGTCTAATAACTAGTTACATGAGGTCTTTTTTGTTATTCTTGCTGTTTTCTGGTACCTGGGCAACTGCCTTAGGCAACAAATTCATGTCCCTTATAAGCAATTTTTAGATTTTATTTTTTGACTACAGAGGAAGCCCTAAAGATAAAACAACAATTGTAAATCAAATACCAACATGTAAATCAGTCCCTTCATTAGTAACCTGGCAATTCCAGGGACAGAAGAGGTACAAGGAGGAAAATAGCATGGGAAAGGGCAAAACTGAACATTTAGACCATTCAGACCCAACCCCGGGATGAAGGGAGGGCCAGGGAATCAGCATAAGAGCATTGAGATGGCAAAGAGGCTTTAAGATTGTTTTCATTTTTTGCAAAAGAAGCCTTGATAGGTAATGCATTTTAAAGGAAAGGCATTCTGTCACAGTGCATTAGAATATGTGAAAGGAAATAATACAGACAGAGCTTGAATCTGAAAACCTCCATGATCCAAAGATCATGTAATGGTTAAGGACAATGGATAACTATGTGTTGCCTATTCTAGACAAAAACAAAAAATTGAGTAAATTAGGAAAATGTTGCAAGGATAAGTTTAAAGGTTCTGCTGTGACTGAGGGGGACTATGATAGAGATCAATTTAGAAAATAAATATTTTTTTTCTACAGAATTATGTTGAGCGAAGTAATTCAGAGAAATATACAAAAAAGTGGCCACATAAAGAAAAATATTCAAACTGTCTAGAAAAGAGAGAAAATAAAAGAATGAGGTAATACTTCTTTTCCCAGCAAAAAGATTACAAAGAACAATGATACCGGTATTCGGAGAAAGTGTGGCACGTCTGGCATGTGCATATGCGACTGGCAGGACAGTAAAGTAATACCACCTTTCTAGAGTGTGATTTCAGAAATTTGGATAAAATGGATTTATCCTTTGACTCGATAGTTCCACAAAGATGTGTTCATCTGAAGATTGTCTGTGATAGCAACCACTAGAGCCAAACATCAAATGCAAATGAATAAAGGGTTTTAAATAAATTAAACAACCACATTACAATGGAATAATAACAGCCTTTTGAACTACATTCACTGGCATGGAAGGAAGCTCACAATGTATTTCTTTTTTTTTTTTTTTCTTTTATTATTGGCCCCAGGGGTACAGGTCTGTGAATCATCAAGCTTACACCTTTCACAGCACTCACCATAGCACAAACCCTCCTCAATGTCCATAACCCAGCCACCCTATCCCTACCCTCCCACCCCCCAGTAACCCTCAGTTTGTTTCATGAGATTAAGAGTCTTTTATGGTTTGTCTCCTTCCTGATCCCATCTTCACAGTGTATTTCTAAGTGAAAAGAGCAGATTATAAAACAGTATATCCTACACTTATTATATCTAGACATCTATATATATATATCCTACACTTATATATACACATACTTATGCATATATAGTAAGCATATGATATTTAGGTAGTATACAACATAAATAGCATTTATATTTAATATAATTTATATATATGCATATAAATATATATACTATATATATCCATACACATATGGATATATATCATATACTATTTGGCTTCTCTGTGTGTGCTCAAGAGAATCATTAACCATTATTAAATAAGTAAATCCATGCTGTTACCCATCTTAGACCTTGCAATAATATTTTCCATATGGATAGCAATTGATTATGAACTTTTGAAGTCTACAGTTTTGAAGATCTAAGGCTTTTTACTTGGCTTTTATATTAGAAATCAATATGCTTTTCCACTGTGGCTTCTGCCACCACATATCTATCTCTAAATAGGTAAACATAAGTCATGTCACTTTTTTGTGGGAGGCATAGAAGATGATACCAAACTAAAATTTCTTTTTATGCATTTACAAATTCATATTTACAAAAGAAAAATATTTAAGTAAATATCTAGGTGCAACAAAATGTTAATATGGTTATCTCTGGGTTATGAAAATCTATTAACTTGTGTTACACATTATATATTGACTGCCTTCAGTCAACTTTCATGATTAAATTTGTTCCTTTTGGTCTTCTAGTCTAGGTACTTTATTTAGCAAAACCAAAATGACCCAAGCAAAACACCAGTAACATTAGATGAGCGCTTTCTTCTCAACTGCCAGTGGTACCCACTGGAGTCCAGGTGAATGTAGCAATATGGTCTCATAGAGAAAGAAAGAGAAAGATAATTGTCATTTGAGGGAAATACAAAATCACCATTAGGCAAATACCACAGTTGCAGGCAACATCCACTAATGGATGCAAAAATCAATGAACAGATGATTAAGGAGAAATAGGATGTTAGCATTAATTCAAAATATCTCCTCCAAGATATTTATCAACCAGAAAGAGAAATTTCATCACTCTACAGTGGAGAAATCTAGCAGGTATAAGGTTAAAATCACCAGCAATAATACATACAGACATCATGTAGACATGGTATAAAGCACTGAAAAGGGTGCAACATTATGTCTGTGGTATTCTTCCCAAAAGTGCATAACCTCAGTTGATTCATGGAGAAACACCTGATAAGCCTAAGTTGAGAGACACTATACAAAATAACTGGCCAGACCTCATTAAAAGTGTGAAGGTCATGAAAGACAAGAAAAGAATAAGAAGCTGTCACAAATTAGAATAGACTAAGAAGATGCAAAATAATTAAATCCAGATTGGATCCTAGAATAGAAAAATAACAGTAAAGGTAATTTTTTTGAAAAGCTGGTGGATTAAAAAAAAAAGCTGGTGAATTTTAATAAGATCTGAAGTTTACCTAGTAGTATTTCACCAATGTAAATGTCCTAGTTTTAGGGGAAGCTGGGTTGAGGGTATAATTAGTGAGTTCTCTATACTATTTTTGCAACTTTTCAGTTAAGTAATAAATTATTTGGAAATGAAAAGTTTTTCAAAATGGGAGGGAAATTGCCATGCCTTCATTCTGAGTTTGATTCTTGTTCCATAGATGTCAAAGAAACTTTCAACTCTTCACATAGTTTTCTATTTTATATAGGTGCAGACACACCCTGCCTGAGGCTTCACAATATAGCTAGGAGAAGCTTTTCACAATCCATAGTGTTAAATTGATATGCTAGTGTCTCCCACTGTTTTAATGGTGCCCTCTAATCAGGAAAGGGCTTTCCTTCTCTTGGTAGAGCATTAGAGAGGAAGGGAGATTGTGTTATTAAGCATTTAAAAATAATCCCATCTGAAGGGTTGAGAGGGTTTATCTAGTCATCTTCCGTAAAAATCACAATATAAATGGCCAGTACCTAAATAAGTGCTAGTCACACAAATCTGTGTTGACTGGTGAATAAGAAACATAAAACAACTAGATGCTCCATCTCCTCCCACTGAAAAGGTAGAAATTATTTTTCCCATAAAGAACTAACACTTCTTCGAATTTATGTTCATTGGACTACGTGGTCATTTCTTATAAGGAAGACACATAGGCTTCTAATAAGAATAAAAACAGTAACACATAATTTATTATAATACAGTCTTTGTAGAGGGAAAAAATGAAACAAGTATAGACCTCTTAGTTTTGACTCTAAGATTGTGGTTAATGGCCACATTTCTTCACTCAATAAATACTGTTGCATGATGGCTGATGAGAAAATGCATTCCATTATCCATCCCTAAAGTATCTAGGCAAAACCCTATGGCCATTATTCTCTCCCCTTTCTAGGGCAGCTCCAAAGTCTGCAATCAAGATGATATTCAGATCTGTCTTATTTGACCTAGAAAGAGACAGAGACCATAAAGATGGGAGGTAGTCCCTAAGACTGTATCAGGTACTCCATGTCAGAAGGGCTTCCTCTGATTGATTTAAGTTATTGAGACCCGGGAGATTAGACAGATAGCTATTAATAGATAATAATTATATTTTTAAATTTAATTTTACCTAGCTAATACTGTGTAATAAGAGAGAGAATCTTATTATCAAGTAGTTTTTAATTCAGCATAGAGGACAAAAATAATACTTTAAATTAATCACAGAATACATACATATCAGGCCATATAGAGGGGTCAATATGCCATCCAGCATCACACCAAATATCCACATATTGAATCACTGCTTTCTATGTAACAGGCACTGCTTGGTATTAGGGAGATAAAGACAAACACAGACAGGGGCACTTGGGTGGCTCAGTCAGTTAAGCATCTGCCTTTGGCTCCAGTCATGATCCAGGGTCCCAGGATCAAGCCCCACATCAGGCTCCTTGCTCAGCAGGGAGTCTGCTTCTCCCTCTCCCTCTGCCTGCCACTACCCCTACTTGGGCTCTCTCTCTCTCTCTCTCTCTCTCTCTCTCTCCCGTGATAAATAAAATAAAAAAAAAAGATGAACACACTTTCTCTACTCTCAAGGAATTCACAGGTTTAAGGAAGAAGATAGGAAATTTAAAAAAAGAAAAAGAAAAGCAATACAGGGAGTGAAGTGTTAAAACAAAAGAGGAGACTCAAACTCTTCCTGGATATAAGAAGGAAGACTCCGGAGAGGAGGTGATGTTTGAACTGAGACTTAATGGATGAAAGGGAATTTTTAAAGAAAGAACACAGGTTGGGAGAAAGTGCATCCTAAGCATAAAGAACAGCAGGTATTAAGTCCGGACAGCATGAAAAGAGGTAAAGTGTAAGGAGTTGAAAATCTGTGAGTAACTGCAGCCTCTAGTACAGAGGGAGAAGGGGGCAGAAGTCACAGCTGGAAAGGCAGATCAGGGCCAGGGCAGAAAGGACCTTTATGACACACTGGGGAGCTGAAGCTTTATGAGATAGATAATGAGGAATCACTGCATATTAAGTGAAATTGAGTGATATAATTTTGACTGCTGCAAAGATAAAATATGGAACAGGGCAATAGAGAAAAGAAGACGGTCAGAACAATATTGTGTATTATTAACAGCAGGGCCCTTAGGGGAAAACAGGACTGCAAGGAGGACTGAAAGGTTTCTGGCCAGGCTGCTAAGTGGATGGTGCAGGGATGAGAAATGCAGAGAGGGGGCTCATGAAGTCTCCCTGGATATGAGAGCTGGAGAAGCAGCCCTACAAATATACCCGGTGAGTATTCAGAGAAACTGGGGCAACCGAAAGACACAAGAGAAGAAACAAAACAAAACAAAGCATGGCTTTAAATGGTCTAGAGCTGTGCTGCTCCACACGGAAGCCACTAACCCCATGTGGCAACTGAGCCCCTGAAATGTGGCTCCTCTGAATGAGATGTGCTCGAAGTGTAAAAACACACCTGATTCCAATGATTTCATTTAAAAAAGGAAAATATCTCATTAATATATCTATATATTGATTCTATGTTGAGATAGTAATATTTTGAAATACTGGATTAAATAAAAATGTAACTAAAATTCTTTTAACCTGTTTATATGTACCTTTGTAAATATAGCTCTTAGGAAGTTAAAATTAACGTATGTAATTACAAACGTAGCTTGTATTAGATTTCCATGGGACAGTGCTGGTCTAATGGCTCCAGGCTGAACACTGTGGTGGGGTTCAAGGATGTGACGAGGGAAGCAAGGCTAGTCTGGGCTTTGTTTGAAGGTAGAGGCTGATCAGAGACTGGAAAAGGAAACAGAAAAAAATCAGAAGTACTAAAGACATGATCAATTATCATTTGACAGGTCATGGTGAAGAAAATAGCCTGGACAGAGTAGACATGTATAAAGATGGATACATAAAAGGAAGGGAATCTGATTATGGAGAATAATGAATGAATATGGCTAAACATGTCTGCAGTGTAAAACAGAGAGCAGCTGGCAAGGGTGGCACATGATGAGAACACTGTTTTAGGAAGAACTGTAAGTCATTGGTACACAGGATGAAATAGAGACAGAGAGTGACTGAAGACAAGAAGGCAGAGGGAGCTGTGGTTGTTGTCTAGCAGCAAAATGATGTCTTTGTAGAGGAGGGTGAAGGTTAAGAGAAGAGGAAAAGGACAACCTAAGAAAGATGCCTAAGCAAGAAGGGATGCTGTCAAGGGCAGGTGCAATCTCAACCGAAGCCCATCATTTGGAGCGGCCAGGCCAACATTACTCTCAGAGTTGAGACATCAGAGACATCAGACCACACCACTTCTCCTGCCTTAGCCCACATCCATGAGGTGTTTTATTGCATCAACCCTGCTGAAGATGGCAAGCTGCACAGTCTTCACACAAGAGCTTCAGGAAAGAGCAAGGTCACTGAAGATATCTCCATAATTAACATCCATTGCCAGGACTGTTTCCCGGGGCTTTGAGCTGCTCTAGACATTTGGTTTGCCTCATGTAGACACAGGAGAAAACCCACCAAAAGAGATTTCCCATAAGCAAGGAAGAAATGTGAACAGCCTAGGGTAATTCTTGACTTTTGTTGTTAACTGCTGTGTAAGGTGAAAAAAAAAAGCTATATATGGATTTTTTTTTCATTCCTGCTTCTGTAATTTTAATGAGACCCAAAGTTAAAGTAAAAAGATTCAAATTTTTAAATCCAAAAGATAACTTTTAATTTGTAAAAGAAATGGAAATACATCTTTTACTTCAGGGTAAATATCACAGTGCTGATCTGCAAAATGACCTTATTCTGGAACTGAATACATCAAAATATATGTTAAAAAAAAAATCCACATAGCTCCTCCTGCAGGCATCACATTCAATATCCTCCCATGATCCCCTGTTGGCTCCAAAGCAGATTATATTCAAGGATCAAGAGCTGAAAACACTTGAAGAATAAGGGTTTTTAAATGAATGCTGTGTCTCTGAGATAGCAATTACATCAATAACTTCTGAATCCTTAAAAAAAAAGAAATTAGTTTTCTTTCACAAAGGGTGTCAAATTGAGTACATGGACAACTAAATCCCACTTTACCTACCTAAACTCTTTAAATGGAGGAGAACACGTTGATGTGTGCTACCTAAACCAATCAATCAAGGCACTGCATAAAGGGAAAAATGCATAGATAATGCAACAAAAGTTAAACTCTTTGGGTCAGTTCTTTCCATATCGTTCTGTCAGGAAATCTTGAACAGGCAGCAGTAGGACAATGAGGTCTTTAATGAATGGTCCTTGGTTGCAATTCCAGATCAAAGTGCTATCCCACTTTGTTTGGAATTTTGCCTCCCAAGCAAGCATTGTATTGTTAACTTTGTTCAGAGCTTCAGCCAAGGAATTAGGCAGTATGTGATATAATCAATCCCAATCAAGCAAGAAATTCTGTACTCAACTATGGCCATAAAGCCAAGGCAGGGATATTTTCATGATTTTTTAAGAAAAGGAACAATGGAGGAACTAGAATTTATATCTATCTTCAACCTCTGCAAATTATGCTCGGATATTTTTTTATCCTTCTGATTTTGTCTCAGTCCTCTCATACATTTGTGATACAGTGTAACATTTAGAAAGAAGCTGTGTGATCTTAGGTCTCGGTTTCCTATAGACAATATATGGAAAATACCATCTCTTCTTATGGGACCAGAGTGAAGATTAAGTGAGATGAAAGTGTCTAGTATACAGTAGATTCTCCATAACAATAATAACAACCATTACTATGCAACGAGTATATAAGTTTTGGTTAAAAAAAAATCATGAGCTATATGCATGTATGCATTTAGAGCATTATTTTTGCCCCCAGGTAATTCCTTAGGATATTATAAACTCCTTCAAAGTAGTATACAAGTTGGCTAAACCATGGGAGCAAATGTGAAAAATAGCAGTGGTTCCTTTCAAATAACTAATGTCCTACATTATAAACAGAGACAGGCCTACTTCACCAAATGTAGACACTGGCTGAAACACAGCCTGGACCAGGAATCTAACGTCCTTCTCATCATCTGCCCCATAGTCTCTACAACTTTTATCTCCCCTTCCAGTTCACAGTTATGATGGGGTGTACGATTTCTAAATGTAAGCTGAGCTTGCAGCCCTTCCATCTCTATGTCAGGGTTAGTTTACCTATGTGGTTTTGTTAGCAAACAACTTGTCACATGAAAAAGGTGCACTCTATCTATCCTTCCACTTTGCCACAAATCTGAAAGGATGTGTTCATAAGACTTTCCCTTGTACCACACACATACCAGAAATTTAGAAGTTTGAGGAACCTGGTTGGCTCAGTCAGTTAAGCGTCTGCCTTCATCTCAGGTCATGATCCCAGGGTCCTGGGATGGAGCCCAGCATTGGGCTCCCTGCTCAGTGGGGAGCCTGCTTCTCCCTCTCCCACTCCCCCTGCTCACGCACGTTCTCTCTCTCTCTCTCCCTTGTTCTCTCAAATAAATAAAGTTAAAAGCATCTTTTAAAAAAAGAAATTCAGAAGTTTGTAAGTGAGGAAACTGAAAATGAGTATAAAGATGAACCATGTCCCCTTGTTTCCTACAGGCAGTCAGGCTTCCTTCTGAGAAACATGATCCTATACTGCCCTTAGGAATGATACATTTTATAATTTTATAAGTGCATCTCTGAAAATAAATGAATCCTATAGTGATGCTGGAGGTGTAACCAGAGTGTTGTACTTGAAAGATGTTAAGGGATTTGGTGGATGTGTGTTTTAACTTTGGCTATATCCATATGATGCCAAGCCAATAAATGACAGAAAAGAAAATAAAAATTTCCAATGGGTTAGCTGTAAAATTTTTAAATAACTACAGCAGACTTAGCTGTTTGATTTTAGTTTCTGTCCAAAATAGTTCCACTCTAATGGAGAAGAGTTATACTTATATCATTTCCCCCCATTAACTCTCTTTCTACAATTACAGGAACAAAAAGGCAAAATTTGACTTCAATTTTCTGCCAGTGATCACTATGATCTGTTGACAGAGATGCATGAAGAGCCCAACCCAATACTCTGATGCCATTGCCAACACTGTTACATAAAAGCACTTGAGTCATTTGTCCAAAGGTTACTCGGAGATGTGACTACAGAACTGCTCCTTCCAGTGAGCTGTTGTGTCTCAGGAGGTTGGTTCTAAAGATTTCAAGGAAATTTTCTCAGCTTGCTTAATTAAGGAGATAGGCCTACTTGAATCTTCATTTATGTTAGAGATTACATGTAGAAGACAATGTTTTAAGATTCAACAGATAAGGAAGGGTAATTGTAGATATTTTTGAGTGTCTAAAATATGTCAGAAATTATGCAGTAATATTTATTGTCTAATGACAAGATGATACGTTCTCATTAGCACAACAGTAAGCTGAGGTCTGAGGAAAAAAATGGTCATTTATAAAACCAGCATATAATGACTAGGTGGCAGACCTGGGTTTTGAACAAAGGGTCTTTACAGCTATATAGACATATACCAGGAGAAAAGACCAGTTAGGCCAGTACTTAAATATTGGAAGAGGGCGCCTGGGTGGCTCAGTGGGTTAAAGTCTCTGCCTTCGGCTCAGGTCATGATCTCAGGGTCCTGGGATCGAGGCCCGCATCTGGGTCCCTGCTCAGTGGGGAGCCTGCTTCCCCCTCTCTCTCTGTCTGCCTCTCTGCCTACTTGTAATCTCTCTCTCTGTGTCAAATAAATAAATAAAATCTTAAAAAAATATATTGGAAGATTTTTTTTGTCTTAACTTTTTATAAAATATGCATTGAAATGTATAAGCTTAATGTCAATTTGCTTATCTCTCAACCATCATGGGGGTTGAAAAAAGTAGCCAGGTCAAATTCTGACATATTTTTGCCAGCGGCAAACATGCAAAACTTATCAGAACTTCTCATCACAAGATTCCTGATGAAACTGCTACAGAAAAAAACTCTTCGGTCAAACAAGTATGTCATCACATATAGATCCCTTTTATGTAATTCCTGTAAATCATCTTTGAGAAGATGGCTTCAAATAATGAAGACTAATTAGTATAATTGTCATTTTGCAAGTAACAGTCATTTTCTTCTACTCGGGAGGAAATGAAAGATGTTTTGGAGATGAGGAGGAGATATTGACAGAAGAACTGCTTTCTTTTCCTTATTATACCCCCTTTACCTAACTGTTCAACTTATAAAAAGCAACTAGCCTTGAATGAACTTGTGTTCATAGTGACAGTCACCTTCTTTCCTGCTTTACATTCTGAAGTTTGGCCTCTTACCTTTCCCAGTTTTGTACATTTGTGAATTTCCTGGGGAACTTGGGGAAAAATCTTCTCATAATTGAACTGAGAAAATTCATAGTACTTTTCCTTAGGCCTAGGATTAAGCAGAAATTGGCAGGGAAAACTGTGAAGAATTCTGGGGATTCCTATAATTTCATCACCACCCATTTCTCAAATGTGTATCTCATCTTTTTTTTTTCTTCTCTAGGTTTCCTAACACATGATGGTTTGTCCCTAACAAAGAAAAATGACAACATAAAAGACTAATTCTAAGAGGTTTGGTTTGCCCAAATGATATCATACATTTGCAGTTAACAAACTCCTCTAGCCTAGATGTGTACTAACAGAGAATTAATCAATAATAACAGCTAACATCTATTGACGATTCCCTATTTGTAGGGCACTTTTCTAAGTGCTTAACATATAATTAATTATATCATTAATCCTCACAACAGCCCACTGAGAGGAATGCTATTATTATCCCCTTTATATACTTGAGGAAATGGAAGCGCAGGGAATTTCTGTTACTACTTGGGTCACCTATTTAGAGATGGAACCAGGATTCAAATGTAAGAAGTCTGCCTCAAGTGCTTGTGTTCTTAAATACCACAATACACTTCTACCCGCAAAATGGGATATGCTCATAGATAAGTTGTCTTTTCAAAAAATATCCACCTGTTTTTAAAACTGCAAGTAGTCCTACCTATATTGAGTTCCAAAGTCACATATCTTCTATAAATTATATTGGAGAAGGGTATGTGTATAATTTGTTAGAAAGGAAAATATTAGTGGTTGCCTCTACTTAGTGGGATTATGATTGATCTCTATTTTTATCTGTATATACATGTTTATTTTTAACTGTATTCTCTATTTCTTTTTACAATGAATATACATTGTTTGCGTAATTAAAACAGTGGGCAGGGGGAAGTAAAAACAGAATTCCTAGAAGAGACCTCTATACCAGAGCCAGCCAGAAGATAAGTTACCACTAAACCTTGACTCTTCCTATTGGAAGTCCCACCTACCTATTTCAATAAAACCTTTCCTCTTGCATAGCACTTCAGGGTCTGCAGAAAGTTTTCAAATGTTATCTAAGTCTTAGCCACCAGAACTCTCGGTTCAATTTATTATTCATTGTGACACTGTGACAGAGAAGAGAGGAAGGCCAAGAGCACATGCTGGTATGAAAGACGTAGAAAAATGTGTGATGGCCCAGACAGGAATAGACTGTAAAAAGACCCCTTTTGGGCAAGCAGCTCATCTTGGCTGCCTTGGTGGCAACTCAGTCTCAAAGAATATCTTGACCTGGAACTTCCATGTGGTCAGGAAAAGGTCAGAGTATGCTTTTTTTTTTCTTTTAAAGATTTTTATTTATTTATTTGACAGAAAGATAGAGAGCACAAGTAGGCAGAGTGACAGGCAGAGGGAGAGGGAGAAGCAGGCTCTCCACCGAGCAGGGAGCCCGATGCGGGACTCGATCCCAGGACCCTGAGATCATGACCTGAGCCAAAGGCAGCAGCTTAACTGTCTGAGCCACCCAGGTGCCCTGTGATGCTCTATCAAAGCAGGATTGTTATGATTGTGGCAACAAAACTGGCAAGTAAGGAACATTCTTCAGAAAATGTTTCTCATGAGAAAAAAAAAATACTACCTTAAACTAATTCTATTTAATCCATTATAGTATGAAATTGCTAAAATGCAAATGGAATGAAACAATCAGCACTGAATTATAGCATTCTACAATAGAAAATACTTTTACCATTAGTTAACATAATCTAGTAACTAAGGAAAGGGGTTCTCTTGTTTCTCTTTTACCGGATGATGCAGTTTCTGGAGGAATGACCGATAGAGCGACTAGACCTCTCTCACAATGTAGCTTCTCCGGTGTGGCTTAAGGAAGCGTAGCTAAACAACCGGTACCGTGTTCCCTACAGATAGTCTCCTGGTTTTGCTATCATTACGTCACTTTACAGGCCACACCGATAGCAATTCACCTGGCAGTGCCACACCAATCTATCTACTCACTAGTCACCAATCCAATGAGGGTGATTATAGGGGAAGGGCTGCACTATGTTCTAACACAGTAGGCCAAACTTTAAGACACATAATAATCTTCTGTAAAGTTTATTTAAAATGTAGATTTTCCAAGCTCTATCCTTGGAGAATTCGATTCAGTAGTTCTAGAGAGAGTAGCACGAATTTACATTTTTTAATAAGCAACCCAGATGATTCTTTCTAGCCTTAATGGTAGACATAAATGAAAAACAGGTGCTGCTCATATAACAACACTCAGCATATATTCTTGTTTGCCTTATAAATTCTCATCTAAGTATGAATAGAGATGGTCAGGGTGAGTCTTTCAGCTTTGTCTCATTAATAATTCAGCAGAACTGAATATTGTTGTTGAATATATTTGAGTGATTGCAAACTTGGCAGGTCTTGTAGGCAAATTTCCTCCTGTATTTCACATCACCAGAATAGCCTTAGTTATCAGCACTATCGCAAAATACATTTACTTGAGGGCGATGAGGTGTGAGGTGATAGTTCAGATAAGAATCTTGTTTGCACTTTCAACTCAAGTGCAACTGAGGAAATAAAAATATGCGCCTATCCTCAGAACAAGAGAATGTCTAGTAATTTGAGATTCACAAGTAATGAGAAAATAAAAAAAAAATTACATTGCATAGTAGAAGTTTAAGATAAAATTGGGAGCATTCTGGACTAGTTTGAAGAAAATACCTACTAGAGACTAGCAGTTTTTCTGTCAAAATCAGTGTATGATTGACCATGCTTTTGTTTGTTTCTGGTTTCTTGGTCCCTTTTCTTGAAAGAATATGTGCCTCTAATCTAGATGTGGCATGCTCAGTTCGAATCAAAATGAAAATAAATACTAGGCCACCTTATGGACTCTAACAGAAGTTTGTATACACAGAATTCCTAGAGGTGCTACTTATAGCATGACTAAGATAACATGACAATCTCTTTCTGGAGAAAGAATGTGATTTATGCATAATTATGGAAAACCTGTGCTAAAGCACTGTAACTAGTCTGAATCTCTCAGGTGGTTTTTTTAAACATAATATTCTGCACACTCACTCAACCTTGCATGTACATTGTTTGTCATTTTTTCCAAGGAATCTGACTGGTCAGAGAGTGATACAGGGTAAGGGACATATAGGGGTAAGAAGGAAAATTATTTTGACCTCAAGCGAGGTAGCAAAAAGTAGCCTGAGCTCTCCTGTGTAAGTAGTCCAGGATCCCATCCATCATTGACAGTCTTTCCTGGAACTGAGAAAACAATGCCATCACCAACAGCAGACTTGAACTTGTATAGTGAGTGACATATTCAAAGGGGAAGGCTTATATTTCACCAACACTCCACCAAAGTCTAATAATTCTTTATTCACTCAATAAATATTTAATGAACATCTACCAAGTGCCAGATAATGCTGATAATGTATAAGCAAACAGTCAGACAAAAATCCTGCCCTTATGAAGCATTGAATTTATGACAGAAGAGAAAAAGTCAAGAAAATAAATGTCAGATATAGGGTGCATCCAATAGTGATGAGGATCATGGAGAAAGAAAAAGAAAGAGATGGGAGTCCAAAGGTGGATGGGGGCATATTTTTAATAGATTGGTTAGGGAGAGTCTTACTAAGAAGGTGACAATTAGGCAAAGACTTGAAGAAGTTAAGGAAGTAGACCATGTGAAAGTTATCAGGAAGAGCATTCCAGGAAACTGGAACAGCAAGTACAAAGGGCCATGGAGATCGTTAGAGACCCCGAAAATACCAGCATCTAAATCTGTGGTGTGGCTTCACAACATAGGCATTGACCCCTATCCTGGAAATTCAAATCTACCCATAATATCGGATTGCATCTTTGAGAGTGTGCTTTCAGTAATTCCACAGCTTTAGAAGAGAGCATATCAACATATTTTTTTCTTCTACTTGCTTACAGTTTCCTCTAATTTAGTCTCTGAATAAAAACCTAGATTTTAAACTATTTTCCATGTAAGCTAGTCCTAGATACTGCATTTGACCTAAATAAATATTTCTGCTTTTTTCTCCTTCGGAGTTTGGGGGACTCTTGAATTCACCAGGCAATAAAAATCCACCCAGAAGCCAAATCAGTATGCTATGGCACGAACCCTGAAGCTATTTTTAAGAGAACTGCCCTGTGGTCACTGCCCCTTCTCTTTTCTTCCCTCTCACAGCTGCTGCTGAGAGGGACAGTCACCTGGCAGAGAGTGGCAGCAGCAGCTGTCTGTACAAAGAAAGGCTCAGCCTGGCAACCACGCTCCCACCTCCTGCTGAAGGCAGCCAGTGAGCTCAGATCAGGTGAGCAGCACATTCAAGATCACACTGGTCCTAGAGCAGGTAGACACCTGCCTGGTGACCTTCAGGGCCACCTGCCTCTTTAGAAAAGGCCTGGGTAGAGGGAAGCACAGCAGCTACCTGTTGTCACTTCTGCTCTATTTCTGATGAGTGTCAAGTTCATCTCTTGCATTGGTGTTAAGCTCCAGATGCCTCAACACCAAATATCTAGAATGGCTAGTATATGATGTATCACATAGACCCTGAAGCCCCTGCACCTTCTGGTGCAGACTCATGTTTAGACTCATGTTAGCACTGGAGTTGATGGAGGTCTAGCTGTCACTGTTTACACTGGTTTAGCTCTCTCTCACCTGTGATGACATGAATCATAGAACCACTGAATGCTCAATTTGTGCCTTAGAGATCACCAAATCCAACCACCTAATATGAAGGAGAGGGAAATAAAGGCCTGGAAAAGGAGAGTGATTGGCCCAAAGACAAGACTTGGAACCCTGCTGACCTGCCTCCCAATCCACTTCTCTTTCTATGACACCTCCCTCACTCACACTTTGAGTCTATGCAGCTTGTCCTCTGGACCTTAAGATATACTCATTGCATGGAGGGAGCAGGTGATTGGCCATGTTATTTTCAGAGCTTACTATTAAGCATTCATCTCTTGCAGATAAAAAGCCTGGAGGGAGTAAAATGCTGTCGCCCTCTGCCAGTGGTTTAGAGTGATGGCAAGGATCATCAGGAATAATACTTCTTTGAAGATGCAGTGCCATGGCCTGGGCTTGATGGTCCCATTACATATCACAGCTGTGTTGGCCTAACTAGCCTTTGGGAACTGTACAGAAGGCAGATGAGTAGCAGAAGGAAAAATTGGTGTGTGATCAGAGGGAAGGCAAGTAAACATGTTCCTTGACCCTCTCTGAAAAATGGATCCACCAATTTCACTGTGCCCAAACATTCACCTACTACTGATTAATAAAGTGAAATCTAGAGAATGGGACCCTCAAAAAAACAAATCATCTCAAATATCAAATCTGTCTATTCTATTAAATGAACTATATATTAAATGAAACCTAACTATATAAGTAAAAAAGGAAATACTTACAAGATATAAGATTGTGTGTGATCCAATGGCAGGGACCATATTTGAATCAGGATTTTTTCTTCCTTCTGGTCCTCACCAGATCTCTACAAACACTCCCAGGACTCAACATTGTGCTGTACACATAACAGGCACTCAGTAAATGTTTTTAACTTGACAGCATTCTTTTACACTCACCTAAAATAGGCAAAACTCTTAATTTCCCTTTCTCGTGATTTTTCAAGTGGCCCGGTTTCACTTGGCACTACAGACAATCCAAGAGCAATCAGCCAAGAATAAAATGCCCTAAAGACTGGGAAAGCAGGCATTAAAAGCACTTGCTGGAGAAAGTCTTCAGCATGAGGGACAGGCAAGCTCTGCAACCAAGCCACGGCAGGCACAGACCAGGCGGAACACATATGTTCCCAGAGCTTCGATGATACCATTACTCTGCAAGTTTGCTCAGATTAATCAGAATCTCCGAATCTTTTGAGTCTCCCTAACACCCAACTAATAGCTACATCAAGGATAAATTCATGCTAATCTGTTAATGGGCACACCCCATAGTCATTAGATTAGGAGATTGGCTCCTCTATATGATTGCTAAGAGTTTCTTAAAAAGAGAACTAGTGGAAACCTCTTTAATAATTTCCCACATTAACTCTGTATTGTTTTTAGTGCTCACACATATATGCCTGCAATTTTTCATCAAGTATCTACAGAATCTTATTATTTAACAAGATGGCTTCTGGTAGACCATAGTTTCTGAGGGAGGAACAGCTTTTTTAAAAGATATAAATAATTCAAGAGTGTTTAATAGATTCCACAGAGGGTAGGTTGTCATCGAGAATAACAATATAAATATTTTGATTTATCTAAAACTCACTAATTATTTCCTTACCAGTCCATATTTTGGAGAATGTCCATATAAACAGAATTTACTTATTTTCATCTTGCTTTAACTGAAAGCCTTCCTGCAGTTCTGACTGAAACAACTGTTATTTATTGGCCATGCAGATCAGCTTTAGTTTCCTTGCCAAAGGTAAATACCCCAAAGGAATCCAAAATTATAGTGAATGAAAATTTGGATGGGCACCATTGTGCTTTAATTTGGGTAAAAACAGTCTTCGAAGGTTATGTGCTGTGAGGGAGACTTGGCTTATTAAGTAGGTTTGAGGTCCTAAATGATTGAAGTTATTCCAAGTAGACTGGATTTTGTCCCAAACTGGTTATTCCGTGTGGACGTACACCAGAAAATAAAAGGATTGATTTGAAAGCAATAGTGGGTCTGGTTGGTTTAGTCTCTAAGGATCACTTGATTCATTCATGTGCTAAGTGTCATAGCTGGACCAGCCCACATGTCCACCTGATACCCACCCAACAAGCAATCACCTCAACATCTCCCATCCCAACCTTCCCGCTGCACCTTTCCTGCACACCCCTGTCACCTGTCTGAACTTTTCTTCCTCACCTATTCCACTGGTTCATTATGACCTTGGGTAAATCACAGTCTCTCTGAATCTAAGTTTTAATGTTATGAAGTTAAGGACACCTTCAGGAATGTCCTAAGGAATGAATGAGATAGACAAGTAAAGCAGCACAATGTCTGAAACACATTAAATGCTCTATTAATGTAAGTTAGTATCATCATCGACATCATCCTCAACAATGGTGATGGAGAAGCTAGACACAGAACTGAATTTTGTAATGAGAGAGAGTCTGATTATTGAGACGGAGGCTAAGAGGACCCTTGCTGACAGAAAAGGGATATAAGACTGAGGCATGAAACATAACCATAATCCAAACTCTCACCAGCCCTTCAGCCTACTGGAAGACAGATGTAAAAGGAGAGTTGATAGAATATTACCTGACACAGGGGGCCATTTCACCACTGGGCAAAGAAGAACACAATGACTTCTATGAAAAGCTTGAAGTGAACATTCTATCCAGTGGATATAATCAAGTCATGAAGTCACACTGCCTGGAACGCTATATTGCACCTTACTCTGTACCAAACAGTTGTTTCCTGGTAGGTAGCTCATGCTGCAAACTGTCTTAAATGCTTTTGGTATTTTTTTAATTGCTCTTTATTAATGTTTACAATAAAGGTTATGTGTGCCCAGTGAGAAAAACAAACATTTTGTCTATATTAGGCTGAGCTTTGAAATGTCCAAGTTGGTCCACCAACAACCCCACCTGAGTGTTCCACAAAGCCATGTAATGGTAGTCAATGCACAGTCTTCTTCCCAGTGCAAGCTTTGTCCCTCATCCCTGTGGGTCCAGGACCAATCTCCTACAAGCCCTTATCACCTATACCTATTGCTTACTGATATTGCCCTTTTCATTAACTGTCCCTTTGACAGTGATCCTACTAGAGCATAAATCAGATCATGTTGCTTCACCTACATAAAACCATTACAGTTTAGAATAAAATCCAAAGTTCAAATCTATAAACTGTAAGGGACCAGCATACTCTGGCCCTTCTTTACATCTCCAAACTCATCTAGGACTCCTTGTACCCTCATTCCAGTACCTCCACTGGTTTACCATCTGTCCTTCCAATATACCAACCTCTTTCCTCCCTCATTTGTGTGTGCTTTCCTCTCCATGCATAAATGTTTTCTCCATTGTCCCCTCATGGCTACTTGTACTCATCTCAAATGTCATTTTCTCAGATGGGCTTCCCTGGTCATCTGATAAAAAGGAATACTTAGCTAATACCACTGACAACTCTCTAACTCAACAGTATTTTTACTATCTAGAAATTTTATCACAGTGGGTACTCATTTTGTGTATTTATTTACTTGTTTAGTAATAACTGTTGTTCTTTGTGGGAGGAACTTCTAAACCACTGCTATATTCATAGCATCTAGGTCAGTGCCTGGAACAGAGTATACAGATTAAGAATTTAATAAATGAATGCTTCCATCAAGACTTTCCCATTTTATGCAAAGCAACATGATGTTTCATAATTATGTTCACAATCTCTTTATAAACATTTTGGCGGGATAGTTACAAGATCGCATAGAATAGAATGGGAGGGAAAAGAAAGAATGATGGGTTTTATAAAAAGGCCAGAGAATTGGGCGCCTGGGTGGCTCAGTGGGTTAAAGCCGCTGCCTTCGGCTCAGGTCATGATCCCAGGGTCCTGGGATCGAGGCCCACATCGGGCTCTCTGCTCGGCAGGGAGCCTGCTTCCTCCTCTCTCCTCTCCCTCTGCCTGCCTCTCAGCCTACTTGTAATCTCTCTCTCTGTGTCAAATGAATAAATAAAAAAAAAATCTTTAATAAAAAAAAAAAAAGGCCAGAGAATCATTGATTAGAGCTAAATCACCTGGTGACAGTTGTTTCAAAGAGAGTTTCTGGAATCTTGTACAAGAAGCAAAACTGAAAACTAATGAATATGTGTAGGTAAAATGTCAGCTTTACAAAGTAATTGAGATATCATAAAAATGTCTTACCCCTTTAGTACCTAAATATTTCCAAGACAAACACATATTTTTAATGTTATTTTTTCTTTTTTAAAGAACCTGATTCTGAGTTCCACTGTGCATCACTGACGATAACCTTATCACCAAAACTGGCTTGCAAGGGGGATTCTGGCTGAGGTTTGTGTGCCCTTGAACAGGGAAAATACCTCCTTTCCGATGATTCATTTTGAAAAGTGGGAAGAAATTCTCAAAATGGGCTGAGAACTGTTTTGGGGAAAAGAGAGGGCTGTGTTATAATTGCAGTCATTTAATTTCCTTTTTACAGACAAAAATGTAAAGATGATTTTTAGAATTCCATTTGCTTCTCTCCCTTTCCACCCAGCCACGTGCCTATCAATTCCCCTTACTGAACATTGAGCTTTAAAGGGATGCAGGTGTTAAAGCATATTCATATGGAAAATGTTCCTCAAACATGGTCCTAAATTATACTTGGTGACCAGTTGTGTGAATATTTATGGCAGAGTTTGCTCATCCATTAAAGGAAAGAGTACTTTTCCATTACAAGTCTTGTATCTTGACAAAACACTCGCCATATTATATTCTGCTTTTCTAAAGGAATCCTCTGTTGGACAGTATATCTAATATATATCTTTACCTTTACATTGTTATAAAATAAATTTAGGCATATAAACTGTTTTTTTAGTTAACACTCCCTATTGCTTTATTTTCTGTTTCACCTACACAAGCTTCCATGAATGTATAAATGTCAGCTGATTATCCAGACAGGCTCAGTTGCATATGCAGCCATGGGTTTTTGTAAGTGATTAATTTTCAGCATGCTGAAGTTGTATTTAGTTTTCATAACAGGATAAAGCAAATATCTATTGAAAAGGAGGCGCCTGGGTGGCTCAGTGGGTTAAAGCCTCTGCTTTCGGCTTGGGTCATGATCTCAGCGTCCTGGGATCGAGGCCCACGTCGGGCTCTCTGCTCGGCAGGGAGCCTGCTTCCTCCTCTCCGTCTCTCTGCCTGCCTCTCTGCCTACTTGTAATCTCTCTGTGTCAAATAAATAAATAAAATCTTTAAAAAAAAAAAAAAGAAAAGAAAAGGAGGCAATAGGGGTACCTGGGTGGCTCAGTCTGTTAAGTGTCTGCCTTCAGCTCAGGTCATGATCCCAGGGTCCTGGGATGGAGCCCCATATCGAGTTCCCTGCTCAGAGGGGAGTCTGCTTCTCCTTTTCCCTCTGCATGCTGCTCCCCTTGCTTGTTCTCTAAGTCAAATAAATAAATAAAATCTTAAAAAAAAAAGAAAAATAGAAAAAGAAAGAAAGAAAGAGGAAAGGAAGGAAAGAAAAAGGAAAAGGAGGCAATATGGTAGCAACTGCTATTTCTAAAGGCAGCCATACCTTCCTGAACTTAGCCTAATTGCTGTATATACACATATACATACACACACTCCATTATCTACCCATCTCTTCAAAAACAGTCACTAAGTTGTTCGGGTCTGTAGTTGTTGTGACCTCCTACACTAGATAGCAAGTCTTCCTACAGAAAAACAACTAAGTAAAAAAATCAGGGTAGGCTGGGGAGGTATCAAAACGGGGTTGGATTTGAGATGCAAGTACTTAATTAAACTAGAAACTCAATACATGGACTTCTACCTCAAAATCAGCATTAATATGTACTTAAATTAGAAAACTGACACATGGGCCCTGAGGGGTCAAGAGTGGTTGAGTGGACCTGCCTGAGAAAAAACAGTACCAAATTCCAACCCTAAGGGCCAGCAGAAGGGCAAGAGACTATTAATGGAGACAATATTGGGCCCCTATGTATATAGTGGGAGAATCTTCCAGGGGTGGAGCTAGGAACAGATTTGTGACAGCTATCTGAGAGGCTAAGAAAAAACCCTTAGCCAAGTTGAGAAGAAACAGTAACTTCTGCAATTTGATATGGCCCCCAACTAAATGATTTTTAACTGTGGGACCAAGTATATATCAAATCAAAGTTTTAATGTAACCCTGATTATATCTGTACCCTGTTCTTAACTCTCTGCTTCATCTAACATTTTACTTTTCACATAAAAATCATATGGCCCATTACAAGCATCCTGTACCTGTTTTTGAATACAATTCCTAAATCACTGTTTAAAGATCTCCACCTCTCTGCCATTGGAGTTCTCCTCATTCTTTTTTTTTTTTTTTTTTTTTTCTGAGAGAGATCACAAGTAGGCAGAGAGGCAGGCAGAGAGAGGAGGAAGCAGGCTTCCCACTGAGCAGGGATCCCGATGCGGACCTCTATCCCAGGACCCTGAGATCATGACCTGAGCTGAAGGCAGAGGCTTTAACCCACTGAGCCACCCAGGCGCCCAGTTCTCCTCATTCTTGCAAAGTGTTTATTTCAATGGATAGGTTTTGTTTTCTCTCCCAAGGATCTACCAACAATTCTTCCAAGAATTTAAGCCTATAAATTAATAGTGATATTAGGCTTTGAGAAGGACCAAACTATGCCAAGCCATGTGCCTATTGGGGTGGCGGGGAGAGGCAGGGAGCAGAGTAGAGGAAGGAGAATATCTCCATTCTTCAAACTGTGGGATCCTAGTTCCCACTGAAGATGGGAAAATAAGGTCAATAATTTATATTTATCTAACCTATAATTATCAAAAATAATTTGTCATTCATGATCTCACATGATGCTCTCACACTTGTAAAAATATAACAAAGCATTCTTTAAAACCTTCTTAAAAGATGTATAATTACATTTATTTTCCTTCGTTGTACAGAAAACTGCTACAGAGAAAACAGGCCTTTGGGCCAGTGTGCAAGTGACTGTGAGTGACTCCAAGCCCTGTGTGCCCTCTTCCCGGCCCTATTGTCTTTTTGCTAATCTTGGCTCCTCCTTCTCTATTAACAGCCTATGGCTAAGCTAAGGCTAACAACTATCTTAATGATTCCTTTCAAATTGGAGGCAGCAAAGACAAAGGAAATATTGCACAAGAGAACAAAACGTTTCAGATTATGTTCCACTCTGGGCAGAGGATAAGAGACATGAACGTTGTCAAATATTGAGATGGCTGCTTCCCACCTCTGTCTTTGTCAATTGTTGGCAATAGCTAAGAAGAAAAGAATAAAAATGTAAGCAATATACACATTCCACCTTATCCCTAGCCTTTCAGCTAGAAGCAGGAAGGAAATGAAGTTCTTTGCTAAGTACAGAGGTAACGTCCTACAGGAAGAGACCCAGAGGCATTTTGCCGAAAGAGTGCATTGAGTTTTATTTCATTTTTTTGTTTTTTGTGCAAGACAGAATCATCTCATGATTTACAACAAAGGATGTCCCTCCTCCTATCACAAGAAAAAGCCAGAAAATGAGAAACAACACAAACTCTTTCTATAACATTTTTAATTTTATTTTCTAGTTTTGAGATAGAGATTTAAAAGAACTAGCATTGTCACAAAGCAGGGGGAGGGAGAGAGATTCCTACAGTCTTTTTTCCCCTCAGAACTATAAGGTTCTTAATTTCTCCAGTAGTACAGGGCTCTCAAAAGTACTTTCAGAACACAGTTCCAACATTTCTTTTCAGGCAGTTCTTAAGAATGTTGGAATGTGAACAACAACAACAACAAAATGTTGCTTCAACTGCAGTCTTCCCTCTGCATTTGGCCCACAAGCTCTGCTGATGTTGCAGAATAAATACCAGCGACACCACGAGCAACTTGAAAAAAATAATTTTCTTTTTGGACTGACAAAGTGCATGTTATGCAAGACTTAATTACATACACTTCTTTACACAGAGAGAAACTGCACAATGGTCCCAGGATCAAATCCAGTGGATTGAATACATTGGGCATTTTAATTACAGAAAACTGGGCATTCTTACCATAATTGTTTGTAATAACCATATCCATTGTGCTGGATTAAACCAGTTCTGATTTTAGGACTTAAGCAAACTAGACCCAGATACACAGACTGATTTCCAACTCCCCATTGCCATTGTAGACTAAACAACTATTGGTCATTAATAAAACATCAAGATGAGATATAAATATACACATCCCCCCTCTCAAAGGTATCATGGCAAAGGCCCTTACACATAATAAAACTGTTGATTGCATCTCTTTTGGAAAGACAGAGTGCAACCATTGTGCCTGTCTGGGACCTAGAGAGTCCAGCTTTTATTAATCCAAAGCTCAGGCCACTAAGCCAACTCTCAACACCAAGAAAAAGTGGTGAATTTAGGCCCATTCTGATCAAAAAGACAAAAAAGCACAATTGTAAGGGCACATAGCCCAGAATAAGGCTGAGAAAGCTCAGTTAAGATTTACAACAAGAAAGAGTGAAAAGCTACGTCATAGCAGGAGACTACCTAGGGTGGAGACAGGATGCTCAGAGGCCAGTGTGATGAAAAGCATTGCTGGTGGAGGCTGGTGAGTTCATGAGGGGGAAGGACTGGGCAGACAAGGAGGCATCTGCTCTGCCTCTATTACTGGCACGCTTACACTCAGCTTTGACGTTGTGACCAGGGGGAAGAAAAAAAGAAAAAGGAAAAAAAAAAAAGCAACCACCAGGCTCCCAAATTAGACATTTTTCCAAGAATCAAGTTATTCTACTCTCAGATTGGATTCAGTAATCTCAGACAGAGATGCAAGAAAATCAATTTCCTGATAAACAAAAAATATCTCATCAAGAGCACTCTTGGGAGACAGACTGCATGGCCAAGCGAACGGGTCCCAATACAAAGGAAACAAAGATTGCCAAGCAACATGAAATGAATAGCAAATATTTAAATTGGTATATCTATCCACTCAGGAAATGGGGTTTTAATGAAAAAGCTATCAAAACTAATGATAAATATTTTCTCCATCTAAGCCCAGTCACCCTTCATTGCTCACCCTGTAGACAGGACCCAGACCCTGACTTAAGCTGCCAGTCTTCATGGAGCTATGGTTCACTACTCAAATTTTGCAAGGCTGATGTCTGCCCTCATTACGTTTGTTTGTCTGTCTGTGTGCATGGAAATACCAGACCTTCCAGTCCCTGCAGTGTTTGCAGCAAGCTAGCTCCCAGGTCAGATCTCGGGACCCAGCTCATCAAATCCATAGTTTATAAGCTTTCATAAAGGTCCTAAATGCAATCATTGTTTTAAAAACTCATCTGCTTAAAATAAAAAAGGAAAATATTGCCAGGAACTGCTTAAAGGAAAACAAAAAGCTCATCTGATTTTTTTTTTAACTTCGCCCATCAGCTGCCAAGTAAACTTATTAAGTTTTTGTTTTATGAGGAAATCGTGAAACATATCCAAAAGCAATTTTATATAGCCAGCAGGTATCAACCAAATACAATGCTATTCACTTTTACAGGTGTTTTTTTTTTTTCCCCTACATCCCACTGTAAACCTTTCAAAAGGAAGGTACCACATCTTTTATATACTCCTTTATTTTATTTCACAGTTCCCTGAACACAAGGGCCTTTCAATCAATATTCAATGTTCAATCAGTATTTCTAGGAGTGAAACATTGCATCTTCCAATCATACATTTATTTGTTTTACTAAAAATAACATGAATTATTTAATCCATTTTAATGAGTCCTTCCTACACCATAGAAGAGATTTCTTCACAAATAAAAAGGGTATCAACAGGTGGAGTATAATGACTTGACTTCACAGGAGAACAGAGGCCAAAATTTTGCTTACTATTGCATACTTTGTTTTGACTTGGGATAGAATGAAAGATGGAGAAGATATAGCTAAAGACTGATCTAACTTCGACAGACATAATCAAACACAGCAAGAAGTCTATCATGATGTCAAGATACTATCAAAAAATGATAATAGTAAAAATAACTTTCTAAAATAACGTCAAATGTGTGAGTGGTACAAGGCATAGAAAGAAAACTATTTAAAGAGCTATTCATATTGAGGGGACAATAGAGTGGCCTATAAGGCAGCATTAAGTATTTAAGAGTAAAGGATATTAGTTTAAAAGGAAGGGATCCCTATTCCCTAAAACTCTCACTGGAAGAAAATCAGGACAAACGCTTCAAATAAAGGCAGTTGGTTGGAGAGGAGAAGAGGGAAAAAAATACAACAATATGGGCTTAATACCATCTCCAATCAAGTTTTCCTTCCTATCTTAGGTGACATCTGTGAGTGAGAGTGTCCTGTGCTAGAGTTGTTGGCCTCCACCCTCAGTCTTCACTTCACAGGAATGAGTTTGGGAATCATGTGTATGAGGGGGCTGGAGAAGATAATGAGGCTTCAGGTAATAAACATAAGACCTTGGGCATCAGCCCAGCTTTCTTCCCTGGCTACAATACACGATGCTGCAGTATGTGAGGGAAAGGGGTTGAGGAAGAGGGTCGGCAAAGGCTGGAGCAGTCTCCAGATCACCTTTGATGTGATTCTGTATTATTATTGGTGGTACTTAGAAACTGCAGAAAGAGAATAAGGAAGGATTCACAAGGTGTACAGACACATTGTTGAGTGAATGGGTGGACTGTCACAATATCCTGGATGTGTCTCTACCATAAGAATTTTCACACCGCATTACTGTTTTCACTAGCCCTCCTCTCCATGAGGACAGACACTCTATACTGTCTCTCTCATAGCGACAATGCTTGACTTAAATAAAATGTATAATCATTTAAATCCTTTATTTAAATTCACTAATTTATTTACATTATTGTGACCAGAAGGCTCTGGGATCACAAGAAATATCTGAAAATGGCAGACACAAGTTTGGGGATGAAGGTGATAGCTTATAAACAAAAAATACCTTAACGTGGATAATATCAGAGGTGCATGTGCTGTCTGATATTTTAGGAAAGAGTTAAAGGGAGAATATTCTAAAGTAAGCAACTGTATTAGTCAGCTTTGCCTTACTAACACACAATCCCCATACAAAATACAGGTTTATTGCTCATTCATGTTATAAGTTGCCCATAGTTTGGCTATGGCTCTACTTTACCTGCCTCATTTGAGAACTGAAGAAGTCGCCCAAATCTGAAACATGTGGAAGGAAAGAGCAAATGTGGTGGCAGAAACACAATGCTTCTAAAAGCTTCTGCACAGAAGTGGTGTGGCTCACAACTACTCACAGTCCATTGGCTAAAGCAAACAATTTGCCAAATATATCTACTATAAGATACTTCAACAAGATATAAAAAAGACTATGAAGTTCCTCTGGCTTCCTGGATCCCAAATGGGACCAGGCCAAAGAATGGGGTATTTTACTACTATAGCCATCCAGGTCCATAAAGTTTGCATCTGAGTACCAAAAATCCTAGTCACTGGGAACCACAATGCCCTTCTGCTTCTTTTGAGTCAAGACAGAATCATCATTAAGTAAATTCAAGGATTTCGGGCTTCAGAAAATGCTGCAGGTCACTACTCCCAGTGCATAACTTCACAATGATCGTTCCTCTGGTGGTTTTATTCTGTACTGGGAAAATGGGAAAAGCACTGGGCACAGTGTCTCACTCCCAGGAGTCAGTTCCTTCTCAATTTCTCCTCCAACCTTTTGTGTAAATGTTACCTACACGGAACAACTGCTGAAACTTGTAACTAACCAAAGGCAATTGATCGATTTTGTGCTTAGAAGTCCTAAACTATTTATTACAAATCACTCATAATATCATGACACCCAAGTACTGCATGTTTTCAAAGACATGGAGATAATGAATCAATGCTCCAGTATTCAATGATTCAATGACTTGTGAAGTGTTTTGATCTAAATTTTCAGGAATTACCTCTTTAATGTAGCACCAAAGAACTATCTTGATGCTGAATTAGTGTGTGGTTAGACCTAGTTTTTAATATGAAGAATATTATGCTGTGGTTCTTTCTCCCAAGGCTCTGAGTGAAAATGTAAAACAAACAGAACAAATGCTTTACTTACACTGTGTATATGTGTGAGTGTGTGTTTTTGTTTTTCTGGTCCCACATATTGGCTACATGTATTGGAAAGATGAGGACTAATGGAAGTGTTAATTCATGAAGGTGTGGTCATTTTTATTACCATATATTGTTTCAGTCACTTGTTCAAATAAGTGAAGTGTCACTAGCATGGTAGAAAGGGTATTAAAATTAAATTTTAATACATAATACACAAATATAATATACATTTATATGTAAATGTTAGCTTATAAATATAAATTCAAATACATATGATGTTATATAATACATTTATATTTGTTAAATATAAATCACGTCCAGTGACACATATATAATTAGTATCTATTTAATTTTAGATTTTAAAATGTTTTTATTATTATCAAAGAAAAAGACATTTAGTTGTTTACACTTCAAGCATGTTATTCTTCTATTTACATAGAATTGGATAATTCTCAATCTCTCAGTTTCTCCATCTCTCTTTCATTTCACTTAAATTCTCATGGACTAGAAGTTAAGTGAAACATTCTCATTTTACTTACAGAAATAAAGAATATTGCATTGTTTTCAAATCTGGATTAGTGCTTGACATGCTAAAGGTGACATAATGACCCCAGTGAGCTTTGGGATTTTAGCTTTAGTTGCAATTTTTGAAAATATTTCTGCAATTTCTGTTACGTATAGGCCTTAACCTGAGATGTGAATGCATCCTTGTATTTTTTAGATGAAAAATACCTAAGTCAAAGAGGCAGTATGTTGTAGACATATTGCAGAGGCTCTAAAGAGAAAGTCATTTCTTAACCAAGATCACAAGTAGATTTTTCTCTACTTTTGGATTATTGTGCTGCCCTTTCCTTTTACACTCAGCTAATGTATCTGAGAGAAGTCTGTCTTTCCCAGGCAATTATTTCATTCCTCCCAGGAGAAAGCTATTGTGGCCCACCTTCTAAGCATAACAGCAATCTCCACAATCCCCGAACTGTGGAAAGAGTCGAGATGCCCTTCAACAGACAAATGGATAGAGGTGGGTCCATATATACAATGGAATATTACTCAACCATCAGAAAGGATGAATACCCAACTTTTGCATCAACATGGATGGGACTGGAGGAGATTATGCTGAGTGAAATAAGTCAAGCAGAGAAAGTCAAGTATCATATGGTTTCACTTACTTGTGGAACATAAGAAATAAAATGGAGGACTCTAGGAGAAGGAAAGGAAAAGTGAATTGGGGTGTATCGGAAGGGGAGACAAACCATGAGAGACTGTGGACTCTTGAAAAACAAACTGAGGGTTATGGGGGGGGTAGGACGGATGGGTGAGCCTGGTGGTGGGTATTAAGGAGGGCACATATTGCATGGAGCACTGAGTGTGGTGCAAAAACAATGAATCTTGGATCACTGAAAAAAAAAAAAAAGGATCAGCCTGACAGCATCAACATTCCCAGGACTGATTCTGGAGAGGGATGGGTATCTAGAATATATGGGACTGAGTCCTGAATGCTTGCATTCTATTTCCTCTCTATCTTCGGTACCTGCACATAATGCCCAGGTTACTCCCTGCCGAGGACTGATTGATTGATTGATTGATTTATGCATTTGTCTGTTTATCTCTTTATTTACTTGCACCTCTGTACTATTAGTATTTCCTATGAGATCCAGCCTCCTGCTTTGTGCTTCTGAAGTTTCTGCAAGGTTGAACACACTCAGCTGTTTCATTTACTTCTATAGAAACAATATAGTTATCCCAAGGGACAGCTGCCATTTCACAACAACTCTTGCTTTCCCCAAAGCCACACTTTTTCCCTTTCACTCAACATTTAATCCCCTAGGCTCTTTGTTGCCACACTGCTTCTGAAGAAAAATTTGATTATGCTAAGAATATAAATACTGAAAAACAAATGTTCTAAGCTGAATTTAACTCACTTTTTAAATGTACACTTTGGAATGATCTGTTTGTGCCCTAAAATAAATCCTCTCTGACATTTGATTCTCATTTAATATTCACCTTGGTTGAAGCTTCTGGGTCTCCATCTCTCTCCAACCTCCCTCCCTTCAAGTCTTGGTTGCCCAGCAACCTCAAACAGCTGGTTGCCCAAACCGGAAAAGTAAATGGGATTAACTCTAGAGGAAACTAATTGAAGGAAGCATTAGTATGCTCCCAATCAGAATTCTTTCAATACTAGCTGATTAAGTTGCGCTTTGCTGTCTGTCCTAAGTAAGAATGTGGACTGTGGAGTGTACAGGTGGAAGAACTGTCACAGACTTGAAGACTATTTAATAGCACTTAACAGGCCATAGTTCTTTACCTGCAAAAAGGCGTAAAATTATATTACAAGTCTTTTCCCTACTCTTCCTCTCATTCCTGTATTCATGCATGAATTCATACATTCATTCACTCACTCCCTTATCCAATCCAGTTAAGTATTTATTGAGAGACAGCAGGCTATTACAGAAATTCTATGGCCTCTTGGGTGAACCTGACATTGGTTTCAATCTTAACTCTACCACTTTCTACCTGACAATGAACTAATTTTCTAAAGTTCTCTAGGTCTTCATTTCAACATTGGTAAAAATCAAGTTATCAAAACCTACCTCAAACAGATATTGTGAAGATTAAGTAAGATAGAACATGAAAACAACCACTGTAGTGATTTGGCCAGTTTAGACCTTCCATTAATTCACTTTTCCTTCTACTACATGACATCGGCATGCGGGAGAAAAATGGGAAGTGTGTTAGCTAGTTTGTGGCTATATTTCAAGCATAAAGCCAAGACAAGAGTGGAATTTTAGCAGTTATAATTAAGAGGACTGGATAGATATGAGACTTTTTTAATGAATAGAACAGGGTGAATGATACATCAGTAGAAATTGCCAAAGGAATCTCCAATGTTTTGAGGCTGGATAATCTCAGAAAATGGTGGTGTCATTAAAGAACTAGCAACCAAGGAAGAGAGGTTGGTCTGTCAAACAATTTAGATTTAAGTACTAGAGGAAGAGCTGACCCTGGGGTAGAACAATGAAGGGCATCAGCCTGACTTCTATTTGCCTCATTTCCACTCTGCTCTCAGACACAGCTAGCTAGAACGATGAGAAGGCAGGGGCAGGTGAGGAAACAGGCATATTCAGCTGGAGTTAAAAGAACCTAGGCTACTTACATGAGCTAGAACTCTGACATCCAAAGATTTAGCATCAGACTTTTAAACAGTTTTCAGGATTTCTTTTCTCAGAGAAAAAAAAAATTGACAACTGCTTTCTAGACCAATTCACATTGGCCATATAGCCATATATAGCCCCTGGAACTTCTGTATGCTGGGAATTTCCCTCAGGGGATGGGGCTCCAGAATGTCTGTAGATGGGAAGCCCTCACTCAGAACCTATGTTCTCATATTCTCTGCTGGTCAAACAAGTGGATTCTTGGACTGGATAAGAAACCATGAAGGCCAGACTAGTCCAATTCACAGTTTTAAAGTTTAGACAAGTCCTTTTAGGGACATGTATTCTGAGTGAGGTACAAACGCCGATATGTGGGGTGGAATGATATAGCTGTGAATAAGCCCAGCATGGTTATTGTTTATTATCACTCATAAAAGTGATCATAAAAACTGCTTCTTTTTGAAAATGGTCATCCAATGTGCTACAAAATGTTAGTAAAAAAATTAAAGAGGTAGTTAATAGGAAAAGGATAACTTGAAGTGTAAAGATAGGATAGAAATGACACTGGAAAGAAAGGTAGAAACCTGTGTAGTGATTTTCCCATTTGCAAATTTGGAGGTGCTTGAAGGACTTCTGAAAGAGTGATAAGGTGTGCAGGAGTGGTTGCCTGGCAATTTCATTCCTCAGGATGAGTGATGCTTTTTGCAATTCTTCTTCTCTTATTTACCCTTCAAAAATGCCCTTGTTAAGTCTATCCACTTTTCATCTGAATAATAATATAAAAAGTTCTATGGGGGAGGGGGTGGCAATAATAAGCAACATAGATTTCAAGAGGTCTGCACAATTTCAGTATCTGCCCTTGTAGTAGGATATTCTGTTACCGTCTCCTTCCCTTTTTCTCTTTTTTGAACATCTACATCCCCCACAATGTTTTCTTTATATAAATAAAAAAAATGTGAACTCCTCTCCAATACAATAAGAAGCAAGATTTATTACCCGTATTCTTTTTCTTCTACCAAAGACAAAGGCCATCTTTGTAATTTGTCCCTGCTGGAGATTATATATTTCTTCCACTTTGAATCAGTTACTAGAAAAGTAGAAAAGTTAAAAAAGAAAAAAAAAAGGAGGCAGAAAATAGGGATGTTTAAACTATACAGAATAAATAAATTATTCAGTGATATTAACCTCTCAACTACCTGCAAAGCTTTCTTTGTACCTCAGATGGTGAGCTGGCCTTGTGAGAGAAACGGTGTTTATCATTTATTTAGTACACATGGCTGCAGCCTAAGGAAGAAAAGTTTAAAAGTAATGTCAACAGGCAAAGGATCACACTAGGAGTCATCGAACTCACCTTGCATTTCTCCCTGAGGCAGAGCTGATGTGAATTCATTCAGGGCCATTCTATTATTCATGCAAAGAACTGTCTATCACAAATGCAATATGAAAAGGAGGTACGCCCCATGTGAGGCATGAAATATCATCTCTAATAACTGGCAGTTTAATTCCAAGATTTCGAAACTGCTCATTTAAAAGCACCTGAAGCATAGTTCTAAAGCACAGAATGATAAAGGAAATCATTGTTGTTATACTTTAAGAAACCATGTCTTATGTCTGCTAGAAAATACCAGAAACTGGGTTAAAAGGAAGATATGAAAAATAATGCAAAAACCGACAATGGAATGTCATGGTAGCCAGACCCTCAGAGTAAGAACTTTTCATAACTCTGGAACACATTCACTATATAGTTTAGTTTTGAATTATCTTGGAAAACTGGTCTTATTCCTCTCTAATCATAGAGCAACTGGAAAAGAAGTCACAAAATTTACAGCAGAATCTAGAGCTTACAGGAGAACCTAGATCTTGAAGCATAATCATTTTTGCCTGCTGATAGACTAACAGCATTGCTGACTCATATATCTAGAAAGGACCATAGGAATCACCCACTATAATAAACTTTTACTAGTGGTTAAGAAATTGAGACCTAGTGGCAGACATAAAACCAGAATTGCAGACTCAACATAACCTGGTATTCTTTTGACCAAACACCACAAATTTTTTAAATTGTACTAAAAATAATATGATGTTAATAGTGTTTAAATGTCCACTTTATAAACGTTCTCGAACCCCTTTACATCTATAATGTTATATGCCCTGCTTAATGGATGCCTCTTATTTTTGCATTAAAGAAGGAGAGGGGCACCTGGGTGGCTCAGTGGGTTAAAGCCTCTGCCTTTGGCTCAGGTCATGATCTCAGGGTCCTGGGATGGAGCCCTGCATCGGGCTCCCTGCTCAGCAGGGAGCCTGCTTCCTCCTCTCTCTCTGCCTGCCTCTCTGCCTACTTGTGATCTTTCTCTCTCTCTCTCTGTCAAATAAATAAATAAAATCTTAAAAAAAAAAAGAAGGAGAATGACTGTGTAACACCCCTGAATTAGATTGTTGTGGTAATTCGGGGGACAATAGGTAGTTTATGGGGGTTCCTAGGGTCAAGGTTCTATAGGAAAACCAAAATTAGAGCAATGGGTAGAGATGATAATAGAAAAGGAAGCCAAAGCCCACTCAGACAAGGGAGTTAAAAATAGGTCAAACAGAAACCAGGGCTATGGACCCAGGATTTCCTGTCCCAGGGAGACAAGTGCAAGAGCAGCAGCAGATGTAATCAGGACCCTGTCTGGGGCAACAGCCTGGAGCAGATCTGTCTGTGAATGATCTGGATGTGCCAGCTGTGGCAGGGTGAGTGGGTGGGCTGATTATGATTAAATACAGGATTGAGACAGGCTCATACATATGGGAAATGTTAAGCTGGTTTGCTTGCTGTATTTCTGGTCTAGCCCCAAATTTTCTCCAGCTGGACACTTGTAGCATAGTGGGAAAGCATAAGCAACAACCAGAACCTCAGCCCACCCACTACTAATGAGGCTTGGCTTTCCTCTTAGAGTCAACTAGACCCCAAGAGTACCTCTGACCACTTCCAATAGAATGTGAAAGTCATTGAAGTTAGGGATTTGTACATGAAGAAAATGAGAGTATGGGAAGAAAAGTAGCAGAGATTGAGTGAAAGAAGACAGATGTTAGCTTTATGTAAACACCAAAGTCTCCAACTGAAAGTCAAAGAACAATCCAACCTATTAACCGTCTTTGCCAACAGTCCACAATGCCAAAAAGCTGACTTTTGTGATGTCACAGCTCTCATGGGTGCTTAAATTTAGTGATTCAGGACAGGGCACGTGCTTGGGTGAAAACACCTACACACACATACACATGCTTTTCCTCCTACCAATTTTGCTCAGTGTGTCTGTGAAACAGCCACACTCTGGGTCCTTCCACTTTGGGGTGTAGAAGGCTTTGGAATGTAGGACAAAAAAAGATGCAGATAGGGTAGAATATGGAGCACTGCTATTCCACAAATGAGAGAAAGGAAACAATTGTGAAGGATTTTCTCTCAGTTTGGCTTCTGAGAAACCAAGACAAAAATACATTCTGGGCTCTAGAAATTTCAGATCCTGTTATGTCCAACATCAGGGAACCATGGTGAATAAACAGAGAGGGTAGGGCAGTAAAAAAACAGGGCTGAGGAAAGCAAGGAAGATGGAGCAGACTGGACAGAGAAATAGCTTAAAGAAAGGACTTAGAGAGATCACATAAAAGGTGTAATTTGCTGCCCAATAATACTAATATGAGTCCACCAGAAATTAAAAAGACGTGGCTAGAAACTTGAAGCCGATTTGGGAAGCAATGGGGTAGGAAAGATATGGACAAGAATCAATAACATTGGGGTGCCTGGGTGGCTCATTGGGTTAAGCCTCTGGCTTCAGCTCAGGTCATGATCTCAGGGTCCTAGGATCGAGCCCCCATATCCGGCTCTCTGCTCAGTGGGGAGCCTGCTTCCCCCTCTCCCTCTGCCTGCTTCCCCCTCTCCCTCTGCCTGCCTCTCTGCCTACTTGTGATCTCTCTCTCTCTGTCAAATAAATATATAAAATCTTAAAAAAAAAGAATCCATAACATCATCTACCTTGAAAATTGCCAAGAAAGCATCTAACAGAGTGTCTGTCACATAATAGATTCTCAAAGCATGTTAGCAGCTCTCCTTTCCATAAAATTTCCTTGAGTACTCTTGGTTGATGGGTGGGTCATGACAAGGAAGGTTTCTGGGGAGTTGATAATGCTCCTAACAATGATTGTTATTTCAAAATTAGCCAATGCCCTGCTTTAGGGAGAACACAGACATCCATATGCACACATGTATTCTTTATGTTTAAATAGCAGGGTACTAAGCACATTATTATCATGTAATTTATAGTAACAAGGGTAGATTAACTCTTCCATGGCAGGCAGTATGGTTTTATAATGGAAAAAGGATAGGGTCTAGTGTTAGAGCCGAATTAAACCATGAATCACCTCCTCACTTATTCTACAATTGGCGTAAACTTATATGTGTTTTAATTCCCTTGTTTGTAAAATAGGGATAAAAAATACCTATATCATAGTATTGTGAAAATTTAAGGAAATCATAAATGCTATGTACTAACAGTGAGTGTTAATAAAAGCATTGATTTCATTTTCACTTTCTCAATCAGCTTATACATATATATGTTTTACATATAATATATATATATATACACATTCTATATTACAAGGCTTTTGCATCTCTTGTTCACAGAAAATGGCAGGCAACCTTTAAACAAATACCGTCTCTGCAACACACAAATTGTTAGTATCATTCCTTCTCATTAGACAACCATTACCATGGTTTTTAGGTTGGATGTCAGTGGATTCTGTTAATGTTTCCTTTGCCTATTTTGCTTATAGTTAGTCAACTGCACTTAGCATATGTAGCCTGACTCATTCTCATTCATGTCTGCAAACCTCACTGCCCTCCCCATTAGATCTAAACTACAAGTTCAGTGCTGGTGTATAATGTACATCCACAGGAGAATCTGCCCTCTATTAGAAATCAGGTATAGTCAACTAATGAATTATTTCCCCTTCTTCATAAGGCAAATCCACTTGCTGGGACACTGGAACATCTTCAAACTTCCTGACTGACATAGATGATCCAGAGTGAGGTGATGGAACATTAGGGAACTCAGTTATGCAGAGCTGGGGAAGCAGAGATGGAAGAGATGAGACATGAAATGAAGGTCACTTCTCTACCTACTCTTCCTCCCCTGCTTTCCCTACACCTTCTATATCTTCGTAATAGTCCCATTACCTAATTTCTCATCCCATTTTCTCTTCACACATCTTACCCTCTTTCCCCGATTCTCAGATTCCTTTTCAATTTTCCTTAGTTTTATGTTTCTATTTCTTTATCAATCCAGATTTTGTATTATATATTTACTGAGCCCCTAACCAGCACTCATGCCCCAGAGGAACATCCTGAAAAATTAAATACATTGTATTCAACTTATTTTGAAATTAATATGACAGCAGTGAACCAAAATTTCATTTCTTTATATACTGGTTAATGAATCTACATTTTGGCAGACATGAAAGCTTTTTTCAGTGCTTTCCCCTCCTTCCTTTAAAGGCTTTTTAAAAAGTAGCTTTATGGGCGAGTTTCCGTGGGGGGAGGGTGAGCATAGAATTTTGATCCTACAAATCTTCCCTTTTCTCTCAAATCTCAAGCTTCCCTTCTTTTGCTGAGCATCTTAAACAAGCAGGCGGATGTTTTTCCTCTTTTATTTTTTAATTGCTTATGTTGGTGTGCAAGACAACATTTTCAATGAGATGCAAAAGGAGTTGCCCACATAGTAATAATGGGGGCTTTGTGGGCTGCTCAGCATGTGCTATGTTTCTCTGAAGCCTTTAGGTCCTTATCCCCAGCTCTACAAAGGGTCAGTACATTTCAGCTTCCCTCCCTCCCATACCAAAGAGGTGCTCTGACTGTGAGAAAAACAGCAGGTAGAACAGCCAATAACCCTTCCCCCACTATCCATATCACTTCTTTTCTACAGACAGTCAATTATTACATTTTAAATAATCAGTTGGACTTTATGAGGATTTAATGCAATGCTGCCATGATATGGTAAACCAGAGCTGACTAAAAGAGCTATTTCACGCAAAGATTTTTGTTATTCAATTAGCTTTTCCTGTTAATACATCATGATAGCTACCGTGATTAGGAAAAAAAATTCACTAATTTACACCTGAATGACATATAAAAGGTTGCTAAGTGCTTTGGAAGTATAACAGGATTATTTTTGATGTGGGAAGTAATATATTTTCTGTCTAAGGACAGAATTCTGGCTAGAGTCTACAGAGAATGAACAAACAGAAATTATCAATCTTGATTTAGTGTTATTCTAAAGGCCAACTATTCATTTAGGTATTTAGGTAAGGATTTTTTCTCTGTATGTAATTATTAGTACTTTCAACAGCTTTTATTCAACATAGCACAAACTGTTGGTATCTATCCTTTTTCAGGTCTTCTTCACATAAATTATAAGTGTCAAACCCAGGAAATCTCTATGAAAATTAATGTTATGGGAGAAAAGTGCAGATGTTGTCTGGGTAACAGACTTGGGCACTGTAAGTACTAGAGACTTCTGTGGGCCTATTTTCTTAAGGCAGGACAAAAGAGGATCCCACTTCAGAAGGGTTAGCTCACTCTTGAGGCATTAAAATTGGAAATGAAGGGTGAAACTAAGGGCACATGTTCCCTTAGAATTCCCTAGAAGACTCACAGCAATGATACTTCCACAAACTAGTGAATAAACGATGATACACAAACTTAAAAGATCCTCAACCTCACAGGGGGAGTAAGGAAAGTCATGTTCTGGCAGGCTTGGATATTCCTGAGACCTTGAGAAAAAAGGAATTCACCCAAATTTATAGTATGATAGGGGAAGTCAAGTGGCAAGTTCTTGACTTGGCCTGCTATTTTTAAAAGGCTTTTAAAATTCCAATCTGACATTTCGATCTTTAATCCATTTTCAATTTATTTTTGTGTATGGTGTAAGAAAGTGGTCCAATTTCATTCTTTTGCATGTGGCTATCTAGTTTTCCCAACACCATTTGTTGAAGAGACTGTCTTTTTCCCATTGGATAGTCTTTCCAGCTTTGTCAAAGATTAATTGACCATATAATTGTGGGTTTATTTCTGGGTTTTCTATTCTGTTCCATTGATCTATGTGTCTATTTTTGTGCCAGTACCATACTGTTTTATAGCAGTATTATTTACAATAGCTAAATTATGGAAGCACCCAAGTGTCCATTGATAGATGAATGGATAAAGAAGATAAGGTGTATATATATATACACACACACACACACACACACACACACACACACACACACACACACTGGAATATTATTCAGCCATAAAAACAAATGAAATCTTGCCATTTGCAGGGACATGGATGGAGCTAGAAAGTATAATGCTAAGTGAAATAAGTCAGTAAGAGAATGACAAATACCATATGATTTCACTCATATGTGGAATTTAAGAAATAAAACAAAGGAGCAAAGGAAAAAAGAGAAACAAGCCAAGAAACAGACTCTTAACTATTGAGAACAAACTAATATTACCAGAAGAGAGGTGGAGGGGTGGGTGAGTGAAACAGGTGAATGGGGATTAAGGAGTGCACATGTTGTGATGAACATTGAGTAACGTATGGAATTGCTTAATCTCTACCTTGTATGCCTAAAACTAATATAACACTATAAATTAACTATACTGAAATTAAAATAAAAATTTAAAAGAGAATCCAATCTGAGATTTCTCATGAAAATTTCCCATAAAGCAAATTTAAAGCCTTTATAGTAAGTTACCATTCTTGCTGTACTTACAAAAATAATCAGCCCAGATCTAATGAGGTAAAGAAAAATTTTTGCTTGGGATTATTTCTGGTCAAAACAAGGGTGACTGTACAGAGAAATGTTGTGTTTGATGGGAAACTATCCATCATCACTAGAGCACTTTTCTGGATTATCAGAGTCCAGCCCTGTTCAATGTTTTTTGAGATATTTTGCAACTCCGTAAATTGTAGATAACTGATAGATATGCAAAATCTGTCTTGTCTGGTAGAGACTTCATTTACTTCTTCAACGGTACAAAAAAGGTCGCTTTTGGTACTTAGTTATAAATTGGACTAGATTTTGTTCCTTTGACAAATTAATAATAAAATTACCAAATTTTTAATTCTTTCAGTTTTTTTCAATATCTATCTACAATCCTCCAAGCCAGCTTTAGTTATCTCCCTCCTTTCTAACTTGGCATCATCAAGACCTAAATTCTAACTGCCAGATCCTTTGGCTGCCTTGAAGTTGGCCCTGTTACTCAAGATCTAAAGAAGTCCTGCAAGTGGAAGCCAGGCAATTCGGCATGAGACCTAAAAGACTTAAGACCACAGAAGACCATGCATGAACCAAAATTCTCCTTAAAAAGGAAGTCTGGCAAAATACTTGGGTTATACATGTTCCCATATAAGAATGTGGCTAACATCATCAAGACCATCAAAATCCCAGCTTGTGAATTTCAAGAAAATCAATAACGCTGCCATATAATCAAAACATTTTCCTCCACTCACATATTACCTTCAAGGCTATACTTCTGTTTCTTTACTCTTTACAACTTTTTATATTAATATTTTCTCCTTTTCATTTCAGGCATCCCTCTCTTAAAATACATGATCTTTAGGACTCTAAAACCACTCTCTGTACTCTCAAAAAATGGTCTAACTGATTATACAGAAATGATGTCAGCAAGAGTCCTTGAGAAACTATTTCTTTTTTTTTAAAGATTTTATTTACTTATTTATTTGACACACAAAGAGAGTTCTTAAACCCTACTTTGCTCCATTTAGGATACTTATTATCTCATACAGCCACAAAAAAACAGTCTTCTTAAACAAAAGTGGAAACTGATAACGTTGAATTTTACCTGAGCCCTGTGTTCCCCAAAATCAAAGATGATTAAGAAATTCCTTCACCCTTTATTTATTTAAAAACAGCTAACTGCCAATGACCACCCTGCCATCTAATATTCCCATACAAGACTATCCTTCCTCAAAACTCCCAAAGATTTGTTGATGATTCCCCTGTTTACCTACTTCTATAAAACCCTGAGGCTTGAGATACTCCTCATTAATGAATATTTCCCCTATTGCAATAGCCTGAATAAAATCATCTCCTTATTCATCCAGTGCATTTTGTCCTCCACAACAGGGGCTAGGTTACACAGGTTCATGCATTTGGGCTAGGTTACACAGGTGAAGGCATTTGTCAAAAAATCATGAAATGATACAGTGCAGGTTTGTGTAGTTCATTAAAAATAAATTTTACCTCAAGAGATAAAATTTTACCTCAAGAGATAAAAGGAGGAATATAAATTAGCAATGAACCATAATTAATATTATGCATGGTTAGTTGTTTTGGGGTGAGGCAAATGAATGTCTGCAACTTACTTTGAAATATAGTCAAAAAAGGAAATGGATTGATGCATCATTAAATGGATTGCTAAATAGTTTGTGATTAAGTAAATACAGGAAAATGTTAAGTACTGAATGTAAGTGGTGAGTTTATTAGTGTACACATCAAACTTTATAGTGAAATATTGAATTCTCTTCCTCTAAGATTAGGAGGAAGGCAAGGATATCCTCTCTCACTATTTCTGTTCAAATTTCTACCATGGGTTTTAGTGGAATAAGGAAAGAAAAGAAATAAAAGGCATAAAGATTGGAATAAAGAAAATAAAACTGTTTCAGTTTTCAGATGGTAGGATCCACTTATGTAGAAAACCCTAAAGAATCTATAAAGCAGCTAATAGCACTGGTTAATGAACTTAGGTCATAGGATAGAAGGTCGATATATAAATATTAATTCACTTTTATATGCTAGCACAAATACTAAAATGTAAAATTTTAAAAATAGCATTTACAACAATAACAACAAAATCAAATACCTAGGGATAAATATAATGAAAGATATTCAAGATCTCTACTTTCTAAACTATGAAACATTTCTGAGAAAAATAAAGATCTTAATAAATTAATCTATACCATGTTCTTAAATTAGAAGACTCAACTTTTTCTGGCATCAATTACCTCAAACTGATTCAAATATTCAAATAAATTTCAAGTAACCTCAGGCTTATGATAGTAAAAATAAAACAAAAAATTAAAATATATGTCAGATACTCAAATTCTAAAAATCTTTAGAGACTTTTAAAGACAACAGAGCTATTTTTTACTTAACAAGGATTCATCTGATTTGCTGATATTGCAAAGTATCATTAAAACAAAGTGCTTTATTTGAAAGAGCATGAAATTAGTGAAATAACTCAGATTTCAGTGTCATCTGTATTTATCTAGTCACTGACCTTAGACATATTACTGAACCTTTACTTATTAGATATTCAGTCGGTAGACCTTTCTTAACCCCAGAAAAACCTTATTAAAAACTGAAAACAACTCAATTAAAAGACATTTATATAATTAAAAAATAGAAGAAGTGGGATAAAAAATAAAGTAAAAATAAAATATTCATTAATGTATAGTAAGTTTAAATGATTTAACTTATATATTAATAAATGAATTTAATCTAACAAGATTCACTCTGTTTTTAAAAATTAATAAAGGTGTTTTAGCTCTTTTACCTTAAATCGAGCTTTTTTTATATATATATTTTATTTATTTGACAGAGAGAGAGAGAGACAGCGAGAGAGGGAACACAAGCAGAGGGAGTGGGAGAGGGAGAAGCAGGCTTCCCGCTGAGCAGGGAGCCTTATGCGGGGCTCGATCCCAGCACCCTGGGATCATGACCCTAGCCAAAGGCAGATGCTTAACGACAGAGCCACCCAGGCACCCCTCGAGCTCTATTTTTAACTGTAATTGTTTTTTTCAATAATGAACCACATTTTAATTTAAGTTGTAAATCAAATTTATTTATGCTTGGATAGATATCATCTGGTGCACTGACAATAGCATTAATATAAACACTCCTGAATATGCAGGTACCCCATTTGAAAGACAAATTATTTTTACATATGTGCTATAGTGCATATACACAAACACATAAGTTTATAAGATTAAGAAATAGGCCTATGTTGCTTGAATAAACTAACAATGATTTTTTTAATTAAGGCATAAATAATAAAACCACTTTATAGAAAGCTTTTAAAATAAAAAATAAAATGGCTGATACTTAAATTTTGACTGGAGACTACAGTTTACAGCCTAATGTATGCCAAAAATGCCAAATTATTTTGCTTAAAATACAAACACAAATTTAGTTTGTATGAATAGCAACATAGCATTTAGATTAATAGCAAAAGTAAACAGTGGCTTTCTAATCAACATCTCTAATTGAAATGAAGGGAAAATAAGATTAAAAATTCACCACCAGTAAAAGGATAGAGTGGACACAACATTGAGCCATAAATATTTTTAAATGAAACTGAAAATTCTGTTATGAAATGGCTTAACGTAACTCCTAACCTCACATCAACCAACAAAAGTAGTACTAAGACAAGAAGGTTAAAAGAAAACATAACAGAACAAAATCTAAGAATTGTTCACTAATTTCCTACAACATAGGAAGAAGCAGTTCTGGCCAGAAGGTGCATTGGTGGTCCTGAGATGAGTAAAGGAATGACCCTTCAGAGCGAAAGCTCCCAGCATTCCAAGGAATGGGTTTAACTTCTTGCCATTTTGAAAGATCACATCCACAAGAATTCAGATGCATCCCTGGCTGGTGAAGTTAGATATTTAATGGATATCAAAAGAAGGAGCTGAACTCAGTTCCACCATTAATAACTGAACTACCCCTACTCTTCTTCCACCTCCATCCTCCTAATACTCCCTCTCACATCACAGAATAAATAGAAGGCAATACCTAGTTTGCTGGGTATGTACATAGGAGGGCAAAATGGAATGAATAAATGACAAACTAAATAAATAGAGAAAAATGACAAAAAGAAGTAAACCACACAACATCAGAAGTAAATGGAAGGTTTAGGTCAGTGTTTCTTGGTTTGCTGCATTTTAGAATAATTCTCATGCCTAGGCCATATCCCATACAGATTAATTCAGAACATCAAGCATTAGTATTCTTTAAACCTCCCCAGTTTACTTCAGTGTGCAGTGAAGTTTGAGCAGTGCCTCTCAAACATTAATGTGCATAATGATCACCTGGGGATCTTGTTAAAATGCAGCTTCTGTTTCAGTAGATCCTGGGTGGGGTCTTTGATTCTGCATTTCTAATAAGCCTCTAGATGATACCAATGTCTCTGGTGTGAAGACCACACTGTAGGTAACAAGAATCTAAATAGAACTGATGATGTAAAGGAAATGGATGTTAAGGAAAAATTAAAGGAGAAAAGCATGGAAATTATGCAAATATTTAAAAAAAAGAAAAGAAAAAGAAGACAAGTAAGCAAAGAAAAATAAGGAACATAAAACCAAAGACAGTTAAAAAATCCAGTTGGAAAAAATACAATCAAAGGAAAAGTAGCAAAATCTGAAAAGTTGTTATGTGCTCCAGGACTTAATAAGAATATGAAAAAAGTTGGGCGCCTGGGTGGCTCAGCGGTTTAAAGCCTCTGCCTTCGGCTCAGGTCATGATCTCAGGGTCCTGGGATCGAGGCCCACATCGGGCTCTCTGCTCGGCAGGGAGCCTGCTTCCTCCTCTCTCTCTGCCTGCCTCTCTGCCTACTTGTGATCTCTCTCTCTCTCTGTCAAATAAATAAATAAAATCTTTAAAAAAAAAAAGAATATGAAAAAAGTAAAAAATTAGCTCAAAATTAAGATAATAGGACAAAAGATTTAAAAAAATAGAAAGGGAGAATACCAAGCTAAGTAGAAAAGATAGAGAATCAAATTGCTATCAGATTATTGGAAAGCTTAGACAAAAATAACAGATTATAGTTGTTAAATAACCGGAATGAACCACCAAAAACCAGTCAAAAAATTAAAACAAATATTGAGAAAATTATGGTTCTAAGGAATATAGATAATTCAATATGGATAATTGTTATTTTCTAATCAAATAATAAAATAAGTGAATCGAAAAAAATGTTCAGAGACATATGGGAAACATTCTCTTTAATAAGGGGGAAAAAGTGAATCTCTTCAGTTTGAAAGGGTATATCATACATCTAAATGTAAAACAGTCAAAGTTAAAATATATCCTCAAAAAGTTATTTAATTTTAGGAATAAAGAAAAAAAAATTGCAGGAAAGAAATGAAGTTACTTCCAAGTACAAAAAGAGAAAAAGCAGACCCAGACTACTCCATAACATCCTTCAATGTTAAAAGACAATGGAAGAGGGTCTACAAAGTTCAAAGGAAAACAAAGGGTCACACGAAGAATATTTTAAGTGGCCATTCTTACTAAAGTACAAATGCAACAGGGAGATATACTTGATGATGGAAAAAATCAGAGAATACACATGAACTCTTCCTGGAAAAAAAATATTTAGTGATGATATGGAGACAACCAAGGCATAAATAAAGAAAAATGAAGATGTCAGAAATGGAGAAAGCCATGTTAAAATTACTGGAGCTTGTTCCGCTTCTGGCATGACACAGAGAAGAGCTTTGGGATCTGCTTCCCAGTGAAACTGGTGAAAATTTTTTAAAACAATAGTTTAAATCTCTGGAAATGGTTTTAAGTGCATGCAAAAATGATGAAACTTTTATTCAAGAAAATCTATTAAAACTTGATAAGGACAGCAAGAGTCTGGGCATTTGAACCATGAACTGTTCCCTCTCTTTTCTATTCCAGTGCAACAAGACAGAAACTCTAGTCTAGATTGGGTATAGCCAAGAACACCAGTTCCCAACTAGAGGGTTATCTTTCTAGGACTTGGGGACAACATCAGGATTTCTCACTCTGAACCAGCTATCTGTTGCTAAGGGCAAGTTCTGGGTGAATGTGAAGGAGAACCAAGGATTTCCTTCTTCTGTCTAGTCCCAACTTGTGGGATAGGCTCTGTCTTGAACACAGTGCGGCTGACAATGTTAGGGCCCCAACTGTCCTCTCCCCAACTTGTAAGGTAGTAGTTCTATGCTGGGAGAGCCAGGCTAAAAGGACTTAAGGCTACTGCCCACCCCAACACACACTCAGCAACAAAAGCAGGGTCATCACCTAAAAATAGCACACCATTGCTCCCCCCATCCACAGCTTCAGAGTTGTGGCTTAGAGATTTTACCCAGGAGATAAACAGCCCCGAAACAGATAGAACCTAATCTCATCCTAAAAACAAACAAACAAAAAACCTAACTTAATTTGCAACAGACTGTGAAGTTTAATTTTCAGGGGGGCTCTGGAAAAAAAATAATGTTATGGTGAAAGGTAATTATTGGAAGGAAATTAGATTCATTGGAAATATAAGCTAAACAGACTGGATGGTTTGACAGAGAGAATGGGGAAAAGAGATAGCTGAGAGGAACCCTCCAGGGGTCAGAACCAATCTCATATACTGACCTCAGAAGTTAACCCCTCAAAGGAGCACACATTTGATTGGATTCATTTGTAGAACAATTTATTCCATATGGAATTAATGAAACATTAGAAAAAACAGCCAGAAATTGGTGAAGCTTCACAACTGGACATATTCAGGGATTGATACAGTGATGAGAAGCCCTATCAAAACCACTGTCACTTCAGGGTGACAGTGATCATACCCATGGCTGCACACCCTAAAAAGTAATATCAGAGAGATATAGACTCCACTAAAATAATCCAGCCAGTTACTAAATGAATGTTTATTCATTCATTTAGCAACAATAGCAAGAGTTACTAATTAATAGTTAATTGGTTAATTCTAAAAAAAAGAATTAAGAAAAATGAGCCTCAGAGAAATATGGGACTGAATTAAGAACATAAAAATACATGTAACTGGAATGCCAAAAAAGAAGAGGAGAGAAAGAAAAGAGCAGACAAAATATTCAAAAAAATAATTGCTGAAATTTCCCAAATTAATAATAGTTAATTAGTTAATAGTTCCCCCATAGTGGGAGACTAATACTCAGAGTGGCTGCAATATATTCTATAATGTTTAGACACCAACAAAAAATTAGTGGGCTTACAAAGAAATAAGGAAGTATGATGCACAGATTAAAAAGTGAAAAAGCAGACACTAGAAACTTCCTGTAAGAGTAACCAGATGACATATTTATCATGTAAGATTTAAAAGTAGTTATAATAAATATGTTCAAAGAACTAAAAGAAACAATGATTGAAGTAAAGGAAAGTGTGAAGACAAGCTCACACCAAGTAGAAAATATCAGTAAAGAGATAAAAGTTATTTAAAAAAAAAACTATAAACTACAGTAATTGAAATGAAAATTTTACTACGGAAGTTTCATGGTAGATTTGAAATGGCAGAAGAGTTAGTAAACTTGAAGATAGGTCCATAGAGATTATATAATCCAAAGAAGAGAAATTGGGGGAAAAAAAGAATTAATAAAAATGAACAGAGCCTCAAGAAATATGGGACTCAATTAAGAACATAAATACACATGTAATAGGAAAGACAGAAGGAGAGGAGATAGGGTTTGGAAAAAAAGCAGACAAAATATTCAAAGAAATAATGGCTGAAATTTCCCCAAATTTGCTAAAAACCATTAATCTACACAACCAGGAAGCTCAATGAATTCCAAATAGGATAAATACAAAAAGGTCCACAAACAGACCAATCATAATAAAAATGTTGAAATACAAAAGAAGGGGAGGGGGGAATCCTGAAAACAGCAAGAGAAAAAGGACTCGCAAATTTCATAAAAACCCCAAAAGATTAACAAACTTTTCATCAGGACAATGGAGTCCAGAGACAGTGGCATAACATGTTCTAAGTTCTCAAAGAAAACACTGTCAACCAAAAACCTTATGTGAAAAAAAAATTATCTTGCAAAAAGAAAAGTAAAATAAATGCATTCTCAGATAAAAAAAAATAACAACTGAAAAAATTTGTTGCTGGCCAACAGCATACAAGATATACTTGTTCTTGTATCTTGAAAAAAATTTCTTCAGGCTGAAAGCAAGTGATTCCAGACAATACTGTGAATCCAAATGTAAAAGCAAAGAGACTGGTAAGAGTGATTACATAATTACAGAAGATAGTATAAATGCATATTTTTCTCATTTCTGATGTAGAAAGCAGCTGTATAAAACAATATGGATATAATGTATCACCAGGCCCATAACATGTAGAAATATATTTGCCAATAACAGCACAAAAAATATGGGAACGAAACTGTATTGGGCTAAGGAAATAACTCCAGATGGTAACTTAATTCCACAGAATAAATAAGGAGAACCAGAAATGCTAAATAAGAAGGTTAATGCAGCAAAAGCTCTAAATATATATTTGTTCTCTATTGTTTCAGTTTCTTTAAGAGACATTAAATTATATATAGAAATAATTATAGCAATGAATTCTTGGGTTTTTAACATTTAGAGATAGAGTACATATACAATTAATACCACAAAAAGTGAGAAAAGGAATAGGTTTATATAGGAGTGAGATTTCTATAGTTCTCTAGAATTAAGGTAGTGTAAATCTAAAGCCGATTCCAAAAAGCTAAAATGTATATAATAAGCACTAAAACAATCACTAAGGAAATAACTCAAAAAATACACTGGAAAAAAATCATTACCAAAATTAAAATGCTGGGGTGCCTGGGCAGCTCACTCTGTTGAGCATCTGACTCTGGATTTCTGCTCAGGTTGTGACTTCAGGGTCATGAGATCAAGGCCCATGTCAGGCTCCACGCTCAACATGGAGTCTGTTTGAGATTCTCTCTCTCCCTTGCCCTCTGCCCCTCCCCCCAATCACACTCACTCTCTCTCTAAATAAATGAATAAAATCTTTAAAAAAAATTAAAATGCTACATTAGAAAATATTCACTTAATGCAAAGGGAAACAATAAAGGAGGAACAGAAGCACAAACAAGATATAAAATATATAGAATACAAAAGAAAACTGGCTAATATAAATCCAACTATGTCAATAACAACATTAAATGTGAATGGATTAAGCAATCTGTTCAAAAGGCAGAGACCGTCAGACAGGATTTAGGAGGGGGGAAATGACGCAATTATATGCTGTCTACAGAAGAAACACTTTAGATTCAAAAATGCAGATTAAAAATAGAAGGATAGAAAAAGACACTATCATGCAAACAACAACCACAAGAAAGAGGTTATGACTATGATAATATTATAAAGAGAACATTTTAAAACAAAAACTGCTAAGACACATAAATAAGGACATTTTATAATGATAAAAGGGTCAACAAATCAGAAAGCTTTAATAATTATAAATGTTCACGCACCTAATAGGAAAGCAGGAAACTATATGAAGCAAAACTGACAAAAAAAGAAGAAATAGATAATTCAATATAATAATTGGAGATTCAATACCACACTCTCAATAACAGTAATTAGGCAAGAGGTCAATAAAGAAACAGAAGACCGGGTGCCTGGGTGGCTCAGTGGGTTAAAGCCTCTGCTTTCAGCTCAGGTCATGATCTCAGGGTCCTGGGATCGAGGCCCATATCGGGCTCTCTGCTCGGCAGGGAGCCTGCTTCCTCCTCTCTCTCTGCCTCTCTGCCTACTTGTGATCTCTCTCTCTCTGTGTCAAATAAAGAAATAAAAATCTTAAAAAAAAAAAGAAAAAAGAAACAGAAGACCTGAATAACACAATAAACCAACTAGACCTAACAGACATGTACAGAACACTCCACTCAAGAAGATAATATCTTTTTCAAGTGGACATAAAACATTCTCCAAGATAGAGCATATGCTAGCCCATAAAACAAACCTCAATATATTTAAAAGGATAGACATACCATTTATCTTTGAGATAAATGAAAACAAATACATAATATACTAAAACTTACAGAATGCAGTCAAAGCAGGGCTTATAGAGAAATTTATATCTGTAAACGCAGTACATAAAAAAAGAAAAAAGATCTCAAATTAATATAACCTTTTATCATCAGAGATGGAAAAAAACAGAAAGCTAAACCTAAAGCACACCAAAAAAAGGAAATAATGAAGATTTGATCAGAAATTAATCAAATATAGATTAGAAGATCAATACAGAAAATCAATGAAACCAAAATCTTGTCCTCTGAAAGATCAACAAAAGTGCTAACTTTTGTGGTAGTCTGAAAAAAATCCCCCACCACTGCCAGCTGATATCCATGTCAATCTCTGGAACTTGTGAATGATACTTTACATGGTAAAATGTGTGGTTACATTAAGGACCTAGAGAAAAGCTTATGCTGGCTTATCCAAAGTATGGCTAAAATGCCATCACAGGTGCCCATAGAAGAGGCAGAGACCTTGCACAGACACAAAGAGAGGACAAAAAAGAGAGGAGGAGGCAATGTGTCTACAGAGGCAATAAGGAATGCTAAGGTTGCTGCAGCCACCAGAATCTATGAGAGAGGCATGGAAGGGACGCTTCCCTAGATACTCTAGGGGGAGCATAGCCCTATGAATGCCTTGATTTCAGACTTCTGGCTTCCACAACTGTGAGAGAATGAATTTCTTTAGTTTTAGGCCATGCAATTTGACAACTTAGAAGAAAGGGACGATTTCCTCAAAAATCTCAAACAGCCAAAATTTAACCAAGATGAAACAGGTAATCTGAAAAGTGCTATAACTATTTTAAAAAATAGAAGTCATAATTAAAATCTCTAGAAAAAGAAATCTCCACACTCAGTTTCAATAAACACTTTTAGAAAACATTTAATGGAGATTTAACAAAAATGCTACACAATTGCTTCCATAAAATAGAAGAGGAAATACTTTCCATCTCATTTTATGAGGTAAACATTACCCTGACATTAAAACTAAGCAAAGACAGTACACAGGAAGAAAATTACAGACCAATATATCTCAAGAACCTAAATACAAAATACTCAACAAAATAATGGCAAAATAATGACTGAATTCAACAATGTTTAAATGTTTAAAAGAATCATATGCCATTACCAAGTGGAATTTAATCCAGATATGCAAGGCTAGTTCAATAGAAAATCAATTACTATAATCCACCCAACAACAGGATAAGGAACAAAAATCAAATGTTCATATCGGTTAACATTGAAAAAAATTGACAAAATCCAAATACCCATTTATGATATAAGTTGGCAATAGTGGGAATTATCTCCCTTGGTAAAAAATATATAAAAATAACTTATAGCTAACATTATACTTAATGATGAAATACAATGCTTTCCCCTAAGATTGGGGAGAAAAGTAAGAATTTCTGTTCTTGCCATTACTATTCAACATAATACTAGAAATCCTAGCCAGCATAATAAGGCAAAAATCAATCAATCAATCAATCAACAGAAACCATATAGATTGGAAAGAAATAAAACTATTTTAATTTGCAGATGACATGATTGTGTACCTAGAAAATGCAAAGGAATCTATAAAAGAATCTAGATTTGGGACGCCTGGGTGCCTCAGTTGGTTAAGCAGCTGCCTTCGGCTCAGGTCAGGTCCCAGGGTCCTGGGACTGAGTCCCTCATCGGGCTACTTGTTCGCAGGAAGCCTGCTTCTCCCTTTGCCTCTGCCTGCCTCTCTGCCAGCTTGTGCGCTCACTCTCTCTGACAAATAAATAAATAAAATCTTAAAAAAAAAAAAAAGAATCTAGATTTAAGTGCTTCCAGCAATGTCACAGGATACAATATCAATACACAAATTTCACTCACATTTCTATATGCTAACATTGTCTGTGTGGAAACAGAATTTTTGTAAAACTTATTGCTCCAAAGAAAATGCAATACTTAACTAATATACTTAACAAAACTGTTGTAGGATCTGCATGCTGAAAATAGCAAAATGGTGATGAAAGAAATCAAAGGTAACCTAAATAACTGAAAAGGCATACTATATTCATGGAATGGAAGACTCACAATATCAAGGATATCCATTCTCCTCAAGTTGATCCACAGATTTAATGCAATTCCTATCAAAATTCAGCAAGTTTTGTTTTGTTTTGTTTTGTTTCTGAGAGAGACAAGCTGATTTTAAAATTTGTGTGGCAAGATATGTGCCCTAAAATAGCTAAAACAATCCTGACAAAGAAAAATAAGGTGAGAATTACTCCACCTGATATTAAGGCGTATAATACAACAGTATCAGTGAGGCTGGGAGGAACAGAAACTAGATCAATCGAACAGAATACAAAACTCAGAGACAGACCTAAACAAAAATGTTCAACTGATTTTTGGAAAAAGTGAAAAAGCAATTCTATGGAAAAATTCCATTCCACCAAATGGTTGCTGGCATAAGTAGATATTCAGAGGAATAAAAATGAACCTCGGGTGCCTGGGTGGCTCAGTGGGTTAAAGCCTCTGCCTTCGGCTCAGGTCATGATCTCAGGGTCCTGGGATCGAGGCCCGTATCGGGCTCTCTGCTCAGCAGGGAGCCTGCTTCCTCCTCTCTCTCTGCCTGCCTCTCTGCCTACTTGTAATCTCTCTGTGTCAAATAAATAAATAAAATCTTTAAAAAAAATGAACCTCAATTTAAACTTCACCCTTATATAAAAATTAACTCAAAATGGATCAAAATTGAATGTAAAACACAAAATTATAAAACTTTTAGAAATAACCACTGGAGAAAAAAAAAGAAAGAAAGAAATAACCACTGGAGAATATCTTCTAAATTCAGGGGTAGATTTGATGCCTACAGGATGACCGATAAAAGAAATACTGGAAAAATTAAAAAACTGAAATTAACAAATATTAAAAATATAGCTCTCTGAAAGATCTTGTGAAGAAGATGGAAAGATAACCCACAGACTGGGAAAAATATTTATAAACCACATAAACAAAAACAGACTGATAGCTAGAGTACATAAAGAAATCCCAAAACTCAATAGTAAATTTTTTTAATACAATTAGAAAATGGATAAAATATATTAACAGATATTTCTGAAGAGGATATACATTGAAGGAGCTATAGAGATGGCAAACAAATAAATGAAAAGAGGTTCATCACCCTTAAACACCAGGGAACCCAAATTTAACTAAAATGAGATATAACTACACATTTATCAGAATGGATAAATAAAAAATAGAGAAAAAAAGAAGTAGACATAGCTAACACATAATTTATAGGTAAAGCCAAGTATATATATATATATATATATATGCATGGAGAGATGTCTAAAATGATCACCAAATATAAAAACTAGCTATTTCTGAGTAGAAGAAATTTGGTCGAGTTATGGCTGTTTTCTTTGTATTTATATGCATTGCTTGAACTTTTATAATGTATTGTTTAAAAGATCATGAACTCATTAATTTGGAAATAAAAATAAAGTATAAAAGGATAGATAGTTCAAGATATAGAGGAGTGGAGACCTTAGTTTCATCTGGTCCCAGGAATTCAGCTAAATAGCTAACAAACCATTCTGAACACCTGTGAACTCACCCGGAGATCTAAGAAAAGAATAGCTGCAATTTCACAAATAGAAAAGTGACCACTTTCTTCAAGGCAGGAGATGTGGAGAAGTGAATCTGAGGCAATATATGGAAAGATAAACCACGACGTTAGGGGCCTCAGTGAGCTAGCCCTGGAAAGTGATACAGCAGTGGAGCACAAAATCAGAACTTTTACAAGTCTGCTCCGGTGAGGGACATCCCTTCCTGAAAAGTGCTCAGGTGGTGAAGCAGGGCAGAATCCAAGGTAGGACAGTGTGTTCTCAGCCTTGGAGTCATAGGAAGACTGGTGGTGCCAGCAGAGATCCCAGGCATGGGAGTGGGAAGCCAGCTGCAATGAGTGAGCCCAGGAATGGGCTCTCAGCTTGTGGTTGCCATATACCGTGAACTGTGGCCATGTCAAGCAATTGCTCTCTGAGCAGGGCCCGTAGAACCACAATTAGACCCTCCCTCTTCCCCAGGGAGGAGAAGCTTTGGTGCACACTGCAGGTGTTTACAGGGTTTGGAGACTCGAAACTGGATTGTGTCACTGAGATAAACACCCAGCCATAGGCTGGGTGAGCACAGAGTGTGGACAGAGACCAGGGAGACAGTAGTGATTGACTGTTTTTCCCTGAAGGTGCACTGAGGAGTGGGGCCCACAACCTTTTGTCTCCAGAGCTGGAGATCAGGAACTCGCCATTTTTGTCCTCATCCTCTGTAGCAGCATGGAAAGACTTCAGAGAACAAAAGCCATAGAAAGCAATCTGGAGCCCCTTACTTAGCCTGGCTCCTAGCAAGGGCAGTGCAATTCTGCTCCAGGCAAAGACACTGGGGAATCAGTGCAACAGGCCCCCAGAAGATCAGCAAGAACATCCAGCTAAGACAAGTTTACTAATCACACTGAACTGCAAAACTCCAGGGCAAGGGGAAAATAGTATATAAATTTCATGAGTTTTTGCCCATGATTCTTTAGACTTTCAATTTTAATTTTTTTCTCTTTCCTTTTTCAACTAATTTGTTGTTTTATCAACTCTTTTTTGAAATCTTTTTTTAATTTTCATTGTTACAGTTATATTCTATCCTTTCATCGTATTTAATTTTATTTTTGTAGATATATAATTTTTCTTTCTTTACAATTTTGGGAGGCCCCTTATTCTAACAAACAGACCAAAATACACCCAGGATCTAGTGTATGCCTCTGTTCTCTACAACTGTCTGGTCATATTCTCTCTTTTTCTTCTTTTTCCCATCCAAGTACTAACCAGGCCCGACCCTGCTTAGCTCTTTTTCTTCTTTCTTTCTTTTCTTTTCTTTCTTTCTTTCTTTCTTTCTTTCTTTCTTTCTTTCTTTCTTTCTTTCTTTCTTTCCTTTCTTTCTTTCTTTCTTTCTTTCTTTCTTTCTTTCTTTCTTTCTTTTTTCCTTTTTTTTTGGTTAAAACTTCTTAAACTTTCATCATTACAGTTACATTCTACTTTTTATGTATTTAATTTTATTTGTGTGTGTGTGTCTGTGTCTATATATGTATATACATATATAAATGTTTTTCTTTCCTTATAATTTTGAGATGTAGGTTCTTCTAAGAAACTTAAGAAAATACACTCAGGATATAGTGTATGTTCTGTTCTTTTGACCTGTGTGTGTATATATTCCTTCTTTTTTCTTCTTCTTCTTTTTTTCCCCTTTTAATTTTCATTTTTACAGTTATACTCTACCCTTTCATTGTATTAAATTTTTTGTACATCTATAAGTTTTTCTTTTGTTACAATCTTGGGATTCAGTTTTCTAAAAAACAGACCAATATACACACAAGATCCAGTATATTGCTCTGTTCTGTTCACCTATATGATTATATTTCCTTTTTTAAATATTTATTTATTTATTTATTTGGTTTTGGGTCTCTTCTGATTTGTTTAGTGTATATTACTCTAGGGTCATTCTTCCCATTTTAGTATTTTGTTCTCCTGTTCTTCTGTTCTTCTCTGAACAGAAGGATAAGACAGAAAAACCCACTTCAAAAAAGAGAAGAAGAGGCAGTACTGACTTCCAGGGAACTAATCAGTGTGGTTATAAGTAAGATGTTGGACTAGAGTACATAATAATGATTATAAAGATACTAGCTGGTCTTGAAAAAAGCATAGAAGACACTAGAGCATCCAATTTTGGAGAAATAAATGAACTAAAATCTAATCAAGTCAAAATCAAAAAGATTATTAATGAGATGCAATAAAAAGTGGAGGCTCTGACTCGTAGGATAAATGAGGCAGAAGAATTAGTGATACAGAAGACAAAATGATGGAGAATAAAGAAAGAGATATAAACAAATACTGCCTCAAGAGGGGAGAATTTAAGAGTGAATGATACCATAAAGCAAAACAATTTTAGAATAATTGGAATCCCAGAATAAGAGAAAAGAGAGAGGGGGGGAAGAAAGTATATTAGAGAAAATTATAGAGGAGAAATTTCCTAATCTGGGAACTTGTAAATCTCAGAGACAAAGAGAAAATCCTGAAAGCAAATTGGGATAAGAGATACACATAACCTATAAGGATAGAAACATTAGAACGGCATGAGACCTAGTCACAGAGACCTGGCAGGCCAGAAAGGAATGGTATAATATATTCAGGGTACTACATAAGAAAAATGTGTATCCAAGAATACTTTATCCAGGGCACCTGGGTGGCTCAGTGGGTTAAAGCCTCTGTCTTTGGCTCAGGTCATGATCTCAGGGTCCTGGGATCGAGGCCCACATCAGGCTCCCTGCTCAGTAGGGAGCCTTCTTCCTCCTCTCTCTCTGCCTGCCTCTATGCCTACTTGTGACCTCTCTGTGTGTGTCAAATAAATAAATAAAATCTTAAAAAAAAAAAAGAATACTTTATCCAGCTAGGAAGTCATTCAGAATAGGAGAGATAAAAAGCTTCCAGGACAAACAGAAACTAAAAGAATTTGTGATGACTAAAACAACCCTGCAAGAAATATTAAAAGGGATACTTTAAGCTAAGAGAGAGACCAAAACTAACAAAGACCAGAAAGGAACAGAGACAATATACAGAGACAGTGACTTTACAGGTAATACAATGCACTAAATTCATCTCTTTCAATAGTTACTCTGAATGTACATGGGCTAAATGCCCTAATCAAAAGACATAGGGTATCAGATTGGATAAAAAAGCAAGACCCATCCATATGGAACACACCTCCAAATTGAAAGTGAGGGGATGGAAAACCATTTATCATGCTAAAGGACATCAAAAGAAAGCTGGGGTGGCAGTACTTATAACAGATAAATTAGATTTTAAACCAAAGTGTAGTAAGAGATGAGGAAGGACACTGTATCATAATTAAAGGGTCTATCCAAAAGAAGATCTAACAGTTATAAATATTTATGTTCTGAAGTTGGGAGGAGCCATTTATATAAACCAATTAGTAAAAAAATTAAAGAAATGCATTGATAATAATACAGTAATAGTAGAAGATGTTAACACCCCACTCACTGGAATGGACAGATCATCTAAGCAGAAGATCAACAAGGAAACATGGTCTTTGAATAACACACTGGACAAGATGGATTTCACAGATATATTCAGAGCATTCCATTCTAAAGCAACAGAATACACATTCTTCTTAAGGGCACATGGAACATTCTCCAAAATAGATCACATACTGGGTCACAAATCAGGTCTCAACTGGTACCAAAAGATTGGGATTATTCCCTTCCTATTTTCTGATCAAAATGCTTTAAAACTTGAACTCGATCACAAGAGGAAATTTGGAAAGAACTCAAAAACTTGGAGGTTAAAGAGCATCCTACTAAAGAATGAATGGGTCAACCAGAAAATTAAAGAAGAATTTTAAAAATTCGTGGAAACAAGTGAAAATGAAAACACAACTGTTCAAAACCTTTGGGATACAGCAAAGGTGATCCTAACAAGGAAGTATATAGCAATACAAGGCTTTCTCAAGGAACAATAAAGGTCTCAAATACACAACCCAACCTTACCTGTAAAGGAGCTGGAGAAAGAACAGCAAATAAAAAGCCTAAACCCAGAAGGAGAAGAGAATTAATAAAGCTCAGAGCAGAAATCAATGAAATAGAAACCAAAAGAACAGTAGAACAGATCAAAGAAACTAGGAACTGGTTCTTTGAAAGAATTAGAAAGATTGATAAACCCCTAACCAGACTTATCAAAAAGAAAAGAGAAAAGATCCAAATTAACAAAATCATGAATGAAAGAGGACAGATCACAACCAACACTTAAGAAATGCTAACAATTGGTCACCTGGGTGGCTCAGTGGGTTAAAGCCTCTGCTTTCGGCTCAGGTCATGATCTCAGGGTCCTGGGATCGAGGCCCGCATCGGGCTCTCTGCTTGGCAGGGAGCCTGCTTCCCCCTCTCTCTGCCTGCCTCTCTGCCTCCTGTGATCTCTCTCCCTCTGGAAATAAATAAATAAAATCTAAAAAAAAAAAAAAGAAATGCTAACAATTATAAAAACATATTACGAGCAACTATATGCCACAAATTAGGCAATCTGGAAGAAATGCATGCATTCCTAGAGATGTATAAACTACCCAAAGTGAAACAGGAAAAAATAGAAAATCTGAATAGATCCATAACCAACAAGGAAATTGAAGCAGTAATCAAAAATATCCCAACAAATAAGAGTCCAAGGTCAGATGGCTTCCCAGGGGAATTTAAACACCAAACATTTAAAGAATTCATACTTATTCTTCTGAAGCTGTTCCAAAAAACAGAAATGGAAGGAAAACTTCCAAACTCATTCTATGAGGCCAGCATTATGTTAATCCCAAAACCAGACAAAGACTCCACCAAAAAGGAGAATTACAAACCAATATCCCTGATAAATATGGATACAAAAATCTCACCAAGATACTAGCCAATAGGTTCCAACAGGACATTGAAAGAATTATTCACTATGACCAAGTGGGTCATTCCTGGCCTTCAAGAGTGGTTCAACATCCACAGATCAATCAATGTGATACACTACATTAATAAAAGAAAGGACAAGAACCATACTATCCTCTTAATAGATGCAAAAAAATCATTTGACAAAGTACAGTATCCATTCTTGATTAAAACTCTCCACAGCATAGGGATAGAAGGGACAAAACTTAATATCATAAATGCCATATATGAAAAGCCCACAGTGAATATCATTCTCAATAGGGAAAAACTGAGTGCTTTTCCCCCTAAGGTCAGGAACGAGGCAGTGATATCCACTATCACCACTGTTGTTCAACATAGCACTAGAATTCTTAGCCTCAGCAATCAGACAACAAAAAGAAATAAAAGGCATTGAACTGGCAAAGAAGAAGTTGACATCTCATTCTTTGCAAATGATATGATACTGTATGTGGAAAACCTAAAAAGCTCCACCCCAAAATTGCTAGAACTCATAAAGGAATTGAACATGGCAGGATAATAAAGTCAATGCACAAAAATCAGTTGCATTACTATATACCAAAAATAAGACAGAAGAAAGAGAAATTGAGGAGTTGATCCCACTTACAATTGCACCAAAAACCATAAGATACCAAGAAATGAACCTAACCAAAGAGGCAAAGACTCTACTCAGAAAACTACAGAACACTTACGAAAGAAATTGAGGAAGACACAAAGAAATAGAAAAACATTCCATGCTCATGGATTGAAGAACAAATGTTGTTAAAATGTCTATGCTACCTAGAGCAGTCTATACATTCAATGCAATCCCTATCAAAACACCATCAGCTTTTTTCACAGAGCTGGAACAAATAATCCTAAAATTTGTATGGGACCAGAAAAGACCCCAAATAGCCAAAGGAATGTTGAAAAAAAAACCAAAAAACCAAAGTTGGCGGCATCACAATTCCCGACTTTAAGCTTTATTACAAAGCTTAATCATTAAGACAGTATGGTACTGGCACAAAAACAGACACATAGATCAATGGATCAGAATACAGAACCCAGAAATAGACCCTCAGCTCTATGGTCAACAAATCTTCGACAAGGGAGGAAAGAATATCCAATGGAAAAAAGTCTCTTCAACAAATGGTGTTGGGAAAATAGGACAGCCACATGCAGAAGAATGAAACTAGACCATTTCCTTACACCATACACAAAAATATACTTAAAGTGGATGAAAGACCTAAATGTAAGACAGGAATCCATCAGAATCCTAGGGGAGAACAAAGGCAGCAACCTCTGTGATAGCAGCCATAGCAACATCTTGGTAGACACATCTCCAAAGGTAAGGGAAACAAAGGCAAAATGAACTACTGGGTCTTCATCAAGATAAAAAGCTTCTGCACAGCAAAAAAACAAAAAAACAAAAAAACCAGTCAACAAAACCAAAAGACACCCAACAGAATGGGAGGAGATGTCTGCAAATGTCTTATCAGATAAAGGGCTAGTATCCAAAATCTATAAAGAACTTATCAGATTCAATACCCAAAGAACAAATAATCCAATCAAGAAATGGGCAGAAGACGTGAACAGACATTTCTGCAAAGAACACATTCAAATGGCCAACAGACACATGAAAAAGTGCTCAACATCATTCAGCATCATGGAAATACAAGTCGAAACCACAATGAAATACCACTTCACACCAGTCAGAATGGCTAAAATTAACAAGTCAGGAAACAACAGTTGTTGGAGAGGATTCAGAAAAAGGGAAACCCTCCTACACTGTTGGTGGGAATGCAAGCTGGTGCAGCCACTCTGGAAAACAGTATAGAGGTTCCTCAAAAATTTGAAAATAGAGCCACCCTACCACCCAGCAATTGTAGCACTGGGCATTTACCCCAAAGATACAAATGTAGTGATCTGAAGGGGCACCTGCACCCCAATGTTTATAGCAGCAATATCCACAACAGCCAAACTATGGAAAGAGTCCAGATGTCCATCAACAAATGAATGGGCAAAGAAAATGTGGTATATATATTCAATGGAATACTACTCAGCCATCGAAAAATGAAATCTTGCTGTTTGCAATAATGTGGATGGAACTAGAGGGTATTATGCTAAGCAAAATAAGTCAATATGAGAGAGACAATTATGATCTCACTCATATGTGGAACTTGGGAAACAAAATAGAGGATCATAAGGGAAGAAAGGAAAAAATAAAACAAAACAAAATCAGAGAGGAAAACAAACCATAAGACACTCTTAATCATAGGAAACAAACTGAGGGTTGCTGGAGGAGAGTGGGGTGGGGACTAGGGTAACTGGATGATGGACATTAAGGAGGGCACATGACGTAATGAGCACCAGGTATAAGACTGGTGAATCAATGATCTCTACCTCTGAAACCAATAATATAGTATATGTTAATTAATTGAATTAAAATTTAAAAAAGACACTGGGGGAAAAATATAAAATAAGCAACAATTCGGCTCTGTTAATATAGACACATTATATTTGAGTCGCTTATATGCAATCTAGTAAGGAAATGAAATGGTTGTACATCCAGAAGAGAACAAGCAGGATGACATGTTTGAAGAAATCTGAATGAAATTAATTTGAGGGGAAGGACCATAGTCATCTTTAAGCTAGTTGAAGGCTGTCATATAGAAAGGAAAGTAGATATTATGTATTATGTTCTAGAAACAAGAGCTATGAGTAGAACTTCCATGGCAACAGATTTCCTCATAATCAATCTGCCTCATAAAGTACAGAATGAGTTCAAGCAGAGGCAGGATGAACTTTATGTAAGAGGTAGAAAGAATGCCTGTAGTTCAGAGGGAGACTGCAATTGTGGATTGCTAAGGTCTATTTAGCTAAAATTCTACCTTTAAAAAAAGAAAGGCCTCTGGCTACATTTAATTGCTATTAATCTTGGATATGAAACATCTGGCACTTTCTGACCTATCCCTTTGTACTTTCTCCCTCTGATAGGTGCAGTCTGGACAACAGGTCTCAGGTAGCTTTGATTTGATGCTTCAAGATCTAAATCAGTACCAAAAGTCCCTCCTTAGCCATGCTTTCCTTTTTCATGGTTTGTTAGTGAAAGCACATGATCCTGCTTGAGACATGCCATCAGATGGTCTACAGCCCTACATCGCAATGCCTATGTCCTTCACTTCACTTCATCTCATCATGTTGGCATTTTATCATCTCACATCATTCCAATAAGGGTATTATAGTACAATGAGATATTTCAAGAAAGAGATCACATTTTTTTACAGTACATTGTTATAACCATTCCATTTTATTATTGTCATTAATCTCTTACTGTGCCTAATTTATAAATTAAACTTTATCATAGGTATGTGTGTATAGAAAAAAACCCAACATATTAAACATAGGGTTCAGTACTGTCATTGTTTTAGGCATCCACTGGGGGTTCTGGAATATATCCCCTGTAGACAAGGGGGAATTACTGTATGTAAATGTGAATCAAGGTGCTTAAACCTTTAAATGCATTAATTATTTCCCATCATATATTTCTGTGTTATAGACCAGAGAAAGGATTCTCTCCAAATCATCTCTCCTCCTTTTTGAAAATGTAACTGGAAAATTTCTAAGGCAAAAACAAGCGTCTGTTCACGCTAGAGTTCCCACAACTAGGTCAAATAGCACTTGGCATATGACAGAAGACAGCCACACTTGGTGACCTTCATTCCTTCTGGTCCTCAGATTTCACTCTGGGGCTGTGCATCTCACTTTCTATGGCATACCTTCAGGGCACATTGGAAGCTGTTTACTCTTTTTATTCCTTGAAGATAACATCCAGTCAAACTGAGGGCTAGTGACAGCAACTGCTATTTAAAGGAATTGTCACTCATTTTACACAAATTCCAAGTATTTGAAAAATTATGTGAAGTAAGTTTTTAAACAAGCACAATGGGACCATTCCTCCATATCAGCATTCTTTCAGCATTTGTGTTTTTTTATTATTGCTCTATGTATAGACACCCCTGGAAATCAGGCATTCATGATTATCCAGGGTATGTCGTGACTTATACACATTTTCAATAAAAATAAATCATCCTGTATTTTCCTTTAGTTATAAAAATAGACAATTCCCACCTTGCAGGTTTGCTGTGAACATTAGAAAACTTACTAGTAAGAAGTCTGACAGAATAATTAGTTTTATTTTCTAGGAATTATCCTTCTAGACTACAAGCCCCTCTAGGGCAGGGGCTGTGACCTACTCATCCCTAATGTATATGATTTGCTTCACAACTCCTTGGTCGTGACCTTATTTTATGTTGAAAATTCAAATTAAATATTGTTCCATATCCTAACCAGGCATCTGCCCAGCTCACTACTGCCCGGTACGATTTGATAATCCCAGGATGTTTAGACTGTACAGAAACACAGGAGATGGTCTGTTTTCAGTTCTTTGAACTAGTTGTTGAGAAGCTTATTAACCAAATTCAAGTGGTCCTATTAAAGACAAGAACTTCTCTGCTCACAGCAACCCATTCTCTGTGCCTCATTTGGTTAAGGACCTTTGACCAGCTTTTCTATGCCGTCTCTTCCCATGCCTTTCTTTGGTCCTTCCACTTCTGGGGACACAGATTCAGCCACCTCTTGATTCCTGGTCCACAGCTTAGCTCTTTAGCTCCCTTAATCATAAGACGTTTGGCCCTTTCCTAAACCATAAGATGTACTAGAACCCAGGATGATGCCCTCTCACCTTCTTGAAGAGTGTGTGTGTGTGTGTGTGTGTGTGTGTGTGTGTGTGTGTGTGAGGGTGGGAAGTTTATAATGAAGCCATGGGGTGGGGAGAAAACCCTATTTTTTAAGGTTATCCCATCATCCACTTTTATATCCCCAATGCCTAACACGGTCCTAACAATAGACCTGGCGTACACTGGGCACTCATGAATATTTAATAAGGATACAACAGAATGCAGGTGACAGGTTAACTCTCCTGGGGCATGCCAACTCTAAGATCCTAGAACACAGCTAGCCCACTGTTTACTGAAGTTGAAGAATTGTCACTAAGCACACATGTCATAAACCTATTTAGTTTCTTGGCTGTGCCACTGACAGTCTGAAGCCTTACAGATAAGGTTAACCAAACTTTTTCAAGCAAGGTGACAGGACACCAGGCACTTAGAGACTTCTGTTACTTGATAATCAACCCTGTAAATATGCACATCTTAGGGAGCCAGACAAATGCTGATTGCCATGTCTGACATCCTATATTGTAAATCAGTAGAATTATATAATAAAACTTCAGCTACTGAGAGCTGTGTTCCAAATAACTCTTTAAGTCTCCCAATACCATTAAAGTTTTAACCATTTTGAATGAATATCTCTCTAGAATGAATATCCCTGCTGTCTTAAGCAAATCATAGCAAACATAATTTAACCTATCCGTGATAATTTAATGTAATCATTGCAAACATTCATTATGCCAGACCATATAAACAGTGGTGCCTTCTGGGCACTTCGGAGTAAATTGTGCTCATTGCATGGCAGGAAATAACCTTGACTGCTGTATTTTCCCAAACCCACAAGATCTGTCTTTCATTACTTTTGCTAAAGAATTTTCTCACTCATTGCTTGATAATAGGATATAATGTTTTGTTGAATGATAGCTGTTGTCTTTCTTTTATAATTTTTAATTTTGTTTTTGTTTCTAAGTTGCTAAAGCTTAGAAGATGGGAAGCCAAGATTCATTTTTTGATTTAGTAATACGTAAGAATAGTCTCTGGTTTTCACTGGGCTTATGTATCTGTATTTGTATTTTTTAGAACAATGTCATAGCTTTGAGTCATCTGTTTCTCGTGCCAGTCCTGTGAGTATCGTTTCATATATTTTATAGACGAGAACTTTGAGGTTTAAAAGGTTCATATCCCTGTAGGAAATATAGGGGATTAAAATTTCATCCCTTGCCTCTTGACCCTAACACCCGACACAGTTCCCAGCATGCTACACTCTACAAAAGTTCTGGTCTATGAAAAATGAATTGACCCCACAGGGTCTGATAATCTCACAAATGATGAAATGACTATGGAATTTTTAGATTCACCCTATTTATTCTCATATTTTAAAATCAAATATCAACTATTAATCTGGCTACACATGGGTACACATAGAAGTTTTGGAACTAGAAGAAATCAAGCAATGTCAAATGAGTCCAAAAACTGAGCAAATACTAGGTGGTTAAATAGGTAGAGAGAGACATAAGTAAAAATGGAAGTGTATTTATAGTCATTACATTTCCTCCATCATTCAGTGAATACTAAATAAAATTCCTAAGTAACTCATGTGAAATAAGAAACCTAAGGATACTTTGTAAGACACTACACATTTTCATAGCTTTGGTTGACATTTAATGGATGGTACTGTTATTTATTTTTATTTTTATTCTTACTACCTATGGGGTATAATATATGCAAAATGACATATTTTTATTCCAGCATTTTTCCCCCTTTCCTTTTCTACATTCTTAGAATACTTTCTCCCTTTTAAAAACCATAATCAGCCTTCTGGGTTCAACTGAACTTACAACTTCCATAAAATAATTTCCATGATTTCCACAAAACTCTCTTTTCTCCCTTTTCTCTTCATTCCTCCAATACTTCCTGTCTTGATCTGTCATTAACAGTTTCAGGTCTATACATCTCTTGACCCAGTTTGATTGTAAATTTCTCAGATCAAAGACTATATCTTATATTTCTAGTATAGTTTTTCCTATTTGAAGTTAGCAAAGCCAGCAAAGCCAGCAAATGTCTAGTTATATAATAGGTGATCAAATAACAAATGAATAAATATCAGTCAATAGATTCGTAACACTGAAATTAGCTAAGTTCAATATATTTTTACACTTTATAGAAGAGATGGGGATGTCAAATTGCCTTTGTGCTGACGATTCTTCATTTATTCCTCTCCACACACCCATATCTATTTTCCACCTCTCTGCTATGTGCCTTATGAGGAAGACTCCTGTGGATTACGGTGGTAGGGACAATAATGTCCACCACCCCTGTACCACCAGATGTCTATGACCTAATCCTCAGAACCTGTGAATTTATTATGTTAAGGCAAAAGGGAGTTTGTAGATGTGATTAAGGTTCAATATACTGAGATGAGGAGATTATTCTGGTGGGCCTAATATAATCACATGCAATCTTAAAAGGAGGGAACCTCTCCCAGCTGTGGTCAAAAAAACAAATGCAGTAACAGATGCAGGGTCAGAGACACAACATAAGGACACAACCCTGTTGAGTCACTAGTTTTGAAGACAGAGGAAGTTCCATGCACCAAGGAATGCTGATGGTGTCTAGAAGACAGAAAGGGTAGGGGAAGTGATTCTTCCCTGGAGTCTTCAGAAAGGAATACAATCTGGGGACACCTTGGTTTTAGCCCAGTGAAAACCATGTTGAATCTGTGACCTACAAAACTACAGCATATTTAACTTGTATGGTTTAAGCCAACAAGTTTGTGGTAATTTGTTATACAGCAATCATGGGAAAGGAATATAACTATGCGTCTACTTCTAGCTGGATCTGTTGGATCAGTGCCTCAGTAAGAGGCACTGGTAGGACTTTGAATTTACACAACAAGAGCAGTGAGTGGATTTCTTCCCTGCTCTCTCTATTTCAGCCCTGTACTGTCAACCTTACCTATGTTCCTTATGACTCTAGCTGCCACTGGCTGGATCTTCTTCAATGCATCCAGCTCCCACTGGGCTCTGGCAATACTATTTTCTTCCTTCAGCCCTTCATCTTATAGATAGTAATGATTTCCCACTGTTTGCTAGTTTCTGGAGGTGTCTCTACCCCATGTTTATTCACTTAACTTTACCTCTGTTAGTGGTTCCCTATTACACAATTTTTATTTGAACAGTCCATACTGAATCTGCTCCCTGTAGGGACAGCCTTGTTTCCTTAAAGCATTGTGAAAGGTTGCTAAAAGGTCATGTGGACTTGAGAGACAAACACATATTAGAGAGACAAGGGTAAGGATCATGAGAAACCATCTGATCCCTGAAAAACTTGAATTTCTTGACTTTTCCATTCCATGAGGCACATCCATGATTTTTTTGCCTTATTTTGTGATGTCCCCATAGCCTCACAATCCCAACTCCCACCCCCCCCACTATAGCCATATAAACACAAATATTTTTTCTTGAAGGGTATTTACTGTCTGTGTTTGCAATTTCTTGTGCTTAAAATCCTCTCTCACCTTTTGGTATTTAATGTTCAGAACACAAACACATCTCTGAAAACAAGAAGATCAAATTCTCAGAGTAAGCATCACAAAGATCACCAACTTGTCTATGCCCAACTACATTCCATATTCAGCATGGGGAAAATTGGCACATTCATGAGATAAAGACTCTGAGTAATAAGATGGAAATATAACAGCAGAGCGCCTCCCTTATCAGTTTAAATATCCAGGTGTTCTACATCATTCTTAGTAGTGGCCAGAAGCTGACATTCCTGAACAACCATATTCTGGTCCCGTCCAAATGTCTGGCCTTACTTCTCAGGTAAAATCCACTTCTCTGTGTTCATATACCATAAAACACAAGAATGGGTGGTCCTGAGGGAACATATGCTCCACCATCTTCATTCCATAAAGGAGGAAAGGAAATCCCTAAGAGTTTGGATCATGGAGCCAGGCTTCCTAGGAGTTTGAAACATGCTCCATCACTTAACTGTGCAAACTTGGACAAGTTACTTAACTTGTCTGTGCTTAAGTTTTCACAACTGTATAATGAGGGTAATAGTAGTATCTACCACAGGGCTGTTATGAGGCTTAAATGAGACAATATCTATAATGGGCTTTACAACACAGGTCTATAAGCAGTAAATGGGTTAAGAATATTAAAAAGAAAATTAAGTCATGTACTTGCATGCATAATTAATCTTTAACAACTCTGCAGAAAAGACATTTTCTTTACAGATGATAAAACTGAGGCTTACAGTGTTTAAGTAACTTGGCTAAAGTTACAAATTTCCTGTCAGTAGAAAAGATTCAAATCCAGATCTCCCTAAGCCTAAAACCCATGTTTCTCAGTCACACTCTCCCATGACCTCTTTATTCTAAACAGTGAGTTTGTCAGCTCCTCTCAAAGCCCATCCCAATGTTCAATCAATATCCTGAAGTTCATTTTCCTGAGATTACTGGTGGCTCCTCCCTCCCCTCTATTTCAAATATACCATTTAAACTAACATAGCCACACATTCTCTAACCCTTCTTTTGCCTTATTTTTCTTCATACCACTTATCACTACCTGATATCATGTTATATATTCATTTGCTTATTTTCCATCTTCCTCATTGAGATTGTAAGCTCCATGCAAGTAAGGACTTTGGTCAATTTTGTCTATTTCTGTATCCATGTATACATAATATGTAAAATGCATTCTAGAATGTGGTGGGTGTTCAAAATATTTTTGATTAAATATGAATGAATAAATGAATGGATGAATGAAATTCTGCCTTTCAACAAATATTATATAATAAGTACACTCAAGAAGAACATTCCACATGGTTACTGATTTCCTTCCTAGGCTCATAGTCACAATCATTTACCAGGATATAAAATCCACATCTCAGAGATGTCCCCTTTGGTGGTCTCTGCCCTTTAGAGTCATTGTCCAGGGGTACCTGGTTGACTCAGTCTGTTAAGAATCTGCCTTCAGGGGCACCTGGGTGGCTCAGTGGGTTAAAACCCTCTGCCTTCGGCTCAGGTCATGATCTCAGGGTCCTGGGATCGAGCCCCACATGGGGCTCCCTGCTTAGCAGGGAGCCTGCTTCCTCCTCTCTGCCTACTTGTAATCTTCTCTTCCTGCCTCTCTGCCTACTTGTAATCTATCTCTCTCTCTGTCAAATAAATAAATAAAATCTTTAAAAAAAAAAAAAAGAATCTGCCTTGAGCTCAGGTCATGATCTGGGGTCCTGGGATCAAGCCCCAAGTTGGGCTCCCTGCTCAGTGGGAGCCTGCTTCTCCCTCTCCCTCTGTCACTCCCCCTGCTTGTGATCTCTTACTCTTTCTGTCAAATAAATAAAATCTCTAAAAATAAATAAAGTCATCATCCATATCGAGCCATTGTACACGGAGCAGTGAAAACACCTCTGCCATTTTAATTATGCTCCATTACTCTTAAAAACTTTCTGTGTTTGACGTTTGCTAGGACACCTCAACTCTAACCTGCTAACCATGGCACTTTCAGCTCTTTACTAGTTTCCCCATTTGGTTTTAAAACTAACTCTTCTCATTTCCGCTACGTTTCAAATTCTAATTATTATTGCCTGTTTTATTTTGAACATAACTATACTGACTTGAATTTGCCTAATGGAAACTTCCATTTCTTCCCATCACATAGCTATTCAAGTTCAAATCAATTCTTTCTAAAGAGTTGGGCCCCCATAAGATCATTACACCATTTATTTCTGCATGGTACTATAAAAGGGAAAATTAAATTGTCCCTGTCCTACCTTCCAGGTTCTTAAAATTTTAACACAAACAGTGGTGATGTAAGGACACACGCAAATAAGCAGTTCATGAGTTGAGGCCATGAGAAGTAAGGGGATCTTTTTAAAAATTTCAATAAGAGTATAATTGATAAACAGTGCTTTAGGTATACAATATAGTGATTCAATAATTCTATATATTACTCAGTGCTCATCAAAATAAATCTGTTCTTCTGTTGGTAGGAATGCAAGCTAGTGCAGCCACTCCTGAAGACAGTATGGAGGTTCCTCAAAAAGTTAAAAATAGAGCTACTGTATGACCCAGCAATTGCACTTTTAGTTATTTATCCAAAGGATACAAACATAATGATTCATAAGGACACCTGCACCCCAATGTTTATAGCAGCAATGTCCACAATAGCCAAACTATGGAAAGGGCCCAGATGTTCACTGACAATGAATGGACAAAGAAGATCTCACACACACACACACACACACACACACACACACACACACACACACACACGCTGGAATATTACTTACTCATCAAAAATGAAATCTTGTCATTTGCAATGGTGGGGATGGAATTAGAGAGTATTATGCTAAATGGAATAAGTCAATCAGAGATAGACAAGTATCATATTATTTCACTCATATGTGGAATTTAAGAAACAAAACAGATTAACATAGGGGAAGGTGAGGAAAAACAAGACGAAAACAGAGAGGGAGACAAACCGTAAGAGACTCTTAAATATAGGAAATAAACTGAGGCTTGCTGGAGGGGAGGGTGTTGGTGGGAGGGTGTAATTGGGTGTTGGACATTAAGGAGGGCACTTGATGGAATGAGCACTGGGTATTACATGTAACTGATGAATCACTGAATCTACCTCTGAAACTAATAATACACTAAACGTTAATTAAATTGAATTTAAATAAAACAATAAAGAATAAGATAAATGTGTTCTTAATCATTTTCACCCATTTCACCCATTGCCCCACCCATCTTTCCTCTGGTAACCATCAATTTGTTCTCCATAGTTAAGAGTCTGTTTTTTGGTTTGTCTTTTTTGTTTTTCTTTGTTCCTTTGTTTTGTTTCTTAAATTCCACATATGAGTGAAATCGTGTCATTTGCCTTTCTCTGACTTATTTCACTTAGCATTATACTCTCTATATCCATCCACATCATTGCAAATGTTAAGATTTCATTCTTTTTATGGATGAATAATATTCCAGTGTGTGTGTGTGTGTGTGTACATACATACACACCTTCTTTACCCATTTATCTGTCAATGGACACTTGGGCTGCTTCCATAATTTGGCTATTGTAAAAAATGCTGCAGTAAACATAGGGGTGCATATATCCCTTTGAATTACTGTTTTCATATTTTTTGGGTAAATACCCAGTATATAGTATATAGTATCTAGCAATTACTAGATCATATCATAGCTTTATTAATTTTGGGGGGAAACTCCATACTGTTTCTTAACAACTTATTCTTGTTTTTGTTTCCCTTGATTCAGAAGACTTATCTAGAAAAATGTTGCCATGGCCAATATCAGAGAAATTACTGCCTCTGGTCTCTTCTAGGATTTTTATGTCTCACATTTAGGTGCTTAATCCATTTTGAGTTTATTTTTGGGCGCCTGGGTGGCTCAGTGGGTTAAAGCCTCTGCCTTCGGCTCAGGTCATGATCTCAGGGTCCTGGGATCGAGGCCCGCATCGGGCTCTCTGCTCGGCAGGGAGCCTGCTTCCTCCTCTCTCTCTGCCTGCCTCCTGCCTACTTGTGATCTCTCTCTCTCTCTGTCAAATAAATAAAATAAAATAAAATAAAAATAATAGTGAAGTCATTTTGAGTTTATTTTTGTGTGTGGTATAAGAAAGTGGTCCTGTTTCATTCTTTTGTATATAGCTGTCCAGTTTTCCCAACACCTTTTGTTGAAGACACAAACCTAGATGGTATTATGCTAAATGAAAAAAGTCAGACAGAGAAAGATAAATACCATATGATTTCACTTGTATGTGAAATCTAAAAAAGCAAAACAAATAAACAAAAAGCAGAAACAGACACATAAATACAGACGACAAACTGATGGTTACCAGAGAGAGGAGGGTTGAGGGATGGGGAAAATGGGTTAAGAGGAGTGGAAAATACAGGCTTCTGATTATAAGATGAATAAATCATGAGGATACAATGTACAGCAAAAGGAATATAGTCAATGGTGTTGTAATAGTATTTTACAGGGACAGATGGTAGCTATACTTGAGGTGAGCACAGCATAATGTACAAAACTGTCCAATTACTATGTTGTACATATGAAATTAATGTAACAGTGTATGTCAAGTACACTTCAATAAAAATATTATAATAAAATAAAATAAAATAAAATAAAATAGCATTTCTCCCCAGGTGGCTTCCTAAATCCCAAACTCCACTCAGGCTTAGGAATTCCCATTTCTCTGGTCTAGTTATGGTCAACAGGTTTAGTTATAGACCACAGCTGTAAATAGTAGTTTAACTTCAGTTTGCTAAAAAATGTTTATGTAGTAGATAAGCACATACACTACACATTAAATATTTGCTGAGATAATGCACTAAAAGGTAATACATTTTTATTAACAATGGTTACTTCTAGTCTAAATTTTCCAAATTTTCTATAACGATCAAGGATTGCTTTTATAATCAGAAACAATATCATTTTTAACAAATATATTGGGACACCTGGGTGGTTCAGTCAGTTAAGGGTCTTGCCTTCACCTCAGGTCATGATCCTGGGGTCCTGAGATTGAGAGCCCTGGTTTGCACTCCCTGCTCAGTGGGGAATCTGCTTCTTCCTCTCTCTCTCTCTGTTTCTCCCCCACCCCACACCACACCCCTGCTTGTGTTCTGTGCTCCCTTGCTCTCTCTCTCTTTCAAATAAATAAAAATCTTAAAAAAAAAAAAAGTATTTCCAGTCCAGCACATAGTTAACCATAAGAATACCAATAATTTTTCTCTGAAATTTTTTTCTCCTTCAGACCCCTGAGCAAATTACCATTAGTTTGTAATTTAACTCAATATCTGTTTTTTGCATATTTAACAAAACTTCAATCATGACCCCCAAGTTTGCATATATATGCATATGCCCTATGGCTCCTTCTTCACCACATACCAACCAAAGTCATTAGCATGAAACCTTGCTTGATTAAGCTTAACCAAAGTCTATAAAGCATTATGCAGAATGTGAAGGAACAACTGGGAGAAAATTCTGATTAAGCAGCTCAGCTTCAAGAACCTTAAAAACTTCATAAAGCAACTACAGAAAGCAAAGCCAGAAAACCAGGAATGAATGGGTTGACACCTCAACATACCTAAGTCCATGTTAACTGTAATAATAATTATGTTAAGTACTCAATCTGTGATAGCCCCCTGAGTCAGGTTGTTGTCACAACAACATTGTGGCAACATTGGGAAGCAGATGACATTTTTATGCCAATTTTAAGGGTAGGTTTAGGGTTCCAGAGTGATAAACTGGCTCACCCAAAGTCACACAGGTGGTAAACAGCAAAACTGGAATTCACAGACCCCACTCGCTGACTCCTGACCTTAGTTCTTTTCTTTACACCCAGCTGGTCCATACTGGGGAATCTTGCCCTGCCAGGAAAGTCAGAACACCAGAGCCAGGAAAACAAGGAAGAAAGCTAGTGTGTCACAGAATTTTCTACCCAGTGATGGTGTTCAGGACTTGCCAAAATATGGTACTTTGGCATATTGAGTATCTTAAACTGAAGAAGTCTGAGAAAATGACAGAAGTAGGAAGGTCACTCTGACTTTCCCACCTTGCCCTTCTGCCCTAAAAGGCCAGAGATATCTCCCCCGTGAAAGCACCCTCTTATACCACGAAGAAAGGAGACATAGAGAGGAAATGGGGGTTGAGAAATCTGCATCAACAAACCTTGTTAAACTAACCTTATCTTCCAACTTACTTCTTCCCCACTTACTACTAGCCCAGACCCCTTTGTATTGTCAATTCTTCACGATTCTATTGTTTCCTCTTCTAAAAGGTACAAAAGCTTCTTGCTCTTGTGAAGGATCCCATGTAAATGTAAAAATTTAGGAAAATTCATATGCTTTCCTCCTGTTAATCTGTCAGTTTAATTTTCAGAGTTAGCCTGGGACCCTTGAAAAAGTTGAGGAAAACATTTCCTCCCCTATACCAATTAGCCTCTATGTCTGTGCAAGTAGATTCAAGCTGAACTTGAGCCTTATAAGCCAGCCACATATTTGGTAAGCAATGCTTTGGGTCACAAGTTGATTTTAGAGTTCTTTTTTCAGCATTTTCTTCTCTCCTCCCTCCCTTCCCATCCCCACTCCAATCCTGCTGGCTCCACAGACTAAATCAAGCCCAGCTCTGGGTCATGTGGCCAGTATTCCTCCCAATTCACTTGGACTTGGAATATATTTGGAACCAGAATTCACTGAAAACAGCTAGGAGAGAGAGAGGGCACAAGAATCCTATTGAAGTTCTAAGCAAACAAAGCTTTCAGGGTTTTTATTTCAGGATTAAAAAAAATTATATATATATATACACATATATATGTATGTATATATATATGTGTGTATATATATATGTGTATATATATATATATATATATATATATATATATATAGGCACTTTTTACTCTGTAGGTGGTGACCACTTATACATAGTCTAGCTTTGCCACGTGGGCCACTTTCTATCTCCTTCTGTTGCGTTCAATCGTTTTCCTGTGTGAAATCTGGGAGAGAGACTTTGATTTCCAAGGCCCTCTATATGTTCAACATTCTGTGGTTCTTCTGGGGCCTAGAGGAGCTAAATAGGAATGGATTATTGAATAGTAAGAGGGAAAATACACTCCAACAGAACGATTTAACACTAGGAATGTCTTTTAAATATACATTTTGAGCTGCACATTGTTTTATATAAGTCTGGATAACAGTGCCATTTGCATTCTAATCCTGGCTCTGTCCCTGCCGTGCTAGGAGATAGATGAATCTCTCATTCTTTTGGTGTTTTAATTTCCTTAGTGGTTAAGCAAGAAGGATACATCCAATCTACCTTTCAGAATTTCTGAATGGATTATAGCAAAACCCTTCATAATGTTTTGGCTTAAAAGATTTCTCTCTGAACCATATTTATGTTTTCATATTCTAGTTTCCCCAAACAGTCATCAATAGGATCACAAAGGAAATATATCCATATAATTGGATTAATTTCCCTAAATCCTTGGATGATCCCAAAATGTTTGGCCGTGACTAATCAATGAATTTGAATTTTTGGCAAATAGGAATTATTATGTACATGTTTCAAATATCTGCCCTTTTCCCCACAGTCAGGAAAATCTGTTTTAACTGTTAGAACATAAATATTAATATTCAACAGTATTAAAATACTGTTTTGTTGGAGTAGAATTTCTCTGGTGACGTGAGAAATCAAGATGCAAAAATTCCATGTTGATGCCAAAGCATAAAATATACCAAATCTATAATATCATATTGAGACTGAATGCTGAAATTGGAAATGATCCTAAAAAGGAAAAAACTAGTCGAAAGGCTCGAGTTTATAGATGAAGAAAAGAGGGAAGCAAAATACCCTGAAGCAGCCAGAGGCATTATGCTAAGTGCTTTACTCTACCAGTGCATTCAGTCCTCCCCTTCTTCATCACAGTCCCTGTTTTACCCCAAAAATAATCTGAATGCCAGCAAGGTGAGATAACTTACCCCAGTTCAGGGGTATGGCTATTATCAAACCCCAGAAGTCAGGTCCTAGTTCTGAGATCGAACCAAAAACCTGTAAGTCTACTTCAATAGTAAAATACCAACAAGCCAACCAACAAATTTTCCCCCCTGGGAGATCATGGTTAAAAGCTTGTACAGGGACAACTGGGAAATGATAAGACTAACTGTGTGCCCCTGTTTAGGGATGACACATCATTCTATATGTAGGAGAACATCAGGCTTATTCCAACTACACATCATATAACTGAGATCAGAATTTATAACAATCCTGTTATAAAAATAACAGCCTCATGGATGCCTGGGTGTCTCAGTCAGTTAAGCCTCTGCCTTAGGCTCAGGTCATGATCCCAGGGTCCTAGGATCATGTCCCATGTCAGGCTCTTTGCTCAGTGGGGCACCTGCTTTTTCCTCTCCCTCTACCTGTCACTCTGCCTACTTGCGATCTCTCTCTCTCTCTCTCTCTCTCTCTCTCTCTCTCTCTCGCTCTCTCAGGTAAATAAATAAAATCTTAAAAAACACAGCTGCAATTTATCGAATACCTATAACATGTCAGGGACCTCAAAAAATGTTATTTCAAAGCCTCATATAAACTTTGAAGGTAAATATTACAACCTCATTTGACAGATGAAGTATTTGAAGCTTAGGTGGAATAACAGCAATAATAACAGAAAATACCTCTATAGGATAAATAATGGGCCAGGTGTTAAGTTCTTTCTTCAAAATATTTTTATATCTTACATATATAATACCTTTTTTCTTTTTTTTATCTTCATAGAAAGTCAAGGAGGCAAGCACTAGTATCATACCTATCATACTAGTATCATACCTATCAAATAGGTATGATACTATCTATACTACTACACAGAGAGGCTAAGTAACTTCCCCAAACCCAAGCAGTCTGACTCCAACAGCCAGGCTCTTAACCACTGTTCCATACTCAAAATTATACAGAGAGTAAGTGGCCATAATAGGATTTGAACTTTGCACCTGAACTCCAAAGCCAGCATTTTTTCTAAGCCTTCATGATTCTCAGCCCTGGCTGTTCATTAAAACAATACAGGCAACATTTCAGGGGCAAGACTTCCACTGAAGGGATATGATCATTTTATCATGCACACAAACTGAAGGGGCTTTCCTCTGAGTTGCCTACTCTTTCCTAAGTGAGGAAGAAGTGTTAATGAGCACCTTCCCTGTTGCTTAGAATGAAAGCTCTCAACAGTTTTCAACTGATTCCTCAGGTGACTTGTGCATAGGTGCTGAGGCAGGGCCTGGCCCATTGCCATTGGCCCCAACCTAAGCATGACAACCAGTAAACCAGGATCAGAAAACCTCCATGGGTTCTGCAGAAATGCTTTTAAGCCTGAAGATGAAATTTTGATCTATATCTCACCTCCCTTAACTTTTCACTTTGACAAACATGTACTGAGTTCCAACTGTGGGCAAAATGCTATGAAATACTATGGTAGGCACATTAGGGAACTCAGATTCCTTGTCCTTAAGGAAAGCACAATCTAGTGGGGGGGAATATAAATATTGGCAGCTAAGTATAATTCATATTATAGTACTAAGAAGCCCTTTTGGCTCTGTACCTAAGTTCAAGTTTCTGCTAGGTATGGGAAAATTTGAAAAGGTTCAGGTACACTCTGGGGGTCAAATCAAGGCACATAAAGGTGAGATATGGTGCCTTACAATGTGCTTCACTCTCATAAATGAGCTTAGACAGCTCTGTGTGCTTTTAATGTACCCTGGAGAATTAGGTAGATCATTATTACTGTTGTATGAGTTTACAGCATCTTCTCTTCAGTGGTTTGTGTCCCTGAGAGCAAAATAAACTCCACATTTTCTTCCTGCAAACTCTCATGAATATTAATGTTGTCTTTATTTATTGTTTGGCAAAATATGACAAAAATAAAAATGCACTACAGCGAAAAAGAACACGCACACACCAAAAATATCTAGCTACTGTCAGAATACTTGTGTCATCATCATTATCAATAAATTGCACACTTGACAAGCATACTCCACACATTACATCGTCCCTTAGTTCCTTCTAACCACTGACCTTTCTTAAAGGGTGCTGCTGGTTCTCTGGTTGCTACTTGTACAAATCCCATTAATTTTAAAGTTGTAGAGTTTTGTCATGTTTAAGCTAGAAACATGGAATTCAGTTATATTCGGCCAAGGAGATTTATAATAGACTTTCAGAGCCTCAGACTCTTCCCCCAAAAAGCTTCATACCCGGAAGCTCAAATCTATAAAATAAACAATAGTAGGACTTTTCTGCTTGAAAGGGGGATGGTGATGGAATCCTACCTGTTCAGACTATCCTCACATCCTTAAACAGCCTGAAGCAATTCCACAGAGCCCTTTGAGTTCTGCACATCACACTTGGACAGCCACTACTCCAGTCCACTTTATAGATGCAGGATCAGAATAACAAGCCAATTAAAGTAGCTAAGGCAACAGAATTAGCTGGCAGCAGAAATGGACTAACATTCCTATCCTGTCTGTCCTAGTCCAGTGATCTTTTTACACAACTCCTTGCCTCCCCATACATTTAAATTTGAAGGAAGGACGAGGTGGAACAATTATTGGGAACATTATCATGACAGTCTGTTTTCCAATGTTGGCAAATTAGAATTCCTCTGAGGTTTGCCACATACTCCTGGGGTAACTACTGCATGTTGGCCTAACAAATACAGCAGACAGCTTCAAGATGTCTACCCTGTGTTCTTACACTTGGAAAAGAACATATGAAAATATTAGTATCCTTGAGCCCTGGCAGCCAAAAGGAAGTTTGGCTACACTGAGAACTTGACCAGGATTCTAGATAGTATGGTTAGATCCATCTCTAGTTCAAACTTATTTCTAAGAGTGGCATTGAATTATATAACCTAGCTACTGCCATTGAACCATTCTGATAAAACCCTGTTCAAGAGCACAAAAGTTTTTTCAGGTTGGAGTTATTTGTATTTCAGGTTGGAATATGTATTCATTTGATTCAACAAAAGAGAAACATTAGCCAGCAGAATGGATCCAATGTCATTGTCACTTATTTGTAGCTTGGGTTGAACAAATCCTTTCCATAACTGTATAATAAATTGAGCTTTATAAAGTATTAGGGGCTATAAAATAAATCAGTGATACAGTCATGATTTCAACTATACCCTGATTCCTAGTCCAGTGCTGTTTGCCAAAGCAGCTTCATAATCTATGTTCTTCTCTTTTCTACAGGAGATTTTAGCTGATAGGCAAAAAAAGTCCTAAGCATTTTCTTATTCTCTTTTAAAAAGCAGAATAACCACACCTCTAGCAAGATTTTCTCCATATAACATGTTCTTGAGCAATTACTCTTCCCAATAGCCTTCGGCAATAGCAGAATTTATCTGAAGACAGTCTAAATTATTGTCTCATAAGTATATTTTTATCCTTTATGTTGGAAGATTAAAAATATAACTCCTTGGGATGCCTGAGTGGCTCAGTCGGTTGAGCGGCTGCCTTCGGCTCAGGTCATGATCCCAGTGTCCTGGGATGATCAAGTCCTGCATCAGGCTCCCTGCTCAGCGGGGAGCCTGCTTCACTCTCTGCCTCTGCCTGCCACTCTGCCAGCTTGCCAGCTTGTGCTCTCTCCCGCTCTCTCTGACAAAAAAAAAAATATATATATATATATATATATACATATATATATATACATATATATATAACTTCTTTATACAATATGGTAGAGATAAAAAATGAACTGATAATCATAATATATATGACCATTGCTAGAGTTTTAAAAGACTATAAATCTATGATTTGGTTAATTGTATTACTGATACTGGTCACACTTAGTGTTGTGAATCATAATATTAAATACTTAGAATACTATGTATTCTGTACCAGATTAATACAGATGCACAGGGATAGAGAGGACCCCATGTGAATCCTCCCATTTGTAGAAGAACTAAACATACCCAGTGTGTGCAATCCATTTCTCAAGCTATCCAGCAAACGGAGGATCTCATCTTCCTTCAGGAATCAATTCTCAGATGTTACAGAAAATGAAAAATTAAGGAACTCCAAAAGTTTGCCCCTCCATTAAAGCAATGAAAATTATGGCAAAACTATTGGAATCAACCTTTTCATAACTCTAGACTCTAACTGAAAGCTTGCAGCAATCCAGATAATATTTGGTAAAATATACAGAAAAACCGGCTATCTCTAACATCACTTGTCATCAGGGAAATACAAATCAAAACCAAAAGAGATACCACCTCACACCAGTCAGAATGGCTAAAATTAACAAGTCAGGAAACGACAGAATTTGGCTAGGATTCGGAGAAGAGGGAACCCTCTTACACTGTTCGTAAGAATGCAAACTGGTGCAGCCACTCTGGAAAATAGTATGGAGGTTCCTCAAAAAGTTTAATATAGAGCTACCCTCCCACCTAGCAATTGCACTACTGTGTATTTACCCCAAAGATACAAATGTAGTGATCCAAAAGGGTACCTGTAACCCCAATGTTTATGAGAGCAATGTCCACAAAAGCCAAAATATGGAAAGAGTCCAGATGTCCATCAACAGATGAATAGGTAAAGAAGATGTGGTATATCTTACACACACACACACACACACACACACACAATGGAATACTAATCAGCCATTAAAAATTAAATCTTGGGGCGCCTGGGTGGCTCAGTGGGTTAAAGCCTCTGCCTTCAGCTCAGGTCATGATCTCAGAGTCCTGGGATCGAGCCCCGCATCGGGCTCCCTGCTCAGCAGGGAGCCTGCTTCCTCCTCTCTCTCTCTCTCTCTCTGCCTGCCTCTCTGCCTACTTGTGCTCTCTCTCTCTCTCTCTGTGTCAAATAAATAAATAAAATCTTTTTAAAAAAACTTAAATCTTGCCATTTGCAATGATGTGGATGGAACTAGAGGATATTATGCTAAGCAAAATAAGTCAATCAGAGAAAGACAATTATCCTATGATCTCACTCATATGTGGAATTTAAGAAACAAAACAGAGGATCAGAGGGGACAAAAAGAAAAAATGAAACAAGATGAAACCAGAGAGGGAGACAAACCATAAGAGACTCTTAATCATAGGAAACAAATTGAGGGTTGCTGGAGGGGAGAGGGGTGGAGGGGTGTATAACTGGGTGATGGACATTAAAGAAGGCATGTGATGTAATGAGCACTGGTTATTATATAAGACTGATGAATCACTGATCTTCTACTTCTGAAACTAACAATACATTATATGTTAACTAATTGAACTTAAATCTTAAAAAAAGGAAGTGCAAACTTATGTCTTAATTTACACTAGCTAGTCCTATCTTTCAATACCCAGCTCAACAGCAGCCTTGAAAATACCAGTGTACATTCCAGGCACTAATACCTGAGGAAGCAGAATGCAACACATTAGCAAAGACTTCTTTCATCTGTCTCATGGCTCCCTGAAGACTTGCTCAAAAGGCCTGTCTTTGGATGGAAATTTGTGAATGGAAAATTCACAAATTTATAGAAAATAAACACTTCTAAATAACTAATGGGTCAGAGATTACAAGGAAAGTAGAAAATACTTTAAGATAAATAAAAATGAAAATACAACACACAAAAGGTATGGGATGTAGTACTCAGAGGGAAATTCATAGCTGTAAATGCCTACTTAAAAATATAATAAAGATCTCAAATCAATAACTAAAACTTGCATCTTAAGAAACTAGAAGAACAAGAGCAAACCAAACCCAAAACAAGTAGAGGGAAGGAATTAGTAAAAATTAGAACACAGAGAGGCGCCTGGGTGGCTCAGTGGGTTAAGCCTCTGCCTTCGTCTCAGGTCATGATCTCAGGGTCCTGGGATTGAGCCCCACATCAGACTCCCAGCTCAGCAGGGAGCCTGCTTCCCCCTCTCTTTCTGCCTGCCTCTCTGTCTACTTGTGATCTCTCTCGTTGTCAAATAAATAAATAAAATCTTAAAAAAAAAAAGACATCCACAAAAACACATAGCTAGTATCATGCTTAATTATGAAAGAATGAACTTTTCCCCTAAGACCAAAAATAAGTCAAGGTTATCTGCTCCAGCCACTTCTATTCAACATTGTTAACTATATTGGAATTTAAAAACTTAAAAAACAAAACAAACATTGTACTAGAAGTTCTAGCCAGGGCAATTAAGCAAGGAAAATAAAATAAAAAGCATCCAATTGGGAAAGGAAGAAATAAAACGATTTCTATTTGCAGATAACATGATATTTAATATCCTAAATCCTGAAGAAAACACACACACACACCATAAGCAAAAGCTCATAAAAGAATCCAGCAAAGTTGCAGGCTATAGTATCAATAAGCAAAAATCCACAGATCTCTTTATTTGAAAAATTTTTTAAATTCCAGTTATTTATTTATTTTTTTATTTTAAAAGATTTTATTTATTTATTTGACACAGAGATAGAGATCACAAGGAGGCAGAGAGGCAGGCAGAGAGACGGGGGGGGGGGGCGGGGAAGCAGGCAGCAGGCTTTCCACTGAGCGGAGAGCCCGATGCAGGCCTCGATCCCAGGACCCTGAGATCATGACCTGAGCCAAAGGCAGAGGCTTTAACTCACTGAGCCACCCAGGCACCCTAAATTCCAGTTATTTAACATAGAGTGTTATATTAGTTTCTGGTATACACTATAGTCATTCAATAATTCTATACTCCATTGATTTCTTTACACTTGGAATGGACAATCTGAAAATGAAACAAAGATAATTTCCATTTAAAGTAGCATTTAAAATTATTAAGTACATAGGAACAAATTTAACCAAGGAAGTATGAGACCTATACAGTAAAAACTACAAAACACTGTGGAAAGAAATTAAAGAAGACCTAAACAAATGGAAAGGTATCCCATGTCCACAGATTTGAAGACTTAATATCATAAAGATGATAGTACACCTCAAATTCATCTACAGATAAAGTGCAATCACTATCAAAATTTTAATTGCCATTTTTGAAAACATGGACAAACTAATCCTAAAATTCATATAGAAATTCAAAAGACCCCAAAGAGCTCAAATAATCTTGAAAATGAAAAATAAATTCGGAAGACTCACATTTCCTGATTTTAAAACTTACTACAAGGGTTCAGTGATGAAAATAGTGTGGTACCAGCATAAAAATAAAAAGACAAGTGGAATAAAGTTGAAAGTCCAGAAAAAAAACTCATAGGTCTACATTCAACTGATTTTCAACAAAGGATGCCAAGACAATTCTACTGAAAAAAATTAGCCCTTTCAATAAATGGTGCTGGGACAACTGAATATCCATATGCAAAAGTATAAATCTGGACCACTACCGCATGTCGTATATAAAAATTAACTCAAAATTAATTAAAGACCTAAAGGTAAGTGTTAAAAGTATAAAACTCTTAGAAGGAAACATGGGGCAAATCTTTATGAGCTTGGATCAGGCACTGGTTTCTTAAAAATGACCCCAAAAGCACATGCAACAATAATAAAATAATAATAAATTGGACATTACCGTAATAAAAATTTTTGGAGTGTCAAAGAACACTATGGAGAAAGTGAAAAGACAACCCACAGAATGAAAGAAAATGTTCGCACCTCTGATACATAAAATAAAATGGAATATATATTTTTTATTTATATATACTTATATATACCATATATACTTTATGTGTGTGTGTGTGTATGTGTGTGTGTATAAAGAAAGAGAGAAGAGTATCCAGGATACATAAGGGATTCTTACAACTTAAAAATGAAATCACAACATAATTTAAAAATTGGCAAAGGATTTGAACAACTTAACAATAAAATCACAACCTAATTTAAAAATTGGCAAAGGATTTGAATCGTCATTTCTCCAAACAAGATACACAAATGACAAACACATGAAAAAATGCTCAACACCATTATTTATTAGAGAAATTCTAATTAAAGCCATAATGATATACTATTCCATAACCACTATGTTGGCTATAACAGAAAAAAACATAGAATAACAAGTATTAGAAAGTGAAAAAATTCCCTTATACATTGCTGATGGAAATGTAAAATGTGGCCGCCTCCGTGGAAAACAATTTGACAGTTCCTCAAAATTTTCAACGTAGATTTACCATACAACCCAGCAATTCCATCCATAAGTATATATATACTCAAGGAAAGTATCCACACAAAAACCTCACCACAAATATTTACAGCAATACTGTTCCTTATATCAACTGATATAATGGATGAGCAATATGTGGTATTATTAAAGGATATTAATACATGGTGATATTAAAGGATAAGCAATATGTGGTATATTCTTATAGTGAAATATCATGCAGCCATAAAGAAGACTGAAGTATTGACAAATGCTAAAACATGGATGAACTATACTAAATGAGAGCAGCCAGACAGATAAAGTCACACACCGTATGTTCCATTTAAATGAAATGTCCAGGAAAGGCAAGTCTACAGAGATACTAAGTATGTCAGTGGTTCCAGGGGCTAGAGGAAGGAAGATATTGGGACTGACTGCTGTTATGGGGTTTCTTTTTGAAGTGATAGAAATGTTCTGGAATTAATGGTAATGTTTACATAATATTGTGCATTTATTAAAAACCACTGAAATGTATATTTTAAATGGTGAATTTCATGTAAAAAAATAAAGAATCAATTGCCGAAGAAAGGTTCATATTTCTAGCCTATGGTTTATGCTCAATTTGTTGTTTTGTTTTGTTTTGAAAACAACAAATGCAGGATAAGAATTAGGAAATACTTCTTGTTCTAACTGACATCTCCTGAAGGGATAAACTGCTGGGCCACAGTTTCATGTAATAAGAAATAGAAGTATTGTCCCATGTAGGAAACAAAAGTAATTATGAATTAGATATATAGAAGCTCAGTGAATGGCCAATTCTGGAAAGCATAAGCGACAAATTTCATTTCCTCAATTATGTGTGTGAATTTAAAAGCATCCCTGCCTGGAAAAAGTGGGAGTAATGGTGATGAAAAGTGGATTTTAGTGATGGTAATGCATATTTCAAGTGGAGATTGTTTGTTGGGTGGTGACTTGCTAGAACAGCAAGCAGTAGCTGAGACCCAAAAGATTAAGGCAGAGCCAAATGATAAGAAAGAAGTGTGCAGAAGCTACAGAACTACAAGGCGGGCAAAGCATGGCTGGTAAAGAGCAGCCAGTTTGGGTGAGCTGAGAAGGAGTTTTCAGCATTTGTAAAGAAGACGCTAGTCCAGGGTCATTTATGTGAGTGGGAGAAAGGAGGGGAGAATTACTCAAAGGATTTCAATGGCCAAACTGAACATTTCAATCAAATAGAGGGGAAAGGAAAAGGGGGAGAAGAGGGAAGAGGCAGGGAGTGAGGAAGAGAGGGAGAAGGGGAAGGAAGAGAGGAAAGATGACCAGAACTTTTCTTGTCAACATACCTACTTGGTAAAAGTTAAGAAACAAGGCTTACTTTGTGAGGAAGAAGACAAATGGGAGGGGGGGAAAAAACAAAACAAAACAGTAAAAGAGAAGAAAAGCCTAGTAAAATCAGACTAGTGACTTTGATTTATTTGCATCAACTACATGTAAGCAGTGTGAAAATTACCCACATACCCATTATCTGCATTTTATACATGAGAACATAGGAAACCATTTGCTGTCCTAGTGTCTCTTTAAAAATGCGTCAGAATTACCCAGAGGGCTTTGTTAAAATGCAGACTGTTGACCCCTCCTAGAGTTTCTCAGGCATAGACTGAGAAGGAACCCAAGACTATGCATTTCTAACAAGTTCCCTGGTGTGACTGAGAGTTGCTGGTCCAGGGACCACACTTTGAGAATCACTAACTTAGAAAAGCGGGGTACAAAGGAAGGAACCTTGATGGCCTGTGACTCTAATCTCTGTAGAAGAATGGATAGGAGTAGAGAAGGTAGACCACGAGCCAGTTATTTTTATAGAACATGGGCTACCTTGTGCTAGGTACTAGAGATGAGAGACAGAGGGCAGCACAAGCGAATGTTTACCCTCATAGAGCTGATGGAATACTAATGGTTAGGCATTTATATCTCAATTTTTGGTGGGGGTAGGGGTGGTATTTTTGTTTGAATTTTACATGATAATTGTTCTTATATGTAATCATGGAAATCCATGATTAGCAAAATGTATTGTGAATTTCAGTCCAAGATATATAACTTTGTATATATCAGATTCTGTATAAGAAAATACACTACAATAAATTCTATTAAATGAGGATGTGAGGATCAAACAGCAAAGCCAGAGCAGATAAATCAAGACCTATGCTCCAAGGGTTAAAAGATAAAAGTTGAGTTGGTTGCTTAATTCCGAAATAGTCCTTACACCAAAGAAGAATTTCTTTAAGAGGTCTAAAGTGAAAACAGATCCAAGGGTGCCTGGGTGGCTCAGTGGGTTCAAGTCTCTGCCTTCAGCTCAGCTCATGATTTCAGGGTCCTGGGATCGAGGCCCGAATTGGGCTCTCTGCTTGGCAGGGAGCCTGCTTCCTCCTCTCTCTCTGCCTGCCTCTCAGCCTTCTTGTGATCTCTCTCTGTCAAATGAATAAATAAAATCTTAAAAAACAAAAACAGATCTGAGTTAGAGTTGCTAGAATTAGCAAGTAAAAATACAGGATCTCAGTTAAAAGTGAATTTCAGATATACAATGAGTTTTTTTAATGCAAGTTTTGTATATTATTTGGAGTAAAGTTATAGTAAAAATTTTCTCATTGTGTATCTGAAGTTCACATTTCACTTGGGTATTATGATTTTATCTGGAAACTCTAAGAGGACTTTGACCAAACATTCATTCAGTGAACACTTAATATGTCATCAGTCTTACAACGAAGATAGAAAGATAGAGCATATCCTGTACCATATATGAGACAACGAAGAATAAAATAATGTCCACATGGCAAAGGCTTTAAGTACAGTGGAGAGGGAGACCAATGTGACTGGAAGAGTCAAGGAAGGGGAGCTTCATCAGCAAGTATGACTTCACCTGCTACTGAAGATAGGTAAAATTTGATTAAACAAAAGTTGGTAACAAAGCTATGGAAAAGAGGTAAATAGCATGAATATGAAGTGTAGCATCTGGACCAAGGACAGCAGGCAAATGGGAAAGGAACGAGATCACTTGTGACAGATTGAGCCAATTCCCTCACCAGCCGTATAGGATAAGACCTCTTAGAGCACAATTACTGACCCTCATCAATATTTCAGTATATATCCATGACCATCAACTATATCCTCATTTTGTTTCAACTTCACTAGAACCACATGGAGGGATTTGAACACAAACCACACCATAGGATGTCCAGACAGTCTAAGCTTTTAAGACAAAGAAACAGAATCTGATGGTTGGGGTGTTTTTAATTAGCAAATAAGTGGATCTTTGGTCCCAGGGTGTTCTCTGATTTTAGTTTGAAATGAGGGTCTGTGCTATAGCATCTTGAAGTCAGTAGATCTGGGTCCTAGTCTCTTAGTATGCTCACAAGTGAGAGTCTCTGGGCTTCAGTTTCCCAGCTGTTATGTGACAGTTTGAGATTATATGATCTTTCAGGGCCCTTCTAATTTAGCATTTGGTGATTAATTGAATAAATCATCCATTCATTAAACACTTACTGAGAGCTTGCCATATGTAAGGCAATTTGTTAGGAGCTGTGATGGATACAAAGAGAGTTATTTATTCATAGTTATTTATTCATCACTAGGCAAAACTCTGAAGCAAGTAGTTTGCTCCCTTTCTCCATCTTTATGCTGAGACCTACTTGGGCACTCTATAGAAGGTCTGGCCTCTGGCCAGCTGAACTCAGCTTGCCAGAATTTGTTCACTGCCTCGCCTTTATCTTTATTTTACCCCCTCCCCTAAGTTTCTTCAAAGAAACTCCACCATCTTCATTTCATTCACTAGGGAGGGGTTCCTGGTCTCAGCTTTCCAGAGTGAAAATTCATTCATCTGATCAACTCAAGAGGGTCAAAATCCTAAAGAAGAAAAGGAGGAGCCTACATCAAAGTAACCTGAAGGTAAAGGTAGTCTTACATCTTTTTTTTTCTGTAAAAAAGTATTAGTGACATAGATCAGAAATTGATTCAGATTAAACAAAGAAAATAAACATTTATCAGGGCTTACTGACAGAGCTAAATGCAATCATGTATTACTTTATTGATCTGCATAACCATCTTGTGACAACAGTCTATTACCTTATAGATAAAGCGGAGGCATGAAATAGGCAGTATACTTGCCCCAGGGCAAAAATGCCAGGGCCTGGAGTAATCTAGATTTGTCTAAGTCCCAAATCAACACTCTTTCCAGTAAGCTGGCTAATCTACAGGCATGGTTCCAGGGAGCCAGTGTGTTTCAAATAGCTGTGTAGCATCAACTAGTAACAGCTGAAATAACAAACGGTATTTAAAGAATAGGTCAATTATATATATATATATATATATATATATATATATA
>LNAC01000720.1:17079-70240 GCA_002007465.1 Ailurus styani | reverse complement strand
TATATATATATATATATATATATATATATATATATATATAATGTCAGCTTCAATGGCTTCATTCCAACATGTTTTTGTTGCTGTTGTTCGAAGTAGATCTACAGCCCAAGGTGAGGCGTCACATATAATCCTGCCACAGCAGCCTTCCCTCACACGATGCCATACGTCATCTGTACTAGAACTGAAACAAAAATTGGAAAGTACTAAACGGCAATCAGGTGACTGTGGGAATTCTTTGGGGCAAGTGAGCTTCGTTATAGTCCTGTCTGTATATATTTGTAGGGCTGGCCTCACATCTTTAAAGGAGGTGTGTGTGTGTGTGTGTGTGTGTGTGTGTGTGTGACACCAGTGGGAGAGGAAGTGGGAGAGAAGCAGAAGGAGAAAGAAAAACAGAGAGGGAGAGAACACAAAACAGAGAGAGGCAGAAACAGCTCTCCAATACCCATAGGAGTTAATTCGGACGCCACGACTTTAAAACAACTGAGCTTTTAAGGATTTCTACAGCAAAAGTAGATTTTCTAAGCTGTGTTATTATACATGTAGCTGTCTTTTTAATATTTTTATGACCCAGGTTCACTGTGATAATCATACAGTACTTGTAAAATATAGCAATGCCCTTGAGGATAATCATGTGTTCCAGGATGTATGCCTCTACCCTAATGAGCTCCTGATCACTTTGCTTTTTGTAGTCATGGGCATTTTAACAAATGAGTCCTATTTCTCTTGGCTGACAGGAGGGAACTTGGAAGAAAAACTTGTTTGGGTGTAGTATACCTACTGAATCACTGGACTTACCAGGTTTAAAATTCAAAAAGGAGAGCATGGTTGAGCCAGAAAGGACAATAAGAAAAGTGAAACCAGAATATAAGCCTGTACAACAATACCTGTTGCAAACCAAAGCAAAGGTAAGGAATGGGATAAAGGGATGGGCTCTGGAGAGTTAGAGAAAGGGAGACTCCAAGGCAAAGTCTACCAGACAATGAGCCAGGCCTTCCCTGCTCATTGTTCAGAGTGTGGCTTCTTTATGTGCAACAACGTTCCCTGATTGTCTCTGACACTGTTTATTATTCCTGGGTTCTCGGACTTCTCCTCCCTTGCTATCTTATCAGTGTACATTGCTACCTTCAATGTCAGTGCCTGGGCAGAAACTCCTCTTAGCCCTTTGAATCATTTGTTACAGTTACGGATTTGAAAAAAGGTAAGACAGTTAATAGAACTGTAAGTTAAAAATGAATGAACAGGCTGTCTGTGAGGGCCTAAAGGTAACACGGTACTCATGTTTGGGTCTGTCCATGACATCTATTGTAGCTACTGAGATGACATCTTGCTTTATTTCTGGATTTCATCCAAGCTTTAGACAGGGAGAGGGCCAAATATAGATAGATAATTGCATTCATTTTTTCTGACTTCCATTATGAAGTGCCGCAAACTGGATGGATTAGACCAAGAGAAATTTATTTTCCACAGTTCTGGAGCCTAGAAGTCTGAGGTCAGGATGTTGGTTGGGTTGTCTCCTTTTGGTGGCAGTGAGGGAAAATCTGTTCCACGCCTCCCCCCTAGCTTCTGGTGGTTTGCTAGTCTTTGGTGCTCCTCAACTGGGGATCCTACACTTAGATCTCTGCCTTCATCTTGCCATGACATTCTCCACAGATGTGTCTGTGTCCAAATACCCCTTTTATAAGGATGCAGTCATATTATAAGGCCCACCCTAATGACCCTGATTACATGCAAAGATCCTATTTCCAAATAAGGTCACATTTATGGGTATGTGGATTGACACTTCATCATCTTTTGGGAGTAAGGAAAGGCACAATTCAACCCACAACAATGTTTCTGTGTATATGTATACTGTAAAGCGAAAGCAGCTATATTTAGGTTCCTACATAAATGGCACCTCTATGAAGTGAGCCTTTTCTTACTCAAGTCTCCAGAGATGAAGGAGTTCCCAGTTATAAAAGGCAGATGCATTAAATCCAAGCAGACCACATGACTCAGGGACTCAGTGCTCTGCTCTGCTCAAGACTAGAAGATGCAAGGGGCTTTCTAGACAGGTGTGATGGGAGGGGGAAGAGTGCACTCAGGACCTCAAAATTCAGAATAAGACCTTCTACATAACCAAGGAGGGTTCCCTCCAACATCCCTACATCTCCGCTGAGCAGTAAGAGGGGGAGAGAGCACCTAAGAAGCATTAAGAAAAGTAAAAGTATTGGTTTGGAGTGACAAGAAATAGAAGGTCAAGATGAGACTAAATAAAGATAAAAGAGCTATCTTTTTGATGAGTTGCAGTTGTTAGTAGGTCCCAGAAGTAATTTTAAATTTAACTGAATAATTACTGATGTGAAGAATTTCCTTTCACAGTCATTTAACCCACAAATACTCATTGAGCACCTACCACACGACAAGATTTGAGTGACTGGGAAAAAAATGCTGAATAAACCACAATCTTTCTTTTAAAGTAACAGTCATGAGTGGCTGCTAAGTTTTTGAGGTTAGAGACCTGAGATCAAATCTCATCTGCAGTCTGTCTGCATTTGTTTCCTTATATGTAAAATGGAGGCAATAATAATATTTAACTCACAGTATTATTATAATTAAGTTAGCTAGGGGCACCTGGGTGGCTCAGTGGGTTAAATCCTCTGCCTTCGGCTCAGGTCATGATCTCAGGGTCCTGGGATCTAGGCCCGCATCTGGCTCTCTGCTCAGCAGGGAGCCTGCTTCCTCCTCTCTCTCTGTCTGCCTCTCTGCCTACTTGTGATCTGATCTCTCTCTCTGTGTCAAATAAATAAAATAAAAATAAAAATAAATCTTTAAAAAAATATATGTGCCCTTTGTAAATCTAAAAATTATATTTTGCAGGACAATATCCTCTGCTGACCTGTCTAGAGTTTTACCCACCAGACAGAATTTGGGATCCATAGTAAGCTAGTGACCACCAAAAAGAGCAAGCAGAGGGACATGATCACATCATTTATCAACAGTTAAATTGCACACACAGGAAGACAATCTTTAAGCCTCCCCCTACGAAGTTGAAGGGTAACTTGGAGCCCATCTGACAGAAGGTGACAACACACAAGTTTGATGTCAGAAAACTGGCCCTGTGAAGAACAGTTCAAAAACCCTTAAAGAGCATTGCCACAGGTGACAAATAAAAATGAAAATCAAAGGGAGAAAATCTGAAGAGAACTCAGACTTCAGTAAGACCCTCAAACATCTCTGGGGGGGAAGAGACAGTAAATATCTTTGGGAGAAAAAAAGAACTACAGACATAAAACAGAGAGACAAGATGAAAAGCAGAAAATATTCTTCAAAGGGTAAGTGTGGTAGGAAAATTAATTTTAAAAGATAATAATAACTTATAAATTATGACACTATGTATGATTCCTAATACTTTCATAAGATAATTTTAAAACAGAATTTTTCATATTTCAAAATAAGAAGTTTGGTTTAAAAGAGGGGTGAGGAAAATGAGAGAGGGTGGTTAGTCATGAGGGAAAACTGTGGAATATTTATATATGTATATGTGTGCATATATATACACACACATACTATGATATATTACATAAATGCAATTAGAAGAAAGCAATTTTTTCTCTATTCCTTAAAGAAGATAAGAAAGAATTGTTACTTAGGAACTCACTCTTCAGATATGTGTTAGCATTGATTTATGTGGGATGAAAAAAATATCAAAGAAGATAGTCACAATCCTACAAAGAAACAAAATATTTAGGGACAACAGTCAGCATTGTATTTTATCTCTTCAAAGGGTTAATATCTCTGAGGAATACGGATGGAACCCTCGGTCATTGCCCAGGCAGTAAACAGCCCACATTATCCACATGGTCCTTAGTGGGTCTAATGACCAATAAACTATGAATAGTCTCCTTAATGTTCCTTTAGTATGATTTTTCAGTCACTAAATCTGTTGACAAAGGAAACCCTCCTTGCCTGGGCATACAGTTGCATTTCATTTATTTATCCAATAAGCATAATCAAATTCCTGGCATTGGGACCTGAGAATACTGAAATAAATAAAGGGAAACATTGCTCTCAAAGAGCAAGTTAACAGAGAAGATCACGCACTTGTAATACCACACTAGTGGTCATCTCTAGCTCTTCATGGTTAAACTGCAGGGGAAAAAAAATATGTATATATGAGACTGTTTGACTATCCTGACAGAACTAAATTATGTTTTCAGTGACAAAGGCAGAATAGCTAACAGATTTGTTCCAGGTTAAAAATGAGTAAAAGTCTTCTTGATGCTCTTGGATGACTTTTATTTTGGTGTGTTTGGCTGTAGCCAATGTTGTAATCCACGAGTGTGTTCTCACCATGGGAATGAAAATGGATGGTTTGTGAAATAGCGTTCAGCATATGGGAGAGGGTTTCAAGCAGAGACTCTCACATGAAAGGGGGTAAGTGGCAAGAGTATGGAACCAAAGAGGAAAATAAGTGGCATCTGGAAAGGAAAAATGTTGGGGAAAATTTAAGTGGCAAAGAAAGTCTGAGAAGCCTGAGACCTGTACCCAATGGTCCCTTTCTGAGCAGAGACATCTCCATGACTGATGGCTCCTATCTGGAACTCTCATATAATGGGTCATTCCTATAGGATATCTTTATCCTTAGGTGTGTTTTGTGAAAGACAAGTTCCATGAAACACAAATCCATAAACATGAAAAATGAGTTTCCTGGTTAAATACATTGGGAAGCTCATGCTCTCTCAGTCCTGGTTCTGCAGGATACATAATTCACTCAGATGATTTAGGAGTTCTTAATCACAAGTGTGTGTATGGGTGTGTGTGTGCATGCATGTATTTATGTGTGATTAAACTCTATGGAAGTCTGGTGAAGCCTATGAAACCCATTTCAGAAAATACGTAAAATACACAAAAATTTTAAAAGGATACCAATTAAACTAAAATTCAGTCAAAAAATATTTTAACCCACTGGGCCACACAGGCACCCCAAAAAATATTTTAAAAACAAAGTTTTAGTACAGGAATAAATATGCTTTTTACTAACCCATTTAAATAGTATGATCTAGGGGCACGTGGGTGGCTCAGTCCTTAAGTGTCTGCCTTCAGCTTGGGTTATGACCCCAGGGTCTTGGGATTGAGCCCCACATCAGGCTCCCTACTCAGCGGGAAGCCTGCTTCTCCCTCTCCCACTCCCCCTGCTTGTGTTCCCTCTCTCGCTGTCTCTCTCTCTATCAGATAAATAAAATTTTTAAAAAATAGTGTGATCTAGCATCAGGTCTCATAATGAATGTAGTTTCAAACCACTGATATTAATGAATAATATTTCCAGATAGCAATAAAACCTGCCGTGTGATATGAAAATGCCTGTGATATCTGCTGCTGACAAAGTCCGAGGGGCTGCTAATGTCTTTTACCTACATTCATAACTGGAAGAAATGCTAAAATTCTCTCAGGTGTTAGTGAAAATAAAAAGGTAATTTTTTTACTAAGCAAGTTCACAGCACAGTTTGTTTGTTCCCCATTCAAGTTCACTAATCCCCTGTTTTCTATCCATGTCATTGAGGTTTTTGGACCCCAGGATAAGAAAACCCCTAAAGACACACTTTAATGATACAACCTCTTAAGGAAGTACTGGCAGGGTTAATAAAACAATCAAGGGATGCAGAAACACCCAGGAATAGCAACAACAGAGAAGGCTGTGGCTGAGTGGAGGAAAGAGAAATAGTGTTTCTAGAACCCAGGGAGGGCTGGAGACATGGGGAGGGCCTGCCCTCTAAGAGCAAAGGAAAAGCCAGCCACTGCNGGGGGGGGGGGGGGGGGGCGGGAAGAAAAATCCATTCTTCTCCTGCCCTTTTTACCTTTTACAGATCTTCTATTGGCCAAACCCCACAGAAAGTCAGCGGGCACAAAACCTGGGTGAGACTTTTCCCAGGGATTAGCCTCCAGGGGATCCACAGCAGGGCAAAAAAGACTGGAAAATGGCTTGGTGTAGGAAGGAACATGAGAAAAACCAGCGCACTACCTATGTTTCTTTAGGGTAGAATTTTCTAGATAACTTCAATGTACTTACATGCATTGTGCTGACTCAAAACATGTAATAATTATTAATTTAATAAGGAGTGTTTATGAAAACTATCTTATCTCAGGATCTGTTTTTCAAGGAACATCATGGAGGATTAATATTCTACAGAACAGAAGTTTGCAGATGCAAAACAGGACATTCTGGAGACATATGTATTTTATAGCATCAAGTTAATTAGCTATCTAGCCAGGGCCGCATATTAGTTACCAAACACCTGTGAGAAATTAAAAAAACCTGATTTCTGGAGAAGCTAGAATTATTTGGCAGCAGTGAGAGTCAAGAATGAGCACTGTGGCAGGAAAATGTCTATATGACCCTGATAACTTATCCTGGTTTTTTTGTTTGTTTGTTGGATTTTTTGTGTTGTTCTTGTTTTGTTTTGTTTTGTTTTGTTTTTACTATAAGAGATAGCTGAGAAAGTTTCCCTTCCATCATGGCAATATGGAAAGCCTATTCCCTCATACCTAGCTCAGGAACTCCAGATTCCTTACGTGGCAAGTGGTTCTCATCCCGAGTGGTCAGCTTGGGTCCTGGGCAGATGAGAGTGTTCTATAGCCTTTCCACTGAGGACATCAGCTTGTGGTAACCACTCTGATCACAATACATCTTTTAAACATCATGAATAAACCATTGTGTACCTGTCACTGCAGTTACCCAACTCACTAGGATAGCACCTTGGCAAGGATTAGCCAAATGCTAAAAATTACTTTGTTGAGGGGTAGAGAAGAGCAATAAAGAAGGAAGTCTTGGTTACAGAAAGGGCCCCAATTCTCCACCCCTTCCTGCATCCACACCATTTACAATGTGCAGCTCCTCCCTTTAAGGGGGGGGGAGTCGGTTTCCAACTTCCTATAAATGGGGTGCCCTTGCAATTTGCTTTGGACAATAAAATATCACGGAGAATACAGTATAGCAGGTTTGAGCCCAGGCATTACGAGACCCTGTCTGGATCTGTTTGCTCTTTTGGAACACTGCCATGTGAACAAGCCTGAGCTAGCCTGCTAGAGGATGAGAGACCATGTGGATCAGAATCAAGTCAGACCATTTGTCCTAGCCAAGGCCTCAGATGTGTGCGAGCCAAGCCAAAATCAGTAAAGCTGGTCTACAGCTGACCTGAGCTGACCACAAATTAATAAAGAAGTCTAGCCAAGACTAGAAGCAGTACCCAGTAGACTCCAAATTATATTGCTGACCCGCTCAAACATCAGCAGAATAAATGCTTGTTGTTTTCAGAGGCTACTTTTGGGGATGGTTATGCACCAATAGCTAATTGATAAAGCACAGAATATAACTCCATTTGGGCTCAGTGTAGTACACAATTTTTAAAAACAATTATTGAATGGAATGTGGGAAGCATAAAAATGTCGGGTTTCTTGTCATTGGAAAATGAGTAGGAGATTCTGACAGGAAATACAAAATGGAAGTCATGCAAAAATTCAACTCTGAACACTCCACATTTGTACATAGGACTAATGCTGAAGGAAACAGTTACAGACCTGGATCTGATACAGAAGGAGTGAGGTAACCACAATCCATAAAGGAAAAAGAATAATAAAAAACGCATTCTTAAGGACCTTATATCATGTTTTCTATTTTTTTTAAAGATTTTATTTATTTATTTCACAAAGGGAGAGAGATCACAAGGAGGCAGAGAGGCAGGCAGACAGAGAGAGGGGGAAGCAGGCTCCCCGCTGAGCAGGGAGCCCAATGCGGGCCTCGATCCCAGGACCCTGAGATCATGACCTGAGCCGAAAGCAGAGGCTTTAACCCACTGAGCCACCCAGGCGCCCATGTTTTCTAAAACCTTGAATTCTTCCATGCGAGAGCAACAGTGCTTATGACCTGGCAGCCTCCAACCTCCTTGTGGAATCTTAGTGGATGTGTTTTGTGTATGGGCAAGAGTTTCAGGGTCATGGTCCACCTCTGGCAACTGAGTGGTGAGCATCCTGACACAGTACACTTCTAGAAAATCCACTCCAAGTGCTTTTAGCAAGTACATGGGAAACCATACAAACAATAAGGGCTCCTGCCAACAAAAAAAGTATTCTTCTATAAGATAGTCATTGAGAAATTGCTCTACCAAGGTCAGAAAAGCTTTCTTTAAACAGCAAGTTTAAAGCTATACAGGAGGACTATGAATGGATTTAAATGTTGTAGTGTCAATGCTGACAGAAAAAAAAAAGCAATAAAGAACAGCTATGGAAGTAAGAAGTACAAAGCTTTGGAGTGCACACTTCAATCAGTTAGCAACACTAGTAAAAAGCATGGGCTTTGGCACCAGATGGACCTGGCTTTAAACTTCAGTTTGCCCCTTACAACCTACATGGCCTTGTCCATGCTGCTTACCTCTCTGAGTCTATTTCATGTTTTAGGAGAGCAACGTTTGCCTCAGAGGGTTACTCTGTAGATTAAATGAGATAGTACATACCAAATAATTGACAAAGTGTCTGGCATATACCAAGTGCTCAACATATTTACATTGTTGGTTTCCTATGTTGAAGGCAAAGCATGATCTCCATGAATATTTTGCTTTGGCTATCATAGTGTTTAAATTGAAATAGTTTTTATCAAGAGCTCAATCACACTCTTTAGAGGCAGTGAAAAGCTTAACTGTGTCGTAGATAATAAGCAAAGTAGAGAAAGAATGCATCTTTGTGTGATGCTGTTAGTCACAGTCCAGACACCCTCCAATTTTCAGAGGACTGCCGTCCAAAACTAAATTTGTGAATCACTTTCTGGCAACAATTTTGTAGATGGAGGTTAGATTCTCAAGCCACCTCAGAAGAGTATACTTAACCCGTAATATGGTTGACTAAAGTACTTTAACTCTGAGTCCTAGGAGCAGAGCCTCATGTGGTGGAATAGAAAGTTGTCATGAAGAAGAGAAGGGAAATATGGAGGAAAAAACCCCAAAGCATTCAATGAAAGAAAAAAAAAAAAACCCTAACATTTATGGTGCATCCTTTAGGTTCTGGGCATTGAGCTATGTACATAGCAGTTTTATTATTTAATCCTTATAGCATCTCCTTGACATAGGCATTTCCCCAATAAACATAAATAAGTAGCAATAAAAACAACTAGAAACTCAGAAAGATTAAGTAATTTATCCAAAGTCACATAATAAGCAGCTAATGAAAGAAGAGCATTTTGAATGCAGTAAAGTCAGTGAGTAATCAAGAAGTGATCAGAAAACAAAATTTTAGGGGCACCTGGGTGGCACAGTCCATTAAGCGTCTGTCTGAAGCTCGGGTCATGATCCCAGGCTGCTGGGATTGAGCTCCGCATCGGGCTCCCTGCTCAGTGAGGAGTCTGCTTCTCCCTCTCCCTCTGTCTTCCCCCAACTTGTGCTCTGTCACTCTCTCTTTCTCTCTCTCAAATAAATAAATAAAATCTTAAAACCACAAAACTTCAGCTAATAGATTCAGTTGGTGTCATCTTCATATGTGGAATATCCTTTCCAGTTATTGGCTAAAGAATCCTTTACAGAAGTGTGTGCTTCTACAAATGCACAGGTATATATACATATAGTATGCCTATTTAAATATATGTAATTAAATGAAATCTAGACAAATGATATAAAATTTTTCAAATAGTACAGGAAGGTATAAAATGAAAGTTAAATATCTCCCATCACCTGAAGTTTTATGTGTATTCTTCCAGTAATGTGTATTTACTATTGCACATACACAAAGGAGAATTTATACTGCATCCTGTTTATATTACTTAAGGATACATCTTAAAGTTCTCTCTACATCATCATCAATAGATGAAACTCATCCTTTTCGCAGATGCAGAATATTCTGTGCAAAACATTAATTTATTGGCAGCTGCCGTTGACGGGGAATTTTGTGTTTTCCAGTTGTTTGCTATTGCAAGGTACATCCCAGTCAGATATTCTAGCATATTTGTGCAAGCATATTATTAGGGTAACTCTGGAACTATGAAGATACTGGGTTAAAGGTCTTACGAATTAAAATTTTTTATTAACAATGCCAAATTTCCTTTCATAAATGCTGAACCAGTTTCTAGTTTCATTTATCTTGCCTGGGATAGCTTCTTTCTTCACATCCTCACCAATACTAAATTCTACTGGATTACCTGTTTGCCAAACTCAATATAAAAATTATATCTTATTTTGACTTTTGTTTAATTATGTGTGATATTCATCATTTTTGTATGTTTACTGGTTATCTGTACTTACTTTTCTGTGAATTGTTTTCACTTGTTAGGTATCTGTCTTTTTGCCCATTTTCTGAACTGACATTTGTTTTTCTTTTTTATTGATTTGTACAAGTTCTTTGAAAATTAACAAACTGGCTCTTTGTTTTTTATGTCTCTTGCATATTTCTTCCTTGTAATCAGCCACCTCTTCAACTTCAATTTCATCTTCTTAAGCAAGTTTCTGATTATGATATGACTTTCTCTTAAATAGTCTTGCAAGAGAATATGTTCTGGTTTTGCTATTAGGAATATTCTGGCATATGTAAGAGATTTCTATTTCCCCTAATGAAGTACTACATTGGCAATCTAGTTTTAAATATACTGCTCAGAATTATGTATGTTTGTGTGTATAGGCTTGTTTTGAATCTTTATTATTTTGAGTTCTCCCTTAGAGGTAGAGTTGATCTTTCTTTCTTATTTTTTAGTAATTCCAGTAAAGTTAACATACAGTGTTCTATCAGTTCAGGTAAGAAATCACTTTCCAATCCTACAAGACTGAGAGCAGTACGTGGGGTTGTGGTTACTGCCACACTCCTGCTAACGCTGCAAGGTGGCTCAGCGTGTCCTATATACCAGCCAGTCAGTTTCTTCTGGCAATTTGGCAATTCCCCAACTTTGCCTTCCCCTCTTTGTTCCAACTTTTACGGAGCATTCTGATCATCAACAGAAGAATGTAAAGGTAGGGCTTGGGTCATTGTTGATCTTTGCGAACCAGGAAGAATTCTGGGGAGATGGATTGCCCAGGAGCATGGGACATCTTTTAACATTTAAAGAGAAGATGAGATGCTGCACTGGAAGGATTCAAGGGGCTTGGAACACTGAACCTCTGAACTCTGTGTTCCTCCTGAGAGCCTTGTAAAGGTTCACATTTACTCATCTCAGCTCAAGATTATTAATGGTTCACATTGATTACATATTTTATACCTTCAAAACCATAGTCTGTCAAACAAATAATTAGAAAGTACATAATTTGAAACCTTGAAGTCCTATTAAAGCTCAGGCAAAATCTGTTGTATTTTTCATCTGTTGTATTTTTAATAATTTTATTTTAATTTTACATTAAAATCTTTTCAAATAATAAGCTAAATCACCCTAGCACTATTTCTAAAAGATAAAAAAAATGACCATTTGGGCGCCTGGGTGGCTCAGTGGGTTAAAGCCGCTGCCTTCGGCTCAGGTCATGATCCCAGGGTCCTGGGATCGAGGCCCGCATCGGGCTCTCTGCTCAGCAGGGAGCCTGCTTCCTCCTCTCTCCTCTATCTCTGCCTGCCTCTCTGCCTACTTGTAATCTCTCTCTCTGTGTCAAATGAATAAATAAAATCTTTAAAAAAAAAAAAATGACCATTCAACATTATCAGTTACCTCTCCGGGGTTGTAAATTAGATATCAGGACTAATTTTAGTCCTGAGTGTCATGAGAAAAGAACTTCCTGTCATTTCACAAATTATCTAATTATGTTTGAGGGAAATGCCAATTCTATGACTCTATAATTTTTAAAATAACACTTATAAGTGGATTATATAGGTCTTTGCCCACAATTCTATAGGAGCATTGATTCTCTACCCCTCTGTCATTGTGCTTAATGTGCTTCTTAGGTGAAAAGCACGTTCTTCAAGCATTTGGCAACACGTGAATACTCTGCTGCTATGTGATCTATAATATTATCATGTGGTATGTAAGGAATGAGAGTTGTTGAAAGAAAAGCAAAATACACAAAGCCCTGAGCTATAGCCAGTTATTACCATGTTTTAAATTTTGAGATACTGATTTATTATGTACATACATGCATATTTATCTATATCCACCTACCTATTGATAAGTATTACCATTTATGAGTACAGGGTTCATTCATATATATGAAATATAGCTATAAATGAATAAATGTGTGAATAGAATTAATATATCTATGAATTGAAATGTAATTATGAATGTACATGAACTAAATTATTAAATAAGGCAATATCTGAACAAAAATATGTAAGTAGTATAATATATGGCATTATTCATTCAAAACACATATTATTTGAAAAGGGCCGAACATTTTTAACACAATCCCCCTTGTAGCAAAATATCTTTGTGCTTATTTGCACAATCCCCTTTAATACATTTGTGGACAAAGGAAAGCATCCTTGATTTTCAAGGGCAACTATAATCCGGTTCCAATAACCAGGGTTTAGAAAATGCTCACTTTTCTTTTAAACTCCTCAGAGAACAAAGATTCTCTAGCCACAGATCTTTAATAGCTTCTGTCTAGATTCAGGTAGATTACACAATATAAAGTATAAACAGCAGATGTTAATTTGAATTTAAATGCAATTGAATTGTCCATCAAAAGGAACATCGCTCCAATTTATAATTAGCCTCCAAATAAATGAAAACCTATTCCTGTCTAAAATGAAGCTTAGGTCTGTTTATAGAACAGTCATTAGATCATGTGTTTCCACTGCTCAGAGACAGAACACACTCTTCCCTAATGGACTTTTAAATCCATGTAACTGTCAGCAAAGAAAGAAAAACTAAGTGGGCATATGATACTACATTAGCCAAACTTCCCTCTTCCTCCAGCAATCAGAGGGTCTTTGTGCCCATCTGCATTTTCTAGAAAGAACTCAGACTCTTATCCTGAGAAAACTGGGAAATATAAATCTTCCGATGCTGTTTAGCTTAGTAACAAAATGAATTAGAAGTGATCACAGTTTTCCTCAGGATGAAACTTCATTGTAGATGGTCATTTATTTGTACCTGGGCTGGAAGATTACAGAGTCCAATGAGAATTTCTAACATGTCATCTTTTCTATAACAATTTTGTTCTGCCCATAAGTAAAATAAAGGAACCAGACAAGAACAGATGCCAAATTCCCTCATTATGTATATTCTAAACAAAAGTGTCTTCAGAATCTACAAACAAAAACCTGAACACATTCAAGAACGAAGTTAAATAATCATTCCACATGCTGCTAGCAATATTATATTACTTCCTGACCTTCAGACATGTCTTCATGTGACCTTTTCCTCCTTTTCCATTAAATGTTTAAACCTCTCTGCTTGTGAAGCCTTCCAGACTCTGCTTTTCAACTTTGTCCTAATCCCTCTAATACCTCTTCCACTTTCATCACCTTTCACTTCTCTCTGTCAACAAAATGAATCCTTGACCCTATTTCACCTTAACAACACATTCAAGTCAGACTTTTTTACATTTAAAAAAAGTCTAATTACTAAATGACTGCCATGTTTTTTACACACACACACACACACACACACGTGTATAGATTCAGATTCAGGCAATGAGAGAGAAAGGATCAGTCCCTATAATTAGGCATCAGTTTAATGTATTGCTTGACATCATATTACTTATGGTGCTTCTAACAGTTTTCTCCATGGTGACACAAATGGATGACATTCTGATCAATGACCCAATCTCATAAGTGAGCCCAGGTATGGGAGCAACCACCAACGTGCCAGACACAACTCTACACCACCTTTCTTTCCCACTCAAGAGAGGACAACAGAATGTAAATGAGTAAAACCAACATCCTTATACCAGTTATCAGGACTATTTTAATTTCTTAAAACAAAAAGGGGAAAATTTGCAAATGTTGACACTTTATTAATAGCAATAAATTACTAACCACGTACCACAGAAATGATCACAGCATATCAGTGTGTTGTGCCTCTGTGGTTAAGACCTCTTGCTACAGACTGTCATTTTCTCACATACGTTCTTTAAACCTTGTCATTCACCAAACAATGTTAGGCATACCACAAGAAGCCCTGTATTGATTTTGTAGCTAGTTTTAAAATTAAGTGAGTTCAGTTAAATCCAATCAGATATATGAATTAAAATATTGAATCAAAAAATTAGGAACAGATAAGCATGGAAGAATATCAGATGTGGGCAGGCTTAAGCCTAGTCACAGTAGAAAAAGTGAACCAAAAACACATTACAACACTAGTAGTTAATAGATAATCTACCCACTTGTCAAAACAACTGGCATCAGATAAAATCTCAAAATGCCAATGTGCCGGGCTGTCAACTGGCGTTTGTGCTAATCTAGAACTGTGCTGTTCAACAAGTTAGCCAGTAGTCATATGTGACTATTTAAATACAAATGAAAATGAATTAAAATATACTAAAAATAAAAATTCAGTTCCGCAGCCACACTAGCCCTATTCATAGCCTATACTTTGAGATGCTGTCCAATTGAACTTTAAGAAAAGAAAAAATGTTCTATATTAGTGCTGGCCAATATGTATGGTCACTAGCAGTGGCTACTGAGCATTTGAAATGTGGTTAGTGCAAATGAGGAACTGAAATTTTAATATAATTTTAATTAAGTTAAATTTAAATGTAAATAGTTATATGTGACTAGTGGCTACCACACGTATAGAACATTTCTATCACTGCAGAAGTTCTATTGTACACTGCTGCTCTGGAACCAGAGGATCCCTCATGCTGGGATGCCAAAAAGAGGGAAGGGGAAAATGTAAAAAAAAAAAAATAGGAGTGATGCTAGAACAGAAAAATAATATTTTTCACTACTATCTGCCAAGCTCTTTGTTCTGTGCTTTCCATATGTCACTTCATTTAATATTCACAGCCCCAAAATTGCTATTGACCTAACAGCAGAAGCTTGAAAAATATTTGAATCCACATGTTTTGTGACATCTCATGCCATACTCTTTCCACTACTCCTTGACACAATATAGTCATGGCTGGTATTCACATGTAAATATAAAGGAGATTAAAGAATGAGGTCCCGTGTCATTAAGGCATGTAAAAAGAGAGGAAATGCTACCTGATGTATCCAGCAGCAAACATGCAAAATGTGTTATTTTGAAAGATGGTATAGACTTAAAAGGAAACAGAATTATGAAAAATGAATGATTGATAGTTTCATTATTAAGGGAAGCTAGAAACGAGTTTGCCAAAACTAAAATTGTAGTAACAGTGATCATCCTAACAATAGCTATCATTTATTGAATCCTGACTGTGCTCAATACGTCATGCTCGTAATCAGCCACCCTCTGAAGTGTAGGTGAGGATGTCACTGTCAGAGATAAAATAGCAGTCCGGGAAGCAGAAAGGTCTGAATGATTAACCTCTTTCTTATCGTCTTAAGTGAAATTTCCCAAAGCCCTCTCCCAGGTACACACAACAAAGTGATGAAAGAAAAGATAATGTCCAATATCAGTCAGTGAAGAAATGCACTGCCATTGTTAAAAGTCCTCATTTAAATTTTAATTTGCCTGTTTCTTAATTATCCTTGCATATGTCCTATTTTCTCCCCTAAGTTTGTGTGTGGTGCTCATAATCATTTTCAAGGTTGACATTAAAATTTCCTAGGTTGGTAGGTTTAGGTGAATGGCTTAATTTTTATGCATCTTTTACAGCCCTGACAGGTTACTGTTGATATTAGAAAGGATCTTAGTCCATCTTGACCTTCTTTATATTATCTCCTTTCTAGTTGTTTTTATCAGCAGTCATAGGGTCAGAAATGTTATGGATGAAAGTATATGTAAGGAAATAATAAAGACCCTTGACTGTCCACAATACTCATCTCACAGTGGCTGGAAATAACTTCAGGAAAGCTAATTATTAAATAATCAATAACAATACTCTCTTAATTAAAGACAATGTATGGCACATAAAACTCACCCGATAATTATTTCCTTTTCTCCCTTTTCTAATTTTATCTCCTTGACTAGGTCAGATTATAATATAAATTGTGATTATAAGTAAATTTGGCTGAATGTTTTCTTCTTTGATTCAGGGTCACCACAGAAAAAATTTCTATTCCAAATTTTCTATAAGTATGGTGTAAGGAGAATACCAATTCTGACTTTCAAATTTCCTATAATCACTTGCTAAAGGATACTTAGGCTATGTATATTTCAAAAGATACCCAAATTAGGATCACACATCTAAAATATGTATATGTATCTTGGGCGCCTGGGTGGCTCAGTGGGTTAAAGCCTCTGCCTTCGGCTCAGTTCATCATCTCAGGGTCCTGGGATCGAGGCCCGCATCAGGCTCTCTGCTCAGCAGGGAGCCTGCTTCCTCCTCTCTCTCTGCCTGCCTGTCTGCCTACTTGTAATCTATTTCTGTGTCAAATAAATAAATAAAATCTTTAAAAAAATAAAATAAAATAAAATATGTATATGTATCTTAATAAAAAATGTATTCTTGGAAATATACTACCTTGTCTTATTAATGGGTTAAACAAAGTGAGGGAAATACTCTTATTTTGTGTATAAAATCACTTTAAAAATTGTCCCCATTGATTAATTAATTAATTATAGATTTTGTGGCAGAATATTGTGTAGCAATTAAAGAGAATGAATTCCTCATATCAGAGAGATCATATGATAATTGTCTTTCTCTGATTGACTTATTTCGCTTAGCATAACACCCTCTAGTTCCATCCACGTCATTGCGAGTGGCAAGATTTCAGGTTTTTTGATGGCTACATAGGAATTTGAGAGGCAGGGTGGAGAGTCATGGGAAAAAGGAGGGAAAAATGAAACAAGATGGGACCGAGAAGGGAGACAAACCATAAGAGACTCTTAATCTTAGGAATCAAACTGAGGGTTCCTAGGGGGTGGGAGGGGAGTATAAGGTGGCTGGGTGATGGACATTGGGGAGGGTTTGTGCTATGGTGAGTGCTGTGAATTGCGTAAGACTAATGATTCACAGACCTGTACTTCTGGGGTAAAGAATACATTGTATATTAATTTAAAAAAAATTAAAAATAAAAAAATAGAATGAAGAAATTCTGTAATTATTAGAATGAAAAAAGATCCAAGATACATAGTTACATGAAAACAGTCAGGTGTACCAAGTGTAAGAATGCTATGATTTTTTTTAAGCAACCTAAAAATTTGAATGATTGTCAAATTGATAGACAAGAAACAGCGAGAGTGATGGATGAATGCTGGTAGGTTATTATTATTATCATTATCATTAGGCATCACAAAATTTCTTAGTAGTAGTTACCTGTATAGAGTTACGTCTTTGGAGGGCGGGTGACATTTGTATTTTATTTATACTTAAGTAGAATTTAAATTTTCTAATCATGTACATGTATTACTTTTGAAAACTATCACCAGGAGTTAGATGGGCATTGACATTATAATCCTCTTGCTTTCCTACTTCTATTAAAAAAACACACACACAGTGTATGTTATTTTATAAGTGACCTTTCATATTATTGATGAAAGTGTAACTGGTCTATCACTTCCTTTGCAAAATTCACATTGCCAAAAGGTTGGATTTTTAAGAGCTGCCTTCTAAAATAATAGAGCAATATTGGTTTGGGTACATAACAATTTCTTCAAAGAAATACCAACTGATCAGGACGCCTGGGTGACTCAGTGGGTTAAGTCTCTGCCTTCGGCTCAGGTCATGATCCCAGGGTCCTGGGATCGAGCCCTGCATCAGGCTCTCTGCTCAGCGTAGAGCCTGGTACCTCTCTCTCTCTCTGCCTGCCTATCCGCCTATTTGTGATCTCTCTCTCTCTGTCAAATAATTAAAAAAAAAACAGAAATACCAACTGATCATGAGTGCCCATCCTTTAAAAAAAAAAAACTCATAGTTTATATCTTCCAAAAAAAAAAAAAGGTCACATAATATCCTCCATTTATTTATGATGACTTTCCAAGACTCTACTTCCTTTTGTGTGTTCCCCTGGATGCAGATTAAAATGGAAATATGCAAAAAGAAGAAATTCTTCTGGTTTGGAAGAATTATTATTTTGAACCTATTCAAGATTCCACAAAAGTCTGGACATAATAAAAGCTATCAATATCTCCCTATATTTTAAGAAAATGTTATAGAATTTAAGAAGCTAACTATATTCAAAAATTTTTTCAAGTTTGAAAATAAAGGTAGGTCATGAGGGAAAAGATCTAGCACCTTTTCAGAAATGGGACATTTATCACAAGCAAACTTGTTATCTCATCTTCTTTACCCCATACCCCTTTTCAAAGAAAGGGAATGTAGTACATTTTCTTTAATCCAGGACAAAAACCTAACATTCACAATGGAACAAAAACTGCCAGCCACTCCACTTTAAGGGCCTAATGGGCCCTTGGCAATTACTGCTTTGGCCCAATGAATTAAGTATGAGTAACAACTTCAATCTTTTCCTTTTTATACAAAAAGACTACATTAGGATTGGAAGCCTTTGAGAAACTGGGTGTCAGAAAGTTAAGCCCTGGAGCACCTGGGTGACTCAGTCTGCCTTTGGCTCAGGTCATGATCCTGGGGTTCTGCGATCAAGCCCCCACATTGGGCTCCCTGCTCAGCGGGGAGTCTGCTGCTCCCTCTCTCTGCCTCTCCCCCGCCTTGCCTCACTCATGCTCTCTCTCTCTTTCTCTTACTCACTCTCTCTCAAATAAATAAATAAATCTTAAAAAAAAAAAGTTAAGTCCTTGTTTGTTTGGCATATAAGCATTTGCGGGGACCTGCAAAACAGACCTGGATAGGAAGTAGGAACCAAGAAGTAATTTGGGCTTAAGATTCTTCCTCACGGCGTGCCTGGGTGGCTCAATGGGTTAAGCATCTGTCTTTGGCTCAGGTCATGATCTCAAGGTCCTGGGATCAAGCCCTGGATTGGGCTCTCTGCTCAGTGGGGAGCCTGCTTCCCCCTTTCCCTCTGATCTCTCTCTCTGTTAAATAAATAAAATCTTAAAAAACAAAAAAAGATTGTTCCTTACATTCAACATTTGTATACATTCTTAAATTAAATATTCAGAAAATTTATACTGTTCCTGAGATATTTGAACTGAAAGAAAAGAATGTATTATAGTGTAGTGGGGGGTAGATATATAAAGTTTTCAAATTTGCCATTTTCAGTGAATGTATCTTTAGGTAAGTTACTTTTCCTCATAGAACCTTGGAAAACAAGCTTATTATACAGTTAACACTTACTTAGAAGCCAAAACTGGTAAATACTCTTACTTGCAAAAGTACAGTTGACCTTTGAAAAACAGAGGTTTGAACTCGAATTTTTTTCAATAAATACAGTACGGCACTGTAAATGTATTTTCTCTTCCCTATGATTTGCTTGATAAAACTTTCTTTTCTCTAGCTTACTTTATTGTAAGAACAAAGTATATAATAATATACAAAAAATGTGTTAATTGAGTGTTTACGTTATCGGTAAAGCTTCCAGTCAACAGTAGCCTATTAGTAAAGTTTGCAGTAGCAGTGATGGGATTAAACCTAGGTAACCTGGTTCCACCGGTGATAGTCCAACCATTATGCACATTGCTCATATATGTCAGCTGGTGGTTATTTATTTCATCCATTTCCATGATCACTCCCCTTTGTCCATTATTGATCCCTCCATCACTGACTTCTAAACCTGATGAAGTAGGTGAAGTATCAGAATCACCTAGAGACATCATAGTTCTCTCTTCGAGGTACCATGATCCATACTAGATTGAGTAAATTCAAAAAGCACAACAGGTTAATCTGGAGGCAAAGGACCCATGTTTGGGAGCCACTGATTTAAAAGCTCTTCTCTCTTGGCTTTATATATCAAAGACACTGTCTGGGTTCACAGAAGCCAATACAGAAGGAAGGACACAAAGCATAGCCAGTTATATTGGCTAAATCAGCACATTACCCCAGAAGTCTTTGTATCTTCTTCTCACACTATGAAATCCTTGAGGACAAGGATACAGAATTACTCAGATTTAGACCTTCCATGAGTGAGACTAGCATTTGATTCATAATAGATGCTTAGTTAATATTTAGGTCTCTGCGTGGTCTTATTGAAAAAAGGCAATAAAATAATGGTTTTCTAAAACACTAAGAAGGGTTTTTCTGACTAGTTATCAACTATTGGTCTGATTATAAAAGAATCACAAATTTTCCCATACCACTGTAAATAGGAGAAGTAAGAGGGCTTATTCACTATACTGACACAAAGGAAAGAGTAAGAAGGGCAAGAATAAATGGGAGCAAAGGAGGAAACCACGCTCATGCCTGTTTAGACAAACTACACATCAATGTAGAGACCTATATTCATTTCACTGTATTCATTAAATCAAGTAAGTATAGCTTTTTCAAAATTATTTCAAGGCTGGCTTCATAGAATTCTCAACTGAATTTACCCACTCATCTCTCCTTCCACTGCTCTCTAATTGGCCCATCACAGGTTAATGGGCAAACAATCTTCAGGAACTATTTAATCTTTTTTGAAGTCTTCTCCTAGAGCCCCCTTTAAGACTAGCAGTAGGTTTTCCCTTGAAGCTATTTTTTTTCTCTTACTTGTTTTTTCTTTCTTCTTCTCTCTCTCTCTTTTTTTTTTTCCCAAGCATTTTGGAGAGGCTTCTTTGCTGTTTGTTTCTGAAGCAAATCAGGAACACTAATTTGTTCTTTGTGGATTTTTGGAAGGTACCCCAGTGGGAGCAGCTTGCTGTGACCAGGATTTCTGCCTGCAAATAGAGGGGAGGGGGGCCACAGCAAGGCTGCTGAGACAGAAAAGAACACTATAGCTAGGTGAACACATTAATGCCATAGAGCTGAGAAGCATAACTTCTCATTTCAAGAAGTTGCAACCAATGAATACATGCAAACAAGACTACCTGAGAGTCATGCATTTACCTCTGTACAATTGTATACAAAGTAGCAATTACTAGCTGAGTTGAAAACATTTGTTTTCCTTAGACATGGCAATTTCATACAGATGTGATTCTGCAGGTAGAGAAAAGTCTTTATGCACTCTGAAGTTGGAAGGAAGCTGACAGCACATTTTAGATGACAGGGAGAGCAATCTGGATGAGGGGTGGCTGGAAAATTCTCAGCTGAATCAGAACATGTACATTTTGATTCTGGCTCTGCCATTAACTGGCATTGCAACCCAGTCCAAATCGCTTCATCTACCTGCCAGAGTTCCCCCACCTGTAAACTCAACAAATCCAACGGTTGGCCAAGAGTTCCTTTATAGTATAATGTGATGCTTCTAGATTAACAAAAAGACATACATATTTGTATCTTTTGACTTTTTACCTTAAATTGACTCTCAGGGAAAGCATACTAGATGAGAAAATTAATGTATTTTTCGGGATTTATGTTTTAAGGTAACCTTCAAAATATATAGCCAAAGATCAATATTACACACATTTAACCCAGTCATCCATTCCATCTATATTTTTCAGTATAGTAATGTTAAAAACAACTGATGGTGAATCTTAGGCCCTATAAAGATGCTGAATTATCAGATAAAAAGGCAACACAGTATCTATTTATGACAAAAGAAAATGGGATAATTTTTAAAAATGTATTGAAAGGTAATATAAATGTTTTTAAAATGCAAAATCACTTATCTTATTATCCTGACACAACCTTTATTTATGCATATTATCTAAATATACATGCTATATTTATATTATGAAAATAATACACAGTATTTTATATTTCACTATTTTCACAAAATTGTCTCATAAACATAACTTGATATTTCTATGTAATTATCATTTGAATGCCTTCATAATATTAAACTATGTTGATGTCCCATAATCCATTACATCATTATTTTACTAGACTTTTATTTTGTCCCCAACTTTTTGCTACTAATATTGATTATAATAAATTTTGTTTAGCATGTTTTATTTCTGTTCAAATGTTTCCATAAAAGTAGAATTTCTTAGGCAATAGATATGAATATATTTGTGGCTTTTGCTACAAATGATCACGTTACAAAAGGGATTATCAACAGATAACACCACCAGCTAGGAATGCACACATCATATTTACCAAAACTTCACCATCTTTGATGGTGATCATTTTTATGATGTAATATTTTATGCATTTCAAAACTGGCAGGGTGACAATGATGTGTATGACAAAGGGTCCTCGATAAATGCTTTGATCCCTCTCATAAAAACTCTGCATTTAAACTGGAGATTCATGCATTCATTCATTCATCTTACCTGATTCATTCACTCATTCATTCATTCAAAAACCTTTCACTGGGCACAACTTATGCGATGATAATATGCTAGACACTGGGCATCTAAAGTTATACCTTCCCTTGATGGGGCACCTGGGTGGCACAGTCGGTAAAGTGTCAGACTCTTGGTTTTGGCTCAGGTCATGATCTTGGGTCCTGAGAAAGGCCCTGTTGTGATGCTCCACACTCACTGTGGAGTCTGCTTAAATTTTTCTCGCCCTCTCCTTCTGCCCCTCACCACTCTCTCTCTCTCTCTCAAATAAATAAATATTTAAAGTTATACTGTCCCTTGATGGTATGGTTTCTCAAAGAAAGAAATCTATGTGACCACATATGTGGTCATTTCCCTAATCATAGCATGTTTCAGGATGCATATGGACACAGATATGAAAACAAAAAATAAGTCATTCTTTTTCCTTAATAGCATACTTTTGAAAAAATATACTAGGTCTCTCTCATTATCAGAACTAATTTTTAATCCATGACATGAATTAGCAAACTACTTCTAAAGGTGTGACCTAACATTATTTGCAGAGGCAGAAATTTTTGTAAAAGAATTGAAAAGAAATGTAATCAGCTAAATATGAACTTTGATATTCTCCTTCTGCCTCTTACATGGTTTTCTCTTCTTCTCTGTGCCTGCTACACTGTCCAAAATACAGTAAGTGCTTAATAAATTATGATTTTATGACTCTTTCTCCTTAATCCACAGATAGATATAGATATAGATATATAGATATTCAAATTTTTTCACCTGAAAAATTCCACCTAGGCCCATATTCTAACAAATTTAACTATTCTCCAACATTAATCCTTCCTTGAAATGACAAGCATCATTAACTGAGTGCTTAAAATATGTCATGCACTGTAGTAAATGATACCCATATTATTTTTTATTTTAATTTTTTAAAGATTTTATTTATTTATTTGACAGAGAGAGAGAGAACACAAGCAGGGGGAGCAGTAGGCAGAAGGAGAGGGAGAAGCAGGCTCCCTGATAAGCGGGGAACCCGATTCAGGGCTCAATCCCAAGACCTTGGGATCATTACCTGAGTCAAAGGCAGACACTTAGCTGACTATGCCACCCAGGAGCCCCTATTTTAATTTTTTTATCGATACCCATATTATTTTAATTTTTACAGAATCTGCTTTATGCCCCCATTCAGTCAAGAAAAATTATGTAATTTGACCAAGTTCTTCCACCCTCCAAACCAGTAACTCCAGTTGCCAAACTTCTGGTGAGCCTAAATAATTTCTATTTTATTAAACTAACCCTTCTGATGTGACTCTTAATGGATATTTTTTTAAAAAAAGACCAAAATCAGGGACATAGGAAACATTTTCTTTTTTAAAGATTTTATTTTATTTGTTTGACAGAGAGAAACACAGCGAGAGAGGGACACACAAGTAGGGGGAGTGAGAGAAGCAGGCTTCCAGCAGAGCAGGGAGCCCGATGCGGGGCTCGATCCCAGGACCCCGGGATCATGACCTGAGCCGAAGGCAGACGCTTAAGGACTGAGCCACCCAGGTGCCCCATAGGAAACATTATTAATGGGTCGTCTCTATTTACTCCATTCCCCCCCTTTGACTTGAAAGCATTATTACTCTTTCTTAGATAAATTAGTGCCTATGAATTTCATAAATAAGCTTGTACAACAGACCTATTCAGACATATGGTAGAGATTTCTGTAATACATGCCATTCATCCTTAATGGTTTTTATTTTAAAATTCTCTTTGTAGAATGCAGTGTTAGTTCATTTTACTTCATGAAACACTTGTGTAAGTATTGTTCTCTACAAACAAAGCAGCATAATGTAGAAACAAATTATTTAGAAGTAAATTAAAAGGATTGAGCATTCTAAAATGCAAATCATACAAGCTTTCCACTAAACAGATAGGACAAAGCAAAAGATGATTTCTCTTGTTTCTACAGAGACTACCTTAAGTACAGCTTCCATACTTCTTCCTCACAGCCTGCCTCCCTTCTCCCTCACCCTTTAAGTTCAGAGAGACGCATAGACACTCAGAGAGACCATGCATAGCTCTGATGAAAGAAGAAATCATGAAGTCTTCATCTTATTTTGGTAATTTTTTTCAAAACAATCAAGAATTATTTTGTTGAGCATAGAAACCAGGAAACTTTGGGGCAGCATTCTAAGTTAACTCCAGAAAATATCTTTTTATACATACAAATGCATAAGATGTATTCTCTTGATGTTTGTAGGGCAGTTTATTTAAAAAAAAAACTGCCATGCTTTTTAAATTCCACCTGAAAATGTCAGCACAAGCAAAATGGTGAAATATGTGCAATTTGATTCTAATACCAGGTTGAAACTTTTGATGACTCAACTCTAGAAATTTGAGCTGCTGGGAATAGTATGTAATTAAACTTTATTTTGACCACTCACTAGAATAAAATAGTTAACAATAGTTAACACTGACAGAGATGCTAAGAATTGTAAGTTAAAAGCAGTACTTTGAATCTACTCCAGGCATGTTTTATGCTTTTTAGTAAACATTTTATTTCTAACAGATACCTGAATTTTCTTAAATATAATATCCCAACCAGAGAAGGATTGCCAATTCTCCCCACAAACAAGTATCACTTAAATTTGGTTGGTTGGTTTTTGTTTCCAGGCCGTTCTTTAGTCTGAAGACAGTTTTCAGAGACATAGTCAGTTCTTCCCAACAAACCAATACAGTGAGTAGATCAGATTTTCACACAGTGAGGAATCAGAGGAAAGGGATTAAAACTTGGGTCCTCTGGGGGTGCCTGAGTGGCACAGTCGGTGGAGCAAATGCCTCAGGCTGATGGCCTCGGGGTCCTGAGATTGAGCCCCGTGTCCATCCCCATATCAAGTCCTGTGCTCATTGTGGAGTCTGCTTGAGTTTCTCTCTCCCTCACCCTCTGCCTTCTCTGCTCATGTGCTCACTCACACTCTCTCTCTCAAATAAATAAATCTTAAAAAAAAATTTTTTTTTTCAGTCTTCCAATTCATTCCACTGGTCTTTCCCTTATCCTATGGCAACTTAATACATAGATAATCTTCTCCATGTTCCTTTCTTGAGGAATCTTGCTTTCAAGTTTACTTAACACTTTTCCCTGATTCAGGAGGCAATAAACCACAGTGATGAGGAGCATGGTCTCTGAGGTTGGCCTCAGTTTCACCCCCAACAAGCTGAAGGCTGAGCACACTATTTGAAACACTCAATGACTCAGTTTTCTCATCTGTCAAATAGTATTAATAATATGAACTTTCATAATGAGCACAAAATGAGGTTAAGGTATGGAACTACCTAAACTTTCAGAGTGCAAGGCACATAGCCTTAATTTAATGTCAACTACTTTTAGTAGATATCTTAGCTTACACATACAAGAAAGTACTCTAGAATAAACTTACTCTTTCCTTCTGTGAAGGCATGAGAGAAGGGAGATCTACTGTAGTTTAAGAAGTTTTTACAGGGTGCCTGGGTGGCTCAGTCATTAAGCATCTGCCTTCGGCTCAAGTCATGATCCCACAGTCCTGGGATCCAGCCCCACATCGGGCTCCCTGCTCTGTGGGAAGCCTGCTTCTCCCTTTCCTACTCCTTCACCTACTCCCCCTGCTTGTGTTCCCTCTCTCGCTGTGTCTCTGTCAAATAAATAAATAAAATCTTTTTTAAAAATTTTTTAAAAAGAAGTTTTTATGGAAGAGAAATATTTAAGGAGTGTTTTACCAGGGTGGAGTTCAGTGTGGATCAGGTTGGGGAAAATACATCTTTAACTCTTTTGCAATTAGGTTTTCACATTGAAATGACAATATTTTCTTGAAAAAATTGCTAAAATGTCACACACACACACTTATTTACATATTTGTTCAAAAACATTCTGTAAGTAACACAGGAATGCTGGCTTTCTCTGTCATTTTGAGTGAGGCACATGCACAGGCACTCTTCCTCAGGTACAGAGTTATCAGTGACTCAAGCTCTGCCTTGTTTACCTTGAAACTTAATCTGCCCACCAAGATTGTCCAGCAAATACCTCACTGGAGGGTACTTTTTTTTTTTTTTAAAGATTTTATTTATTTATTTCACAGAGGGAGAGAGACCACAAGGAGGCAGAGAGGCAGGCAGACAGAGAGGGGGAAGCAGGCTCCCTGATGAGCAGAGAGCCCGATGTGGGCCTCGATCCCAGGACCCTGAGATCATGACCTGAGCCGAAAGCAGAGGCTTTAACCCACTGAGCCACCCAGGCGCCCGTGGAGGGTACTTTTAATTCACAGGAATAGCGGAGTTCTTCAGGTGGTGTGATTCATGGTTGGTAATAAGAGCAGCTGAAACAATCTGTTTTCATAGATTTCTTCCCCATCTTTTTTTTTTTATTTAAAGATTTTTATTTGTTTATTTGTCAGAGAGAGAGAGCACAAGCAGGCAAGCAACAGGCAGAGGCAGAAGCAGGCTTCCCACTAAGCAAGGAGCCCGATGTGGGACTTGATCCCAAAACCCTGTGATCGTGACCAGAGCCAAAGGCAGATGCTTAACCAACTGAGCTACACAGGAGTCTTGATTTCTTCCCCATCTTAATATAAACCTCTTTATTAGTCAATTGGCCCACTGGACTATCCTAAAAGCTTTAGTACCTCAAATATTTTTGTGGAAAGGTTAGAAATAAAGAGACAGAAACAAAATAAACAATTGGACTTGCAGATGGAAACTTTCAATGGCCTTAGAGGCCAATCACCTACCACAGATGCTTAGATACACAGGCAAAACCAATGAGAGGAAAATGTCTAAGAGGTTAGAGTTCTTCTCTTCCACCTCTCCCTTTTACCTGTTTAAAGTCTTCACAGTGACGCTTCTAGAGAAAGTTCCTTCCCAGGAAGGGACTTCACACTATACCTAGTAAAACCTTGTCACACAGAAGTTTCGGAGAGGGACAAAACATATTGACATATATAGCTGCCCTCTCTCCTATCACCATATATTTTTATTATCGTTTGCTACCAAAATTTTATAAAAATACCGGTGCCACATAGAATTAAAATCTGGGCTCTAGATTTGGGGGGGGGGAGTTTGAATGTTGGTTCTCTTGCTTATCAATTTATTAACACTTTTCACCTTCCCCCAAATGAAAGAAAAAAATTATCTCATCAAACTGTGGGAATCCTGGTCCCTGCTTTGTATACCTACAGTGTTAAAGGTTCACCTTGGAATTAAGCAATATGGGAACCCTTCAAAGTAGGAGTTTCTGAGATGAAAAAGATCCAAGGTATTGTTTTTCCCACTTACCACCCTGTCTGAAATCACTATCTATATGGAACAACATAACCTTTGCCACAATGGAATCCACATTTTTAAAATGGGAGAAGAATATCATAGAGGTAAGAGACAAATCCAAAGAAACAGGTTTGTTACTAGCTTTGGAAAGAGATCCACTCAGATTTATGCAGTTGGAGGAAAGAAGCATAGAAAAGGAAAGGGGTTGAAGGCACCACCTCTGAACTAGACTTGGAAAAGTCTAGTGTAAGCGAGACACTTAAAGAAGGAGGCTATCCGAAGCAATGTGTGACTCCCCATACATTTCTATACACATATGAAAAGCAAGAGGCACAAACCAAAGAAAACAGAAGTCAGCTTGGGCTATAGCTCCAAAGTTATTGCTGCTATAGAGGACTCAGCAGGAGTATATAGGAGGTAGGAGGAGATTTACTCATCCTATTCTGAGATGTGAAAAGAACATATAGTTTATTTTTCTCATAGGATTCTTCTTTAAATTGCCCACTTGGACTTACTAATTCACAATATTTTAATTTTGTTCTAGCTTGAGCAGTCTCCTTAAATTTAAATATTGGGTCTATTCAAAGTTAACTCACTTGTAGAGCTATTTATGTAGTCATTTTCTGGAGGATATAGTCTTTTTTATCATACATTCTCTGTCTTTCATAGTTCTTCCTCTTCTCCCTTTCTTCCCTGAGATAATCCCTAGATTAACCACAGGTTATGACAGTGAATAGAAGGAGCTTCAATCCATGCTTCAGAGGCTTCAACTTCAGATGCTCTCAGGTCCCAGAAATAGAGAAGGAGGACCAGTCTGCTCCCTATGTGGGTAACCTGAAGTAAATTCATGAACCAGTCAAAATAGATGTCCGTTCGATAAAAATGTCAGAAGGGACACTGACTAAAACAAATGATGTAAGCATGCCATTGCAGACCTGCTAAATATAAACCCTGTGGCGGACTACTGAAGGACCACCTTGTTTTTTGGAAGAACATGTAGGTGCCCTTCGTTGGTGTCCATGGGCACAACTATTTCTCCTAGTCAAGGGTCAGGATCTTAAAAACCCACCACCTCATTCCCTAATTCCATAACTGTTTTTCCTGCCATAATTCCTTAGGGCCAAAGGAGCAGGTTTTCCATTTTTCTCAGTCTCATCTTGAGTTTGCTCTACCCCTCGGAATGCACTAAAACTCAAAGATCTATTCTACCATTCTTGTTTCTTGATCCGTTGGGAGTTAATGGATTTGATGTACTAAGAGCTAATGGATTTAGAAAATCCTCTTTCCTCAACAATACCTGATTTTCAATAACATTATTGTGCTAAAGCAAAGAAATCAAGGAGTTAAGCTTTGAAATGCAAAGTTAATCGGCGAGCTCTTTGTTTAATGTAGTACCACGTCTGCTCTTTTGCAAGGCAATGGACTCTTGACTCAGCAAGGCAAAGACTTAAATATATCCAAAAATCGTTCCTTTACAAGTATGAATTAAATATTGACAGTAAAAATTATAATCTAACCTGAAAAAATATAGCAAATATAAATAATAATACTTAGAACACTATAATTTATATATTAAGCAGTATATTAATTAAAGGTAGCATGGAAATTCAGATCTTTATATCAACAGAATAAATCAAGACACTTGATAAGCTGCCCAAAGCAGCCAAAGAAATAGAAACTGGTAGTCTGGAAAAAGCCCTTCAGTGAGTCATGGATCATCAAGCAGGATTTTGGGCTATGCTGGGATTTTTTTTTCCTACTAATTTTATTGTTACTGTTAGACTTAAATCAAAGACCATGAATAACCATTGTGGACCTATCTCAATTAATGCCCCAATCTCACTCCCTGCTTTCAATCACTAGCCTAAGTCCTCATCACAAAAAGACACTATTGCAAGGTCAACCTCTGAGGTAAATATAACAAAGCAAAGGAAGACAGAATAGCAGTCTGTATGACACCTGCATTCAAACCTAAAACTAAAATTTGAGGGGCCATCCTCATCATCCTTCTGATTTTCTACTCTATTCCAAAAAAATCAAAGAGACAGAATTTTCTGCCTGCTAAAACTTAAAAGTGTCAGTACATGGAGAACCAGTTAAGTCTGGCTCTCTAAATATCTAGAAGATAACTTTCCATGCAGAATACAACTTTAACTCATCATGGTCTACCATGACAGAATCTTCTGTGATGGAGAGTAAAATCTCACAGGTTTGGGGGAAGAACAATTGTTCTCAAAAAAACCAAAGCAATATTAAAGAATTCACTGTAGAAGCTACGAGTCACTGCCTACATCCAACCATCAGAGGTATGGAAATACAAACTACAGAAAGGTGGAGGTTCAGATTCTCCATTTGAATGCATAGATGAACAAACATTTTCTGAATCATTAAGTGATTTTTTTTTCCCCTGAACAGTGCTAAGATCTACTAGTATATCCTATCCTATTCAAGACACCATTTTTCTAGCATTTAGAATCTGGCATTTTTCCCAGTTACTAAAAATTCTAATGAAAAGAAGCAGTCACACAAACCCAACTCGACAAGCTTAAGATCTTTTGTTGGTTGTCTTCTATAATTGATATTACAGGTATATTTAGAATTAATGGACGCTGTACTCCCAAGTCAGTCACTTATTCTAACGTGTTTCACATTCTCTTGAATTGTGTGCAACTTTAGAAATTTCCAATCATCTTACTTTTAAATACCTCAGCTTACAATATAAAAGGACGCAGAGCTTATTTAAATGAAGACATTATACATAGCTCTGCCTGCACTCTTTCAAAATATTCAGTCAATTAACATAAGCTACCTTCCAGAGGATTTGCTTTAAGTCAGGTGGAAAGGGATATTACTTCAGAACTAAAGAAAGAAAAAAGAATATGGAAAGCACAGCAAACTAAACATCTGAAAAAGCATTAAGACTGTTCAATTTCCCATATTTTAGAGGTGGTGGTATGGTCTTTCTTTTCCCCCCTTTAAAACGTTCTGCCAAAGATTGTATTCTGGGCACAACAAAAACACCTCGAGGAGGTCTCTGAAGGGATATAATGTCCAAAATGTTCCAGTCCCTCCTATTGGATGCTCAGGAAGTCTCTCTGCAGCCTCCAAAATATTGCAGGCTCAATTACCCTCGGGGTGCAGTGAGCGGGCAGCACCATTAATCATTCCCTGGGCACTGAATGCCCTGAGAACAATCCTGAGTCCTGTAGCATTAAGAGTGTCCACAAACTGACTGGGTCTCTGACAGCTGGGCCATGCTGCCACCTGGAGGTCAGCAGAAAACACAGCTCCTCAGATATCTGTCTTATTCCTCCAGTAAGAGGAGCTACAAGCGGTGGGCGGTGTTGAATATTGCCTCCTTCTTGAGCACTTAATCCTGTTCTTCCTCCTCCCAAAAATGCTGGGACTTTCATCTTTATTGTTCAGTTGCTTGTGGAGCATGTGAGGCCAACTGCAGTGGGTGAAGGCCAGTAGTCCAACAGTCCTCGCTTTCCATGCTGTCCTCCTCCACGCCCTCACTGACCTTGGAGCCCCATCTTGGATGCACCTTTTCTCCTGTTCACCCATCCATTAACAGCAGCACTGGGTGTCTCATGTTCTTTTCTAGAGACAAGACTTCATACCCATGCTCTGGGTGAAGAGGGAGAAAAAAATAGAGGGTCATGGTGCAGTCATCATGAGTATTCACATGGGGTGAGCACCATATGTGGGACAAGCATAAGGAATCCCTAAGTCAGTCAGGGATGTTAGGGAAGTATCCAGTGGGAGGAACTCTTCAGAGGAATCATGGAAAGACTAAGGGAGTTCTTTTGAAATCTGATGAACCTATGTTCAAATCATATCTACAAATACAAATCATGCGATCTTTCCAATTTTTGTTTCCCTGACCAGGAAATTTCTTTGTAATAACACATATTGCATAATGGTTTTACAAATGGTATTTCAGAGGAGGTAGAAATGATATGTGTCAAAAAGCTTGGGTAGTGTATTAGCCTAATACCAGAGAGTTTTTCGTTTTAATTATAACAGCTCTGGCAGAGCAAGCTGGACTTCTCTGGGCAGAGAAGTGGGTAAGGAAGGACAATACGCACCGGGTCAGACAGTGGGAGAAGAGTGACTTAGGGAGCTCCAAGTGGCGTGTAATCACTGGAAACACTTCTGTTTCACTATTCTTTTCAGGTTTCTCTGTGTCTGTCTCTCTTCCTTTATCTTGTTCTCTATTATTGTTATTCCACAATTGCCCCCACTCAACACTGAAAGGAAGGTAAGAATGCTCCTTGTTGGGGCGCCTGGGTGGCTCAGTCAGTTAAATGTCTGCCTTTGGCTCAGGTCATGATCTCAGGGTCCTGGGGTTGAGACCTTATTGGGCTCCCTGCTCAGCGGGGAGTCTGCTTCTCCCTCGCCTTTGGCTCCTCCCCTTCCCTGTCTGCCTTTCTTCCTCCCCTGCCCCCCTTGTTCTCTCTCTCAAATAAAATTCAAAAAACAGAAACAAAAAAACACAAATGCCCTTTGTTTCCAAAATAGTAAAAAAATCTTTAAGTTTTCAGCTAATTCATGATAACAACATTGGTTTGCAGGTGAGGCACCTGGGAAAGTTTCTTTTTTTCATCAGATTTCCTTTAAGAACTCAGTAGAGAACCTGGTGAGTGGGTACTAATGTTCTGAAAAAATGCTAGCACTACTTTGTCCCTACAGAATGCACTAGTAAGTTTGAGTGAGCTGTAGTGACACCTCCTGGTAAGAGAAAGGAAACATCTCTTGATAGAAAACTCCATACCTTTACAATTTTATGATCAAAAGCAATACATGAAAACATCTTTTCCACATGCAGGGTTTTCCTAAGGAAAAAAAAAAGTTTGCAAAGATGGAGACACACTTATATATACACATACTCAGGTTTCACTCACTTTCATTTTAAAAACAAGCTAAATCCAAAGAAGAAAAGATTTGTTTTTATTTCAGGACATCAAATAACTAACTTGACTTCTTAAACAATCTTTCATCCACTTATTTTGGCATTGCATGTACAGAACCCTATTCAACATTCTCTACAGTTAAGAAGTAAGATGCTATGAAGTTGCTTTATGTAGTATTTTTAACCTGGTTCTTTGTGAGGTGTTGATCTGATACTTCCTCTTGAATGCCTCAACTATCAACTCTCTGAAACCTCACCCCAGCCCATCCTGTATCCCAACAATGCAGTTTCCACTTAGGCCATCCCTGGACTTTAATATCTTCAGGTCTAGAGTCCCCCAGTCCACCCATCACTCCCCTCTTCACTCTCAAGCTTTCTACTTCTTTCAAAATGCACTTGTGTTCTGACAAGTGTATTTCGGGCCCTATGTACCAGAGCCAAAATGGTAAGTGTTAATAATGTAACTTCCTGTATCTCCTTAGTGATACACAGACCTTGCAAATATGAAGTTAGCCCTTCTAGAAATGCAATCCCTTGATTATAATAGTTAGAATCTCAGCCACCTAACCATCCGTCCATCCACCCATCCAGTATTTAGTCACGTGCCTAGTACTACACTCAAGACCCTCTGCTAGGGCGCCTGGGTGGCTCAGTGGGTTAAAGCCTCTGCCTTCGGCTCAGGTCATGATCTCAGGGTCCTGGGATCGAGGCCCGCATCGGGCTCCCTGCTCAGTGGGGAGCCTGCTTCCTCCTCTCTCTCTCTCTGCCTGCCTCTCTGCCTACTTGTGATCTCTCTCTGTCAAATAAATAAATAAAATCTTAAAAAAAAAAAGACCCTCTGCTAGATATTAGGGAAAACAAATGTAACCATGACAGACATTATGTTTGTTTCAGAGAATTTCTTAGGGTCAAATAGAGGGGTAAAGATTAATAAACAAAGAAAAAGCTCAACTGCAAGTTACACAGATTGAACAAAGGATAGCAGGAAGTATCCTTTAGAGTAGAAGTCAGGGAAGGGCTCTCAGAGGAGGCAGCAGAAGCTGAGACCTGTAGTACAAGAAGCAACCATGGGGAGAGTCAGCTGAGTGTGTTCCAGGCAGAGGGAAGAGCATGTGCAAAGGCCCTGTGACAGAACGGACTTGGTGTTTTCATGGAAATAGTGAGGAAACAGAAATTGTCAAGAGTTGATGTTGATGTAGGTGATCATAAGGGTTTAATTCAAAGTGTAATGAGAAGTCCTTGAATGGTTTTAAAGAAGAAAAGGTATAATCTAATTTAGGTCTTGACAAATAGGTAACACATAATAGTACTCACTGTATGCCAGACACTCATTTAATCCTCATAATAACCTTTTAAGATAGGTATTAATATTCCTAATTTTTATCAGTGGGAAAGTGGAAGTAAAAAGAAGTCAAGTGACTTGCCCCCCTCCACACCACCCTCCAGTCTCACAGCCAGTAAGTAGCAATGGTAGGGTTTATAATCAGGCCACCCATCCATGGGGTCCATGCTTCAAACACTACACAATATAGGCTCTCATGTTATCATTTCTGCCAGAGCAAAAGTGAGAAGGACCTGCTAGAAGCTAAGGCAATGATCCTGGCTGACATTATGGGGTCTTATTCTGGAAGGCTAGCAGTAAAGATGGTAAGAATTAAATGGATTTGTGATATATTTTAGCAGTAAATTCTATGGGTCTTGGTGGATTGAATGTGGCTGGCAAGGGGAATGTGTCATGGGGACAGATGTTTCAAGAACAATTGAATCACATTGTAGAAATGGCTTTTACTATTGTTTATTCAATGTACATTTTCTATGCTAACTTCCCATCAAGAAGTTTTCTCTTTCAAGCTAATATATTCAAAGGATTTGCTATGCAGCATACATTTCATCTCAATCCCCATTGGAACAACCTTTTAACATGGTTCACTAACTTTCCTGGTCTTTTCTATGTATATATACAAAATTGTATGATGTACTATGTACAGTTTAGGATTGTTTTCTCTCACACTATATCATCAACTTTTACCTTGTCAATAATTATTTTTTGAAAAAATTAGTTTTAAATAATGCTTAACATTCTATTATAAAAAATTGCTGTATTTTATTGTTTTATTCTATCTTTGGGAAGGTGTATTGCTTCTAATTTTTCACTATTCTGGGTAACTCTACATTTATATTCATCTATATTATATTCATCTTTGACTACAAGCCTGATTATTTCCATTGGGAAATAAACAACTAAAAATGTAAGTTTTAGGTCTAACAGAATATTTTTATTCCCTAACAAATTACATTTACATATTTCTACCTTGTATTCCACTAAAATATAACAATTGAAATATCATCAGTGCTGTGGGAGAGAACCTGCAAGAAGGCAGATTATGTGGGAGCAAATGCTGGTAGGTGGACAAATGTGGCAGAGTGTGTCTGCAAAAGTCTTTTTTGATTGCCTCACTTATATCAATGAATGCGAGAGTGAAGATGTAGACAGAGGTACTGAGTGTTTAAGGAGAGAAGCCAAAGTATGATATAGTCCTCTAGAAGAGTGAATGGAGTAAGCTAACACAGTAAGAGAAATCTGATAACTTCAAGAACCCATTTACCATTAATGCATATGTACCTTATACACAATAAGTCCTTAATCAATGTTTATTAATGAAAGTGCATTTTTCTTAATTAAGGGTATATTTCCTGATAACCCTTCATTAGCAAGAAATCAAGTTGCCTTGACCATACGTATACCACACTATACGTGACTAGTACATTTGTCAATTAAAAGTGTTCAAAACAAGAAAAGCATTTACTTCCACATGTAGATTGAATCCAACGCTTACTTTTGGTCTTTAGATTTAGAATAAAAATTATCCGATAAATACTATATTTAGATTTTTCTAAACATTCTCATTCTTACAATATTGCTGTAACACATTCACATGCGTGTGTCCACACACACGCACTCTTACAAAAAAAGTCAAGTTCAAATCTAACTATGGGATTCCTTCAAACAGAAAATTTCTTTTAGATAAATCTGTAGAGGCACCTAGGTGGCTCAGTTAGCTGAGCACCAAACTCTTGGTTTCTGCTCAGATCATGAGCTCAGGGTCGTGAGATTGAGCTCCCCATCAGCTCTGAACTCAGCGAGGAGTCTGTTTGGGATTCTCTCTCTCCCTTTACCCACCCCACTGGCACATGCAGCCCTACCCCCCAATAAATAAATCTTTAAGTAAATCTTTAGACAATTATAGGCATTTTATCAATTTAGTAAAGAAACATTTCAAGTTGAGTCTAGCATGAAGAAAATATTAAACAGTTAACATATTGGAAAATTCTCTAATACGCTATATCTTTGTAGGCAGAAATTTATAGCATATCTCTTGTTTCCTGATACTATGTACAAAATACATACTGAAAAAAAATATGCAGAACAAATTAAGAATTTACTTTGCATTTTTTATTTGTTTATTCTACCAGTAGGCAGATACAGACATGGCATAAAGAAAGGAAAGGCCAAATTCTGACCTAATACCACAGTATTAGAATTTCAGTTACACTATAATTCTCTCACTGCTTTGAGAGAAACTTTAGCCATTAGAGAATAAAATAGGATTTCAGGGCGCCTGGGTGGCTCAGTGGGTTAAAGCCTCTGCTTTCGGCTCAGGTCATGATCTCAGGGTCCTGGGATCGAGGCCCGCATTGGGATCCCTGCTCAGCAGGGAGCCTGCTTCCCCCCCCCTCTCTCTGCCTGCCTCTCTGCCTCCTTGTGATCTCTCTCCCTCTGTGAAATAACGAAATAAAAAATAAATAAATAAATAAATAAAATAGGATTTCAACTCAGATCTTTAGAGGCAGCTATTCTTTAGAATTAATTCACTTGATAAATGTTCAAGTTTCTTCCTCACATTTTTCTACGTGAACATTTATCCTGTGTGCTTTGGATGGATGTTACCAAATCTCTGAGTTCAGATTCATAGCCCCAAGAGTTATTCATACCTGAACAAGCTGGTGAGGAATACTTAACTGGTCTCCAAATCTCTTAGGGATAATTTGAAGACAACGTCTCTATCCAAATGTTATTAATTACATATTTAGCACCTTAGGTAGCTTATTTCTGAGAGGCTTTAGAGATCAAAAGGGATACGAAAAAAAGTGAAGAGAATCAAAGCTAAAACATCAATTTGAATTGGGCTGCACAATGAGAATTTACTCCAGTACTTTGTTGCAATGTAATCTATAAGTAACCCTCTGAGGTTCACTTGCCAATTAGGAATCATCACATGGCATGCACCTTAGATGACAGTAACTAATTTGCATGTCTGTGAAACATTAATTTGATGAAAATTTTAAAGCTTTATGCACTATTTATATCATAACTGGAAGCACGGTAAATGTACCAATACACAGATTTTCATTGTATCCAATGTGCTTCTTAAAAGGCTACGTTTAAATGATCAGTATTTATCATTGTCTATTTGAGAGTTTGCTTCAGCTCAGGACAACATATCTGTATTTTTTACTTTAAATTATTTTTAACATTAACCATAATTAAGATGTCTGGGAAAAAATGGTGTCTATGTGGGAGACAGAGAAGATGAGAATCAGATTTACACCCAGAGGTAGCTGATCAGCTTTGGAAGTTTAATTCAGAGTCTGTGGCCTTAGCCATAAACATGTCACCATGGGTCAATAATTTAGTTCTAATTTTTTTCAAGTTTTTACTTTTTTTTTTTTTTTACCCCTCCCTGAGTTTTCCAACAGTGAAAAAGAACAGTTTTGTGGGTGTTCCCTTCTAAAAGCTTAAGATGGTTGTTGATTCAAGTGCAAAGGGAAACAACCAGTGGGTGCTTACATTTAACTACTATATTTAAGTACAGTACTTTGAAAAAATATTGTATTTACATATCCAGAAATTTCATAAGCTGACAGCCTGGTGGAGTGAGCTTACCATCAGAATTGCCATACCTGTCAGTCAGGCCCAGCCACTGGCTGATTAGGTAGCAAGCAGAAAAGCCAATTAGAGACAGAAGAAGAGGGGAAGAGAGAAAGAGAAGAGAAATGTCTGAAGATCTCCACCACCAAAGAATCACAATGATCTTTCCAACACTTATTTTTATTCTCACATCCTCAGACTATTTGGAGTTTAGTATATCCAAAGGGGAATTCTTTCTAATGAAAAGATTTGGTTACTTTGCTTTACCGGTTGGTCTCTATTAATAGTGTTTTTCCAGAAAGTGGAAGCTAAGCATCGTCAAAGATAAGGTCTGGGTTTTTAATTTAATGCAACAGATGTGCAAATATATGTTGACTCATTATTAGCTAATTTGTTATGTGTTTATGGATTCTCATTCCTGCCAGACTATAAGTATCTCTAGATCAGAAGTCATGCCTAAGTTTGGCTAGGGTCCTCAGCATTTGCTTAATAACTATTTTCAGATTTGATCGTCTTTCTAAACACTTACTCCTATTTGTTTTGATGGTGTCTCCCCACACAATAAAAGAATAGACATTTTGACAAAAAACATAAGTGGAATAAGATAAAGTCACTGAGAACTATAACATACACACACATGCATTCCACAGAGCTTTATATGATCGATAAATTAGACTCAGATTGGCTCTGAGCCTTCTAGAGGCCAAAGCAAAAGAGAAAATATGATCAGTAAAGAAATACACACTATTCCTGAGGTTAAAAATAATAATTTATCATAAATAAGCTATAAATAAAAAGTATACACAATCAATTTACACTGGTCTATATCTTCACTTCATAAATGTCTACATTTTTATCACTCGGTTATGTTAATCTTTATGTTAAAGAAAATCTAAACAAATATTGGTTACTAAAAATATCTTATTCAATACTTTTTCTCCATCTTAGTTTATGGGAAGGAAAACTAAATTTATGATTTAAATGCACTTATTTAAATTACTTAACCACTTTGTTTATGATTGCATCTAGTTATGAAACTTGAGTGTCAAGCTTCATCTTCCTTATTAAATATTTAATAAGTTCTAAACTTGTAAGAGGAAACTGAACTATTTAAATAAAATGCCTCCAAAATAAACATTCACAGTTTATATTTTTACATAAATAGAACAGCATTCTCTCCCCTCCAGCCTTCCACATACACCCCATACCTAGCATACCAAAAAAAAAAAAAAAAAAAAAAAAAAAAAAAAGAAAGAAAGAAAGAAAGAAAGAAAGAAAACAGTGGGTAGTTTTCATTACTTAATACAAAGAAAAAGTAATGGAATTAAAGTCACCATTCAAATGTAACAAAGCAAAGCACTATGATACTCTATTACTTTGCCTTATGATATGTGAAGTTAGTGCCTGAATTATTCAAATGTATATTATGTGCCACCCAGCTTGGACTTTTAAAGGTCAAAGAAGTATTCCTCAATGAATTTATTCAAAGAAACCTGCACTTCTCGGTCGCCTGGGTGGCTCAGTGGGTTAAAGCCTCTGCCTTTGGCTCAGGTCATGATCTCAGGGTCCTGGGATCAAGGCCCGCATCAGGCTCCTTGCTCAGTGGGAAGCCTGCTTCCTCCTCTCTCTGCCTGCCTTTCTGCCTGCTTGTAATCTCTCTCTGTGTCAAATAAATAAATTATTTAAAAAAAAAAACAAAAAAAACAAAAAAAAAAACAAAAAAAAAACCCCTGCACTTCTCTTCCTGTGTTAAGCTCTGACTCTTTCCAGGTTTAATAAAAGTTGTTCTCTCTCTCTTCACTCTTCCCCCACACTAATCCCCACATTTCCAACAGGAAGTCCCTTACAATGTTGAAGATATTTACACATAAATTTATGACATAGGATAAAAATAATAACAAAAGATTCAGGGTCAACAGAGTATTATTTTAAAAGGAAATTAATTGTGAAGAAGAAAAGAGGATCAATATAAACTCAGAAAGAGTCTGAATGATAGTATATAGTACAAATAATTCTCTATTTGGGGGTCCTGAGAAATTTCAGCAAGTGTTTGTGGAGTAATGAATGTTTGTAATTCATTAGCTACTATTTTAAAATGCAAAGCACACCATGACATCAATGATGTTCTTTTTAATCTCAACAAACAGGCTATTACAATTAAAGCACTTTCAAAAAGACAGTATATTTAAATATATTTTGATAAGACTTCAATATGTTAATAACAATGATTCAAGAACATTTCATAATTCTATAGAAAGAAAATGTTTTATAAGATTGGTTTAAAAATATATGTTTATATACACCAACCTTCTGTGAGTATTTAGTATTAGTAACAGCTAGCATTTCTATCCTGAAAATGTCTTTTCCTCAGTATCCTTCAGTAAGGTTTCAGATTTTTAAGAAAATAATCACCGTTTACTTTAAAAAAAACGTATTTTTCCCAAGTAGAGAAAATAATAGCATTTTAAAGTGCTTGATTTTCTTTTCTCACTTTCCATCTTCCTTCAGCTCCTAGACAACAAAACAATGGTTCTTTCTTCATGTGGAAGAGTAAACTCAATAAACACAAATGGCTAGGGGGCCTCAGGGCAGTGAAATTATGGCTTCACAAGGACTTTTTTTCCTCTTTTTGAAGAAACACATTTAAAAGGACCTTTTTTAACATACTTTAAAGTCATGCATATTTCAATGATATAATTAAATTGGCAACACTAAACATTGCTGACTGATAAATGAGACCAAAATAATTAAGTTCTGTTTTTTGTACGATCAAGATTTAGAGCAGCAATCAATCTGGGTAAGAATTTGGAGTCAGGAGATTTCAGAAGATGAACAAGCAACTAGATAAAACTGGTCATGTGGGAAGGTGATTAAATGAGTATACAGTTTACACATAGCTCTGGATACCTTCCATATCTTAATCTTCATTAGAACCTGGTTGATTCATTGTTCCTGTGGTCTCATACTAAACTGGACATGGTATGCGAGTAGACAAAAGAACAGCTTAAAAGATAACCCAATTCACTTAATGAGCTCTATTGATCTTGAAAATGTAAAAATATTAATAGGTTGAAAATACAAAAGTTTTTTTCAAAGCCAAAAAAAAAAAAAAGAGGTTCAAACACGGCAATGGAAAAGATTAAGAAATAAATATTAAGAGTGGTAAGGGGCATGGTGGGGAGAAAGAGAGAACACAATATAATTTCAAATGTATATTTATGGAACTGAATATGTTGGATGCCTACTCAGGTTTCCATTTTTATTTATCTTCTACCTAACTCTCTCTTCCTTCCTTAAGATAAACCACACGGTTTTCCATACCCTATTAACAATACCCCCACTCTTCATGGTCTTCCCTGTGGAATCAGACTGTGATCAGAAAGAGGTGCTGGTATTATTTCTCCTGGGGGCTGGAACTCCAGGCTTTAGCAGACTGATGCACTTAGCAGGTCCATCAGGCAAGTGAAAGCAAAATATAACCAGGGCAGTTGGGTGTGTTAGTAGCTACTGGGATTTACAACCAGCTACAAATATACATATATATGTGTGTGTGTATGTGTGTGTGTGTGTGTGTGTGTGTGTGTGTAAATTTTAAAAATCCCTCTTGTCAAGAGCTTACTCTGATTAGTAGCCGTGGACCTTAGAAAAAGAAGGAATATTCTTCTCAGGAAAATGCACCTCCTTTGTAGTGGGCTAAAGAATAGACATCATGAATAGGTGATATCGCTGTAATTTAGAAAAACGGAAAACTCAAGAGTGTCCTACTCTCCAACAAAATGAACAAGCACCAGCTGTGTTTTGGCATCTCCAACTATGGATAACCGTCTCTCTTTGATTCCAGGTGCACATGTCCGCCTCCATGAATGTTAGCATGCGGCTAGGATAGGAGAGCAATGAATGTGTACACTAGTGTTTGGCCGTTTGGAGAGTGGAAATTGCACTCTGTTTTTAAAAACGGATTTTCCCCCCGGAACTCTGCGATTCAACTGGCTGAAAGCACAAACAGAATAAATACACATTCAAAAACGGGGCGGGGGAGGGGGCGAAAAAATAAACCCCACCCAGGAACCTTTAAGAGAAACAGGTACTAGCTAGCAAGAGAAAGCAGCCAGTTGCCAATAACAATTAAAACTCCATCTTCTTTACTCTGAAAACAATTTCTATGGGGAAATACGCGCCCTGTTTCCCAGGGTTTAATTCACTAGGTTGTCCCTGTAAATTAGAGTCAGATCTAAGTTTCACACTCAGAAGCGGTTTTCGCTGTCGACTACTATTGCCCTCCCAGCTCCGTGAAGTCTGTTTCCAAACTGGGTAAGCCCTTTTCTCCGAGCAGCCTTGACCTCACTCCTGCAAGTCGTCACTTTTATTTACGGCCCCGTGAGCAGTGTCTGTGTCGCTCAGCCCGTCCCCAAGAACAGTCACCGCGAACAATGAGCCAGAGGAGGGACCCACCCAGCGAACGCCTGCTCTCTGGCCGCGCGCAAGCCCGCTAGCGCGGGACGCTCCTGGCTTCGGGGCTCCCGGCGCCCCCCATCCTCTCCCCTCCAGAACCCGAGAATAACAGGAAGGTAGGTCGTTCCCTACACCTAGACTCCCGTAATCACGCAGTGAGCCTTGCTCCCGGAACCCACCAATTAAAGCTGCCGTATCTAAAAAGAAAATCAGAAGGGGGGGCGGCGTGGCGGTCCCGCCGGCTGCCCACCCGGATGTAACTAGCCCAGTTGGGGGATTTGGCACTCACTTACGCCCGAGTCCGCGGCTCACAGAAATCCCGGAGGATTTGGGGTGGGGTTAAGAGGTGGGGCCAGGAGCCATAAAGTGGCTTCCGCCCCCTCCCCCCGGCCTGGCACGGCTCCGGGATCGGGCAAGACACAAAAGACGGGTAGTAGCAGTGCCACCAACTCTGCCGCCGCCTCCATCTGCGCTGCGCTGGCGAGCGCGGCGGCGGGGCCTCGGGGCCGGGTCCCTGCGCCGGCCGGGGCACGCCCGGAGGCTCAGAGCATCCCTGGACGCCGCCGGAGCCTCCTGGTGCGCTTTGCGCGCAGCCCCCCAACAGGAGCTTTTCGCTCCACAGATAAAGAGGCTGAGGCGTGGAGGAGAAATGGAGAGAAAAGGCAGGACTTACTTGGGGGCCGAAGGCTCAGCCGGACTCCCGCTTCGGACTCGGCAGGTGTCTGGCACCCGGGCCCAGGCGGAAGGCGCTGGCGCAGCTCCGAGCTGGGCTCCACTTGAGCGAGGACGGGAACTCCCCTTGCTAGCCGGCCCCGCGCCGCGCTCCTCGCTGTCACGGCCCCGAGCGACGCAGTCACGCTCCCCCCTGCCGCCTCTGTCCTGGTGGGTCTCTCTGCCCTCCTCCCCCGGTTCGGCTGCTCCCCCACAGACCACACCCCGTCACCTCAGCAGCCCTCCGCTCCTTCCTCTTTGACACTTCCACCGGTTACTCCTCCGTCTGCGTCCTCCCACCCCCCTCAGCCCACGTGCTTCTGCCGCTCCCTCGGCTCGAAACTTCCCCTGCCAAAGCCCCCACCTCTGCTCTGAAAACCTAAGGTCTCCAAGCAGAGGAAAGGTCCCGAGGTAGCATACCTCTGACTGACCTTTGGGTCATCCACCACATCCACACACACACAACCCTGCCGCCCCCCGCCAGCCACTTAAGTAGGCAGAACCCATTATTTTGATCTTGTTAATGCCATGCTGTAGGTATTGTGTATTATATATAAGGATGTGTATTTTTAATATGCCATCCAACACTTAAAATTTATTCCTGAGTGTCACTTAGTAATCATCTAGCAGCTTATTCATTGACCTTTGGGACTGGACTATCAGCCCAGCTTTCTTCATAGGCAAAAAAGCTCAGCAAAATTCCAGAAAACCATCTTTTGCCCAATCCAGTTTTTTAAATGCCATTTTCTACTGAGAGCCTTCTCCTTTTTTTTCTTTTCTTTTCTTTTTTTTTCTGCTGTTATAGAAATATTCTGATACTCACTTTCCTCCTTTCCTGCAGACAAAGTTAGAGATTCCTTCCTAAGGGCCCCCTTCAGCACTCTGTTCATATTTCCATGATAGTTCTTTCCACCCATGTGGGTATTCTCTCTCTGTGTGACTGCCTTTGCTCCTGGTCCATAAGTTTCTCCAGGCAGAAGTTCGTCATGCTCTAACTTTATCAGCAGCTCCTAATGTAATCCCTGGTACATACTATATGCTCAAAAAACTGTTCAAGGAATGAATGCCCTTTAAATATGATGCAAAGGTTGGTGGTTTTATATCCTATTTAAAGAAATGAAGCCTTCCATAATGTGCTTGTCTGCAGCTCAACTAATAGGTCATATAGAAAACTAAAACCTTTTTACATTTGGCTGGGTGATTTCTCATACATTCTTTAATGCAATCCTTTAAACAAGTCTTCTTTGTAGGGTTTACCCACTTTTTCTAACTTGGTGAATGTCAAAAAGTTCAAAGTTCCTAAGCATCAGAACTGGGCTCCACATTTTTCCAGACTAGCACAAGCTGCATGGGGCATTCTCATCACACTTTGATCCTGCCCTGACTGCCCAATGCCACATGCTAAAGCTACCTACTGGCTCCATGGAAGAGCCTGCCAAACCAGCCTTTTCCAAAGTAGGATTTTTCCCTTCCACTGTTCTCTCCTGTTAACTCTTGAGCCTCTTAAGTCAGAACTCTAAAAACAAACAGCAAAAACAAAACTCTAAACTCAAGCCTCTTATAAGCACTTATTGTCTTAATTCTTAAACTTACCCCCCCAAAAAAGTTGTTTGTTTGTTTGTTTTGTTTTTGTTTTTCATATATCTTGCTTCAGCTATCCTGTGTCTTACACAGGGGTTTATTTCTTTGGTACCTCCGTTGAAAAAAAGAGCAGCTAACACTAAGTTAGAAACATCGTCTAACAGCCAGCCATTACTCTGAGCACTTTGCACATATATTAGCTCATTTAAATCCCCAACAACCTTAAAAAGTAGAGATTATTTTATACATGGGAAACAGGCACAGAGGTGGGGTCATGTAGCCAGTAATTAGTGGAACAGGGGTTGGATTCCTGACAGTCTGCCCCAGGGGCTGCTCTCTCTCCACCTTCAGTGATTCCTTGTACCTAAGAGATGTTAACAAATACTTCTAAATAATTCATACTTACTCCTCTACACTTAGCTTAATCGCAGAAAAAAGAGACCGTTAAGTCATGAAATGGGCAGACTTCAGGTTATCAAGGACATATGATTGGCCCCTGCACCACTAGAACTGTTTTCTTTGGTGGTATCATGATTCTACCTCTGACATATATTTGAAATATGAGAGGAATACAGTCCAGGCTCATGACTGCAGGTGTGTGTGTGAGATAACCAAGACTTCAAGGTTGAATTCCAGATCTTTCCTCACAGTCAGTGAAAGACATCCCCCGTTTAACTGACTCCTGGCTAAGCCCACCCAAGCTAATGTGTGTTCTTCAGGGATCCTGCTCTGTGTAAGGCACTTCCTCAGTCCCTGTGGCAGGCTGAATAATGGTTCCCAGAAGATATTCATGTATTAATCCCTGAATCCTGCCAGTGTTCCTTATGTGGCAAAAATATGGACTTTGCTGATGTGATTAATTAAGGATCTTTAGGTGGGGAGATTATCCTCATCCTAAATGCAATCACCATGTCCTTATAAGAAGCAGCAGGAGGTTTGATTCCCAGAAGAGAAGGCAACATGATCACAAAGGCAAAGATTGGAGTGATGCAGCCACAAGGCAGGGAATGCCACTAGAAGTTAGAGGAGACAAGAGATGGATTCTCTCCAAGAGCCTCCTGAGAGAGCGTGGTCCTCCCTACATGTTGGTTTTTGGACTTCTGGTCTCCAGAAATGTAGGGTAATAAATGTATGTTGTTTTAAACCACCAAATTTGTGGCAATTTGTTATAGAAGCCAAAGGAAACTACTACAGTCCCCAAATATAGAAGATGATTTTCTATACCTAGGGTTGTTGAAATAGATGTCCCAAGCAGTTGGTCAGTCCTCTCTTCTGTGGCTGACAGAACCAATCAATTGAGAGAGAAAGAGGGGGGCATTTGACCCCCAGCATCATACTGTGTAAAAGCTCTGCAATTTAGACTTTGTCATTACCTCCAAATAATAAATACATAAAATAACCGAGATACACAATTTAAAGTAAACTTGAAATTTTAAATTTGTTTCCCACTATTTGACAACACTACCTAAAGTATATGATAGTTTAATATTAAAATATATATGCTATAGAGGCCCCTAGGTGGCTCACTTGGTTGAGCGACTGCCTTCAGCTCAGGTCATGATCCTGGAGTCCCAGGATCTAGTCCCACATCGGTCTCCCTGCTCAGCCAGGAGTCTGCTTCTTCCTCTGACCCTCCCCACTCCTGCTCTCTCTCAAATAAATAAATAAAATCTTAAATATATATATATATATATACATATATACATATGCTATAATTATATAGTGAATAGTAAAAACATATCTTCATTGAGTTAGAAGTGTTAATTCATAAAATGAAAAAATATATAAACACTCTATAAACTTTGCAACACTTTTTGGAACTTTTCTCACATTTTGCTATGTGAAAATGTGGCCTTGAAATCTCAGAACAAAGAAACAAAAAAATGTGGCCTAGAATTTTTTTCGCCTCTGAGAGGTCCTGGTAACTGAGATGAAGAACTTTGTTAAATTTATTAATTTTTTCTTTTCTTTTGTTTTCTTTTAACTAGGCCTACCAGATAAAATACAGGATATCCAATTAAACTTGAATTACAGATAATCAACTAGTAATTTTCTAGCATAAGTCCATATGCCATAAAATATTTGGGACCACAAATCATCTCTATTTTGAAAGCTGTTGTTAACCATGCATTATTTGGGATTTGGGGACATGCTTATACTCAAAAGTTATTTATTGTTTATCCAAAATTCAAATTTAACTGGGTGCTCTGTATTTTTATTTGCCCAGTCTGGCAATCCTATTTTGCATTTTCCCATTCTTCTCCCTTCCCCAGAACCTCCACCTTTCCCCCTCAGTTTTCATTGGGACTAACTAATTTAAGTTCACTTAAAGCAAGGCTAAAACAAAACTTAACCCCTCACTGCTGCCCTAAGTTCTGAAGCCTTGTTCCATGTAGAAGAAGTGGGAGAATGATGTGAGTCTTCTAAAATTTGGTCATAGAGCATAAATCTAATCTACCATTAGGGGATTTCCCATTAGATGACACAGAGTGTTAGGCATGCTACTATTTATCATACAAATAGTAGATTGCATTGAAATGAAGACTTGTTTTTTCCTTTGAACTACTACTTTCCATCACTCACAGGCCTTTGGATTTAGTACAATAATTCTGGCCAGCATAAGTAAATATTCTTTGCTCTTTTCCATCCTTTCTGCTATGATTTCTGGCAGCAAGATGTATAGTGGGTGGGGTGGGGGCAGAAAGGATCATTTATGTGGTCTGTATTAGAAACTTGAGCAGGACAAATAAAGCAAGTCAAGTAAATCACTGAGTTATTTGCAACTTAGTTTCTCCTACTGAAGAAACAGAAGACAAATCTGCATTCTGCACTCTTTATATGTCTCTTGTATCATATGTATATCTTTTTTAGGCACCAAATATTTTCCATTTTTAATTAAAATTATTTGGAGATATAAGAGTCAGATTTGGATACCACTACTTTTGCTTTCTAGTTGAGTGAACTTGGCAGGTTTTTAATCTCTTTTAAAGATTCTGAAGTGAAAATAGAGGGATAGCTAACAATAATTACCACATGAAGTTGTTATGAAATTAAATGAGAAAATATCTGTAAAATGTTTCACGTAAGGCCTCATATAGTTTAATCAATCAATAACAGGTAACTCTTTTTTCGGCCTTACCTGGTATTATCAATCCATACAATCTTTATTCCCCAGATATGTCTAATTGTACATATTAAGTGCTCAAAGCACATTAGCTAAATCAATGGACAAATGGGTATAAGGTAATTTATATGAAAGTGCTGTGAAATTGATAAAGTGCTATATGATTTTAAGAGGTTAGGCCTAATAGTAATAATTAATAAATAATAACAGGTAACACCACTGAGTCTTTGATTCTGGCTCAGCTTTAAGAACAGCTCTGCAAGAAATGTTTGAAGCCTAAACTTTTGCATCAAAAAATTCGACTGGGAGAGACACTGTCTACAGAAAAACAATGTCTACTGATCAATGGAAAATGTTTCATTCATTCTGCTTTGCTCAATAAAAAATCCCTATCTTCCTTCAGACTTTTCACTACATTTCTTTTACTAAATTTCTTTTACTTAGTATATTGTTAGTTTTATTTAAATTTGATGGAAACCTCCCCTTTACCCCACAAAAGTGATTTTTACTTGTCTCTGTCTATCAGAGTAGAGTTCAGCAGGCCACAGCCAACGTGGTAACCCCACAGTCATGAGGGATGCAAGCTCCAAATTCCCAGAACTGCGTCTTGACTGATGATGGCTGTTAGGACTCCAGTAATCACTTGTCTCTATGCTAGAAATAGAGGGGAAAGGTTAAAGGGTAGAAAGTGAGCCCCACTGCTGACTCAACCTTCTCGAAACAGCCTTTCCAAAGTTCTCTGCAATGAATTTCACCTACTCCAGGTGCAAGGAAGAGCTGGGAAATGTCACTGTTAGCAGGACACACTGCCACTTGAATATAATTAGGGTTCTGTTACTCTGGAGAAAGAAGAGAATAGATATTAGGCAAATAACGAGCAGTGTTTGCCATTGACCTATTTTTCCCTTTCATCTTCATCTTTTAAGTCCTCCTTTGTTACCCAATGGGCAACTCCTTGAACATTTTGTAAACTGAGTAATTTCCTCTTCTCTTTCTGCGTGCCTATTTCACTATTTCACAAATCCACTTTTGCTTTGTCTTTTATGTTATCCATACAGTCTTTTCCCTATTTTTATATTGGTTATTTACCCGAAAGTTCTTCATATATTTCATTTTTATTCAATTCTCAACTGCTCATACTACCCACTATTTTCTCTGATTGTTGCCCAACTCTGCTCTTTTGATTCCACAACCATTGACTTTATGCATTTTTCCACATTTAATCCAGATGCTTTCAGGGCCTTTGGTCCTTGGTGATCTAGAAAACATTAACTCTTGATATGATGTCTGGTATTTGCTTCAGAATAATTCGGTTTGGGTGGGAGAAAAAGTCAGAGTATACAAATGAAACAAGATTAGCCATCTGTTAAGATTATTGAAACTGGGTGATGGATATGTGGGGATTCATTATATCATTACTTCTAATCATGTGGATGTTTTAAAATGTATATAATAAAAAGTAAAGAAAGAAATGATTGTGGGGCACCTGGGTGGCTCAGTCAGTTAAGCGTCTGCCTTCAACTCAGGTCATGATCCCGGATCGAGCCCTGAGTTGGGCTATCCGCTCAGTGGGGGCCTGCTTCTCCCTTTCCCTCTGCCTGCCGCTCCCCTGCTTATGTTTTTTTTTCCCCCACTCTCTCACTCTGACAAATTGTAAATTTTTAAAAATCTATCTTAAGGAAACTATCTGAAACATATTAAAAGTAATGTTATTTAAAACAGGGGAAAACTGAAATGTTCTAATACAAGTAATAATTAAGAAAATTAGAGGAGCTTGGGTGGCTCAGTTGGTTAGGCGTCTGCTTTCAGCTCAGGTCAGACCACAGGGTCCTGGGATTGAATCCCACATGGGGCTCCCTACTGAGTGGGAAACTGCTTCTCCCTCTGCCTGCTGCTCCCCCCTGCTTATGCATTATCTCTCCTTCTCCCTCTCTCTCTCTCTCTCTCCCTCTCTCTCTCTCTCTCTCTCTCTCTCTCTCTCTCTCTCTCTCTCTCTCTCCCTGTCAAATAAGTAAATAAAATCTTGAAAAAGGAAAGAAATTCACTTGAATCTCTATTTTGCAGACTCTCCAAGTATAAAATCCTCCCCAAAATTTTTTCAGAAAACTTTGGGAGGCTCACATTGTGTTAGCCACTTCTACTTCTGGGATTTTCTCTCACATTGGTGTCACTCTGTATCCACATCTTCTCATATATAACTGCCTTTTCACTAAATTACAAATACACATATGCATTCCTTTCACACAAAGTCATTTGTATAAGGTAATCTTTATGAAGTGCTATTGGCCATATGTAGGCTTTACATCACAGGTTGCATAGCTGTATAAAAGAATACCTTTCTCTTCATTCCTTAGAGCTGCTTGTGGTCTTTTAACTTTTCCTTGAGATGTAAACAGAAGTTTTGCGCAGTTTTCTGTTCCTCCACTCTTCTGTTTTTTTCCCCTGCTCATTGAAATAGACCGGATTTTGAGTCTGACCAGCCATCCTGGGCCACAAGGCAAAACCATTAGATGGCAGAGTGTCAGGATAGAAAGGGCCTGGGTCCTAGAAAACCAGAGGCTCCCATGTCACCTCTGGACTGTCTTCCTTTATTTTTGTTTATGAATGTAAGAGGAATAAACATCTATCTTATTTAAGTCACTGTTATGTTATGTGTTCTTTTTCTATTATGTTGCCAGACCTAATCCTACTTGATATACTCACCAAGGAATTTTCTTTTTTCTAAGCAAGTGCATTTCTGAGCTTAAGAGAAATTCTACTGCCAGATAGTAATAACTTTTTTTCACTTGTTATACCTAATTCCTATATCCATTTTCAGGTCCAGTGATAGATATATCTCTCTTTTTGACTTGCTATTGTCTAAACAAATATAATAAATAAAAATGTGTTGCAATGGTAATTTATAAGTGGTTTAAATATGAAATTAAAAGAAGAATATGTTGACCTTTCAGTTATCTATTGTTGCTTACAAATCACTCCAAAGCTTAGCAGCTGAAAATATCAATGTTTTATTATTTCTCACAATTGTGTGGGTTTACTGGGATCAATCAGATGTTTCTTCTGTTCCACACAGTATAGTGAAGTCCCTCAGATGGATACAGGTGGAAGATCTCTTGTGGCTGGAACGTTCATCATGGCCTCTTACGTCTGGTGCCTACCTCCGTCTGGACTTTCATTACTCTGTTGCCTACCTAAGGCATCTTTACAGCATGATGGCTGACATCCAAAAAGGGAGATTCTGAGAAGACAAGCCCTAATGTGTAAATACTTTTTTAGCTTCTCCTTGCCTATTGCTTGCTAATTTCCACTTTGCCCAAACCTGCAGATGAGGAAACTGAGCACAAGGGGTTTTAGTAGTTTATCCAGAGCTACAGATTTAGTCAGCGGCAGAGTCAGGATTTAAAATTAGTTAGGCTGACTTCACACCATGAGAATGAAATTATTGCTGTGGCTACAGAGTTCAGAACTTGATTATTGTCTATATTACATATGTTTGGCTTTCCAGTTATTTCCAATTAGAAAAACTAAAAGCAACATATTATGCAGCTTTTCATGGTAAAATCACAAGTGTGTTTTGAAATTTATAAAACATTGTACAAATGCTAAAAATGTGAGAGCTGCCTTATTTTAGTGTATCCTCCACAGTGCTGGCTGAGGGTGGCTGTGTCACACATTACCTGCACACAGTGTGACTCAATGCTGTGTCCTCTGGAGCAAGGCTGGAGCTGGCTATTTCTGGTGGTATGGCAAGCCTGGGAGGAGGCCTATGTCTTCCTCATGTCAGTTGAATTTCCAGGCATCACTGTGCCTCGCTCAGAGTTGAAACTCACTCTTGCAACAAAGGCAGGAGATATACAGAGACACTTAGGTTGCTGGTTGAGTTTGCATGAAATCATCCCCATGTGTCAAAGTCCACAGGGGGGGTACCTGGCTGGCTCTGTGGGTTAAACCCTCCGCCTTCAGCTCAGGTCATGATCTCAGGGTCCTGGGATCGAGTCCTGCATCAGGCTCTCTGCTCAGCAGGGAGCCTGCTTCCTCCTCTCTCTTTGCCTGCCTCTCTGCCTACTTGTGATCTCTCTCTCTCTCTCTCTCTCTCTCTCTCTGTCATATAAATAAATAAAATCTTAAAAAAAAAAAAAAACCAAAGTCCACAGGGGAAGTCCAAAGGGAACACATGGGGCACCTTAAGCATTTTTAGTGATGTCCACTTCAGTTCACATGCCAAGGATGCAATGAATCTAAATCAATTGTTTTAGGTCCTACTTGGAGCCCAAAATGTACTGCAATATAATTTATTTTGCAGGAATATCACAAAATGCTTCATAGGTAATTATGTTCAATATAGGAAAACACAAGTTCTGAATGTGAAAATTTGTAATGTAGCTTGCATTTAGAAAAGAGGTGGGTAAGGTTAAGGCAGTTTGCAAAGAATAGGGAAATAGAACATTCAAATAATAGGACTCTGGAAGTCTGTTTAATTAAAGGAGTGATGGGGAATATTTTAAAAGGGCTTAAAAGTGAGAGGGGATTCCTGTGAGTAATCAGGTTCCTGTTGTTGTTAGGTGTGAAACCTACTAACTACACTTAATTAAATTAAGTGTGCTAATTACATTAACATATTTAATATCTATCTTTGTTTCTATGTACCACTTTGGTTGCCTGGCAAAGTGTCATGCCCTAAGTCGTCTGCCTCTCCACGCCCCTGCCATCTCCTACTCTCCTTCATACTTGCCCTACTTCATACTTGCCATAGCAGCCACATGCCAATCCTGGTTGTGTTCTTCACATGCCAATCTGGTGCTGTTCTTTACACACACCAGACCCAGTTTCCTATGCTTGGAACATCTTTCCTTCAGCTGTATGCATGGCTAACTCTTTTACCTCTTGCAAATCTTTGCTTAAATTTAATGTTCTCCATAAGACCCTATTTAAAAATGCACCCCACCACCAATCTCAGTACTTCCCAATCTCCTTTATCTGCTCTGTCTGCTCTTTTTTTGACCCAAATCACCATCTAATATTATGGTTTACTGTCCACTTTATTCGTTAGCTCCATCTCTGCCTTGTCCACCTAGAAAGCCTATAATGGCCTGAAAGCTTTTCAGTTCTGTTAAATGACTTATCTCAAGAGCCTAGCACGTTGCCTAGCCCATAGAAGATGCTCAATAAATACTCGTTGAATAAATAATAAGACTGTCAATTGTGCAATGTCTATTCTTAAATAAGTTTTTTGTGACTACAGTGATGTTCAGCTTTCTCAGTGCCTTGTGGTTATAACAGAGTATAATGCTCAATGACATGAGAAATGAAGGGTGAGTTGTATGATTCCCTCAAACATAATAGAAAATTATTAAATACATTTTAAATGCTTGAGTTGAAATACGGCTGGTAGTTTGCAGCATGATCCTAAGGGGGATGTCATAACATTTTGTTGGGAAAATAGTGGCAAGAAAATTATCACTTTGATTCATTTTTTTGTTCCTCCTAAGAATTTTAGCATAATTGCAATTATAACAAATATTTTTTATTAACAAACCAGAGAACTATTTTCATAATAGTTACATTTTTCAGGAGTTTACTGAGCTAGATCAGCCATACATTATGCTGTGCCCTACTCCAACTATGTACAGCATCATTTGGGGCTTCGGTTTAAATATATCTATTTTAAATGCATATTTCTAAGTAATTACCTTCAGAAAGTAAGATGTTTGTTTAAATATTTGTTAAATGTATGGACAACTCCAAGTAGAACTAAAAATAAAATTTCTAGTTGGCAACTTCAGGGGGTAAAAGCAAATAAAACAAAGCCTACCAAAAAAACCCTGCAAAAATACAAAGTACCTTGTAAGCCAAATAAATAGAAAAGGCATAAAATAAAAGAACTAAGATTATACATATTAATTATGACATTTATATGTGAGTTAAACTCCCCTCTTTTTTTTTTTTTTTTTT